>SJXQ01011440.1:464434-521512 GCA_006408695.1 Aepyceros melampus
GGAACTCTCTTCAACATATTTCTAACCATGTAACCAAGAAACCTTCAGCTAAGGCAGCAGATGGAAAATATTCCATTTCTTCAATGTCAGGGCATTGATGGCTATATTCTGCATGAAGGAGCAGGTCTATGGGAAAGTCACTGGGACAGGATTCTTTACCTGTGGTGGGCAGGGGCCAAGAGAAACAAAACCCATATCATTTTCAGGGCTGAGAAACCCAACCTGGCCACACAAATAATTAACCTGAAAGGCCACTTCATGCTCCTTCAATGGACCCAGATGTTGCACTTCACTTTAGGTAAACGTTATTTTTAGAGACATAAGAATTCAGCATCCAAAATTTATCACCCATCTGAGTGGGAGACAAAGAACACAGAACAGATTTATATGTTTAGGGGGTAGGAATGGGGTTTAAGCTCAATAAAATCTTAACTGTGCTTTACTTTTTAATTTAACTTTCAAACATTTCTTTCCTGTTTTGTGACTGAGAATCTCGTACATGTCACCCTTTCAGTGAAGTATCACAGGAAAGACATTTTTGTGGTGTTTAATGGAAATAATTTTTCTTGTGGTATTGCTCTGATACCCTGGGAAACTGGCTTTCAAAGATAAATTAGGCTAAGAGACGTCCAGTGCTAATTTATTAAGCAGTCAATGGTTTAAAACAACTTTCCCTGTTTCAGCTCACTGGAGATCTGTTACTGGCTCTTGAGAAGACAGCAAAGAGCCAAAAACTGATAAATCTCACAGATTATCTTGAAACAAACAAGTGAAGGCTGGTGTGGGTACTCCATGGGTGCACTCGGTAGGGCACACTCCAGGGGGACTGCACACATGCCCTGGAGCTTTGCAGTGGTGGCTGAACACTTTGAAGAAATGTTTAAATTCTATTACAGGAAGAGATTTCTGTAAGAAATATCTCCTAAATTTTCTCTTCCTTTTAGGATGTGCCACAAATAGAAAAGGTTTCATCTGTAAAGAAACATGTTGATGATCAGCGTCAGGTGCTTTAAAGGCCTCAAGCACTTTTTACAGATCTCCCCAGAATCGTGGTTCTTGGTCTAATTTGTACCCTGACATGGGGCTTCCCTGGTGGCTCAGCTGGTAAAGAATCCGCCTGCAATACAGGAGACCTGGGTTCAGTCCCTGGGTTGGGAAGATCCCCTGGAGAAGGGAACAGCTACCCACTCCAGTATTCTGGCCTGCAGATTTCCATGGACTGTGCAGTCCATGGGGTCGCAAAGAGTTGGACACAACTGAGTGACTTTCACATCACCAAGGGAGCTTATTAAAGTATTGATGCCTGGGTCCTACTTCAGAGGTTCTAATGACATTGGCCAGGCGTATGACCTAGGCATTAGGAGTTTTAAACCTTCCCAGATAGTTCCAACATGTACACAAGTTTAAGACCACTCCCAATAGAAGGTGTTGTCCGAGACTGGGATCTACTTCATACGTAGTAACTGTCAGGAGACTCAGCTGCTAGTATGTGTTCCTTTTCTTACATAAAAATGCAGACCATGGTCACCTATCAGCAATGCGGTGATATTAGGAACAAACAAGAACCAAAAATAATACAAACAAGGTTTTGGCAGCTGCTCAACTCCAAATGCTATTTATTCTCCATGAGGAAGGCTGGTCAACCGAGCCCATGAAGGAAAACAGAGTTAAGAGCAAACATTGAGAAGACGGAAAAAGCTTTGCTCTTTGGCTCAAACTTGAATTTTTTCAAAGGTAATGTACCACTGACCCTTTCTTCAAAGCTAGAAAAGTACCAGCGCAGAAGGCACTACTGGATTTTATGACATAACCACTAATATCCTCTTTGAAGTGACCATCTACATTTGAAGATGCAAAAGAATCACCTACAAAGCTCACTAAATATGCAGCTTCTGGGTCCCCACCCAGACTCAGTAGGGATGGAGTGGAGCCAAGGAATGTGAAGTTTCTAAAGCTCGCCAGGGCATTCTGATAGAGGTGAGCTGTGCCCCACCACTGAGAAATAATTAAGTCATCCTACCTCTAAGCTACCTCCTGAACAGTTTTTGCCATACACTGCACTGCTCTTCTTCTGTTAAACTAATTATTAGGTTATAAAAGGGGTGGAGGTATGCCTCTTTAGTAGAACAGTCTGCAAAGTATTTTTTGAAAGACATTTGACCAAACTTTATATTGAAAAATTTTCAGTCCTTTTTGGACATCCAAGTGTCTCCTCATTTGCTCAGTCTGTCTATAAAGAACAAAGACAAACTACTGCGAACAAATACAACTAAATCCACAAACTATGGGCTAATATAGTTCTTGAGAATGATGGAGGTTTATCAAATTGTAATTTTTTTATGTCTTGAAATGCAATCAAAACTACAATGAGGTACCACCTCACACCAGTCAGAACAGCCAACACTAAAAAATCTACAAATAACAAATGCTGGAGAGGGTATGAAGAAAAGGGAACCCTCCTACATTGTGTTTGGGAATGTAAGTTGGTGCAGCCACTGTGAAAAACAGTATGGAGGTTTCTTAGAAAACTAAACATAGAATTACCATATGATCCAGCAATCCCACTACTGGGCATCAGTTCAGTTGAGTTCAGTTCAGTCACTCAGTCGTGTCCGACTCTTTGCGACCCCATTAATCACAGCACGCCAGGCCTCCCTGTCCATCACCAACTCCTGGAGTTCACTCAAACTCATGTCCATCAAGTCAGTGATGCCATCCAGCCATCTCATCCTCTGTCATCCCCTTCTCCTCCTGCCCCCAATCCCTCCCAGCATCAGGGTCTTTTCCCTCAGATCATGAACTCCTTATTGCCAAATTCAGACTACTGGCATACATCCAGACAAATCTAAAATTCAAAAAGATACATGCACCCTTATGTTCATAGTAGCACTATTCACAAGACAAGGGAACAACCTAAGATGTAGTCCATATATACAATGGAATACTACTCAGCCATTAAAAAGAAATAATGCCATTTGCAGCAAAATAGATACAACTAGAGATTACCATACTAAGTGAAGTAAGTCAGAAAGAGAAAAACAAATACTATATGATATCACCTATACAGGAATCTAAACTATGACACAAATGAACCTATTATCTACAAAACAGAATCATGTACATAAAGAACCGACTTGGGGTTGCCAAGGGGGAAGGGGTTGGGGGAATGATGCAATGGGAGGTTGGGGTTAGCAGATGTAAGTTTTTACATACAGAATGGGTAAACAGCAAGGTCCCACTGTAGAGCACAGAGAACTATATTCAATTTCCTATGATGCAACAATTAAAACGACGTGGAACAACAGACTGATCCCAAATTGGGAAAGGAGTACGTCAAGGCTGTATATTGTTACCCTGTTTATTTAACTTATATGCAGAGTACATCATAAGAAATGCTGAACTGGATGAAGCACAAGCTGGAATCAAGATTATCGGGAGAAATATCAATAACATCAGGTATGAAAATGACACCACCCTTTTGGCAGAAATCAAAGAACTAAAGAGCCTCTTGATGAAAATGAAAGAGGAGAATGAAAAAGTTGGCTTAAAACTCAACATTCAGTGCTCGCTTCGGCAGCACATATACTAAAATTGGAACGATAGAGAGAAGATTAGCATGGCCCCTGCGCAAGGATGACACGCAAATTCGTGAAGCGTTCCATATTTTTGAAACACAAAAAGGACGAATAAACCTGAACTCAAAACAATAAAGTAAATGGCAACGGGATCAGACTTATCAATAATTACCTTAAATGTAAATGGGTTGAATGCCCCAACCAAAAGGCAAAGACTGGCTGAATGGATACAAAAACAAAACCCATACATATGCTGCTTACAAGAGACCCACCTCAAAACAAGGGACACATACAGACTAAAAGTGAAGGGATGGAAACAGATATTCCATGCAAATAGAGACCAAAAGAAAGCAGGAGTGGCAATACTCATATCTGATAAAATAGACTTTAAAACAAAGGCTGTGAAAAGAGACAAAGAAGGCCACTACATAATGATTAAAGGATCAATCCAAGAAGAAGATATAACAATTATAAATATATATGCACCCAACATAGGAGCACCACAATATGTAAGACAAATACTAACAACTATGAAAGGGGAAATTAACAATAACACAATAATAGTGGGAGACTTTAATACCCCACTCACATATATGGACAGATCAACTAAACAGAAAATTAACAAAGAAACACAAACTTTAAATGATACAATAGACCAATTAGACCTAATTGATATCTATAGAACATTTCACCCCAAAACAATGAATTTCACCTTTTTCTCAAGTGCTCACGGAAACTTCTCCAAGATAGATCACATTCTGGGCCATAAAGCTAACCTTGATAAATTCAAGAAAATTGAAGTCATTCCAAGCATCTTTTTGGACCATAACGCATTAAGATTAGATCTCAATTACAGGAGAAAAACTATTGAAAATTCCAACATATGGAGGCTGAACAACACAGTTCTGAATAATCAACAAATCACAGAAGAAATCAAAAAAGAAATCAAAATATGCATAGAAACGAATGATAATGAAAACACAACAACCCAAAACCTGTGGGACACTATAAAAGCAGTACTAAGAGGAAAGTTCATAGCAATACAGGCATACCCCAAGAAACAAGAAAAAAGTCAAATAAATAACTTAACTCTACACCTAAAGCAACTAGAAAAGGAAGAAATGGAGAACCCCAGAGCTAGTAGAAGGAAAGCAATCATAAAAATTAGGGCAGAAATAAATGCAAAAGAAACAAAAGAGACCATAGCAAAAATCAACAAAGCCAAAAGCTGGTTCTTTGAAAGGATAAATAAAACTGATAAACCATTAGCCAGACTCATCAAGAAACAAAGGGAGAAAAATCAAATCAATAAAATTAGAAATGAAAAGGGAGAGATCACAATAGACAACACAGAAATACAAAGGTTTTAGGTCTTAAAGTCCTAAAATCCATTTCCAGTTACCTTTTGTGAATAGTGTAAGATAGCGTCCAATTTAATTCTTTTGCATGTGAATATGCAATTTCCCCAGCACCACTTGTTGAAGAGACTACCCCATCTCCCTTGATTATTCTTGGCTACTCTGTCAAATATTATTTGAGCATATATACATGGTTTTACTCTAGGGTTCTTGATTTTGTTCACATGATATAAGAAAGATAGGTTAATTGTAGGACTGAATTCTTCAGAGAGGGTAGAGGGGATTAGAAAATTCATGTTACAAATGGAGGAGCATTCTTTTCTGAGAGGAAAAAGGTGAGTTGAGATCATTATGAATTGGTCCTGGGTGCTAGACTGAGGTGCCACTTCAAGCTGGGATGCCTGGGTTTGAGTTTCACCAAACTGACCTCCGCTCCCCCTCCCACTTGCCTTGCTGCTCTGCCTCAGCCATTTGCCCTGCCTGCCAAACTGGAGAAATTTCTCATACTAGTTTGCTTCTCAGATGAGGCAAGTTATCTCCTGTCTAAGGGTTCATGTCCTCTACCAGAATCCCTCCTTTTACAGCTTTATAAAAGGAAGCTTCTTTAACTCTTCAGGCCATGGTTGAGACGTTACTTTTTCCAAGAGTATTTCATTGATTCCTTCAACTGGCCCGCATCTCAACACTTCCATCTTACCATCTTGTTTATTTTCTCTTTAGAATTTAACACAAGTTGACATTAATGTTGTTTGCTTGTATGTTTGCTTATTTATTAACAGTCTCCATTAACTGGAATGTGAGCTTGAGGAAATTTGATGAACCTGTTTATTGTTCTATACTGCAGAGTGTGTAACACAGAGAAGATAATAGATATCTGACAAAGAAGAGGAAGAACAACACATCCTTTGTGACACTTTGTGAAACTGCCTCTTCTGGTTTCTCTCCTCTCAGTTTTCCCTTCTGCTACCACCTTTTCAGTCTGGCTGATTTCTTTTATTCTGTTATTGCTCTTTATGGAAGTCTAGATATTAGTCTAGCAAAAATCGGACTCTACACAAAGGGCAGGAAATGGTGGAAGGACCTGTGTTTGAAAGTGAGCTTGAACATGTTGCTCAGTTGACCCCCTTCATAAACTCACATTTTTTAAAAACCTAAACAAGAGTAAAAAATTCTTAAACACAATGAGCTTATCCTAAAAGCTCTAAAGACAGAGAGTCTCATTAGGATTGAGGATGATAAGATGTGAGTCAGCCTAAGGAGAAACAGGAAGCACACCCTTAGGATCCAGTTTCATGCTATTAGAGATGCATCCATCTTCCCTTTTCCTGAGAGCACTGCTGGTCTAAGATGTTTGAACTTGGATGATGCACAGTAGAGGAGAGGGGGAAGCAGAAATCAGCATTTTGAGTTCCCTTCTGATTCTGCTGAACAGAGATAAACACTACTGAACTATTCAATATGGAGAGGGACTGGAAGCTTTGAATAACCTTCCTAACTCTAGAAGTGGGAATTCTGAAAACTGAGGAGTCTCCCAGGAAGGCGACCACTGTTCTAAGCTCACCTCTGACCCCAACTGCTATTTTAAGCAAATAAGAGAATCAGATAGAGATACCTGCTTTCAAGGACAAATAACAATCTACACATAATGTGGGGATCTTACCATTACTATAAACAATAATGGGGGAAAGACTGATGAAAACCAAGAGCAAAGAGAAGGAAATGGGATATAAAGCCTTGATGGGAGGAGGGGAGTCATCATTATTTTTAGAAGATGTAGTGGGATGAATAACAACCCTCTATGCTATTTTCCTTGGCAAAAGGGATTTTGCAAATGTGATTAAGGATTAGGAGATGCAGAGATAATACTAGATTACTCAGGCGGGCCCAAGTAATCACAAGGGTCCTTAACAGAGTACAGGTAAGGAAAAGATGCTAAGACGGAAGCAGAGGTCAGAGAAGAAGAGAGCCGCTAGCTTGAGGATGGAGGCAAGGGCCATGAGCCCGGGAATGTGGCTGGCCTCTTGAAGCTGGCAAGGGCACAGAAACAAATCTCTCCCCAGAGCCCTCAGAGGAGGGAAGCCCTGTGGACCCACTTAAGACTTCTGTGCTCCAGAACTGTTAAAACTTATGTTGCTTTAAACCCCTAGGTTTATGGTAATTGGTTACAAGAGTAATAGGAAACTAATACAGTTGATATGTTTATAAACCTTGAAAGTCCAAGATTATCAAGACTTCCTTAGAGATGAAAAAGTTCATTAATATTTCTACTTAGAAGTCATGTGTAGAAATCAATTGCTTTTCTATATGCCAGCAAAAGCCAGTTAGAAAATAGAAGAAAGAACGGATATGATTTACTACATTCATGAAGGAGAGAAAGAAAAAGAAAACTTCCTTGAAATAAACAGCCTAGAAATGGGATACCTCAGTGGTTTTCAATGTTGGTTGCATATTATAATATGGGAGAATAAAACAAATCCTGAAGTTCAAACTACATCCCAAAGTCAATTAGAACTTCTAGGGGAAAGCCCTGACATTCACCTGTTCTTAAAAAATCCGCAGGGATTTCAATGTGAGGCCAGATTTAAGAACCATTGGTAAACTGTACTTTGGGTTGAGGGTAGGGGATGCATGGAGTTATAGTCAATCAGAATAGAATAATCAAGCCCACACTTGAGTACTGAGCATCTGGACTAAAACGCTGATCACAGCAATAAAAGAAGATGAATTCAATAGGTGCTGTGCAGACAACACTGAAAGGACTTGGCATCAGATTTAATGTGGAAAATGAAGAAGACTAATTCAATGATTATTCAAAGGCTTCAAAACTGGCAGAATTTGACGTGATCGATTAATTCAAATAACTGTGTAGGGGGCTAGCTATCCAGACTGAGGGAAGAAAATATGTTGACATGTGGCAATTAGAGTGATGGTGAGGAAAACGCATGTATTCTTTAAGCAGTTGACAATAGACATTTAAAACCTCAGGAAAATTGGCCTACCTAGAGACAAAAATTTGGGCATCACTAGCTCAGATGTGAAACAGAGAGATAAACCAGCTTAATAGGAGAGAAAAGAAAGAGGAAAGAAAAGAAAGAGGAAACAATAACCAAGAAAGAAAAATGAATAGAAATATAGAATGTATGCTACTATATTCAAGGGCTTCCCTTTATAGCTCAGTTGGTAAAGAATCTGTCTGCAATGCAGGAGACCTGGGTTTGATTCCTGGGTTGGGAAGATCCCCTGGAGAAGGAAATGGCAACCCAGTCCAGTACTCTTGCCTAGAGAATCCCATGGACAGAGAGCCTGGCAGGCTACTGTCCATGGGGTCTCAAGAGCCGGACACGACTTAGCAACAAACCACCACCACCATGCTACTATGACATAGAATTTGTTTGTAACTAACTGAAAATATGATTTTGGAAAGAGGTGTTCTTCAGGTTCAAAAAAACAAAAATTAATATAAATTTAAAAAATGAAAAGAGACTAGGGAAAGGCCATTGGATTCATCACTAGCAAACCTACAAGTTTAGTGACATTAAATGTAGATGAGAATGTGAAATCTATCCACTGAAAGTATAAGGCGTATTTGGAAATAGTGATGATTTTAGCCAATCAAATCCAGGTTAAGAGAAATGGATGCTCCTCCTCAATTGACTAATTAAATTCAATAAATATGTACTGAGCATAAAATACAATTCTTAATGCTATGGAAAATATTGAATTTTGAAAGCATCATTCACAATGCCATAAAGCACTTGTATTTGGAATGCAGTATTTCGGTTGCTTCGATGCATATTTTGGTGGCTTTGTAGGTCACTAGTCACTTTGAATAAATGTCAGTGAGAAAGTGCTGGCATGTGCCAAAAGCCCAAATGTAATCAAAATTCTGCCTCATCTGTTGCATCCTAAAACTACCTCAAGACATGCAATATTTATTTTCTTTGATATAACAACTTTTTGACCATAGTTTAAAAATGCATTTTATGTATTTCTGAAGATGTTTTCTGCGGGCAGATCAAACAAATTTGCACTCTTGGCAGATAAAATTAGGCCTAGAAAGATTAGATGACTTGGCTGGGCAATCAAACAGCATTTGTGAAGGGAGAGATCAGATTTGCAGACCTTTTACCTGGCCTAAAAGGATTCTTATATTTTGGTAAAATATATAGAAATACATAACATTCAGAGACACCCTCCTCCCCCAATTTATAATGCTTCAAACCCAGTAAAAGTTTATTTTTTCTGATGAGAAAGCCAAAGGTAGGTACGCTTGGTTGGTAAGAGTCTGACTTTCTTACTGTTAATGACTCAGGGACACAAGCTCCTTCGAAATTGTGACACTGCCCCCACCCAATTCTGCAGTTTGTGACATTTTTGCATTCAGCTGATGGAAGGGGAAGCAGAGTAAATGAGTACGCCTTACTCATTTCCAAAAAGCCTTGTCTGGAAAGTAAAATAAATTGCTTCTTAATATTCCTTTGATGATAATTACTCACAAAACCACAACTTCATGAAAGGGGGCTATGTGGGAGAATGGATTTTATGGATAGAGAGCAGTCTCTCCCTTACACTGCAAGTGAGATTTTAAAAATCAGTAATTTAATTCAACATTTTAATTCTAAGCTGACACAGCTAGAAACTAGTTGCTAAGGGAGATCACGGCATGATCCTTAAGCTCCTTTGATTGTTTGGTTTCATTTTACAAATATTATGAAACCTCATGGTTTTTTCTTTAGTGGCACTTCTAGCCTAGTATCTAATTTACTGATACGCACAATTTCTCACTGTCTGTCTGAATACATTATACAAACATGGTAACATAAATTCTGCAGGTGTCCCATCACTACTGTAATTATTTGTCATGGTCTCACCTTTTCCTTGGCTTGTCGATGCTTTATCATGCAAGAGAGATATTTTTGGTGAAGAACTTTTATGGAAGCAGTTTCATTAACAAGAATGAAGCACATCTCTTATCTGATTTGTTTTGGCCGGGGGGAGGACTAGCATGGATTTCCAGTAGCTGGTAAAGCGCAGGTCTGCAGGACGAGTGGCGGAGACCAGCATGGAGGCTACTGAGCAAGCGTCTGCGTCTCTGCTGTCGTCGGCCCTGGGTGCTTGGGTCTGCAGTTCTGCACTGTGAGATGGTAGATGCCAATTTTAATAAGGAAAAGAAAGACAAGTTGTGCTAATATGCAAATATCTGAAGCATTCTAGTGGAGCTGAGCTGATTAAATTGCTTATTATGCTGAAGATTCAAACAGAAGAAAGAGAGAAGCAAGGGTTTTTTTTCCCCCAAAGCAGATCTGATCATAGGCTTATAGCCTCCAGGTGGAATATATATCCTGAGTACTTTCTCCAAGCAGGAGTAGACGCTGCTGGGTTTTATCCTTGCATGTCACAACTGCAGTGAGAGGGAATGCTCATGGTTGCTTCCCCTGGGTCAAAAATTCATCACGATTTCTCTTTTCATTGTGTTCCTGCTGATATATTTAATTTAGCAGAATGAAATGAGGTGAAAGAAAAATAGAAATTGTGATAAAAATATTTTGGTATTACACGACAGCCTTTCTTTTCAGAGGACTGTAGTCTCTCAGGAACTTTGAACTTGATTTCTTCTCTCAGTCAGAATGTGACAGTGAGAGCTGGAAAGGGAAATATTCTGAGCACATCCTTTAGCCCACTAGATTCCTTGTCCATAAAATGAAAATAATACTGGTGAGGAGGTTCGTGGAAGCGAGTTATAATAGAGGATAAGCAATACTGAATTGCCAGTTTTAAGGTAGAGCCTGAGACCAGCTATGTAATGTCTGTGATTTCTCTTATTTTTCTAAGAGGTTTAAAATTTTTTATGCTTAATATTCTGCATTTCATTGCGCTTTAGAGCATATGCCAGCCATTGGCGTGTTGATTCTCAGTTCCAAATCCACCTTTCTTTAGTAATACTAGACAACACTGGGCTTGTGTAGTGTGGTGGAGGGGTGGTAGTTTAGTAGCTAAGTCCTGTCCGACTCCTGCAACCCTGTGGACTGTAGCTTGCTAGGCTCCTCTGTCCATGGGATTCTCTAGGCAAGAATACTGGTGTGGGTTGCCATTTCCTTCTCCGGGGGATCTTCCCAACCCAGGGATCAAACCCAGGTCTCCTGCATTTCAGCAGATTCTTTACCAACGGAGTTATGCCAACTGGAATCATGCTAGCCTCTGTCAGTAGAGGGCGCTGGAGGAATGCTGCAGGACAAGGGATGTTCCCACACATTTTAAAAACGTCATTTAAACTGCAGTTTCAGGTACACATCAAAACAACTCAGCCACACGTACACATGTGTCCATTCTCCCCTAAACCCCCCATCCAGGCAGCCACATGACATTGAGTAGCCTTCTCTTGCTACACAGTGGGACCTTGTTGGTTACCCGTTTTAAATAGACGGTGTGTACATGGGATCCCAAACTCCATAACGATCCCTCCCCACCATCCTTCAAAGGGGAGCATGCATTGATTCTGGTGCTTTTCTTTCTCCTGCAACGGTGGGCGGCTTGTCATGAGTCTCAGCACCACCACAATGGGTAGCTTCCAGGAGTCTTGCTGCTATTCCAGCAGGCACTTCCTACTTGCTAACATTGACCTTAACACCTCGGACCCCCTCAAGCATCTTCCCATCCATCAAGCCACCATCACATGGCTCCAAGGAGATCTGACAGCCTCGGGGGAGGCATGGCCTTTCCAGGTTTGCTCCTTCCAGAGTGCTGTCTCAGCCCTACGGTAGTGGCTATTTCCTAGATCTGCTATTATACCTGTATCCTTTAGAATTCACTTTCCCTTTCCCCCTATTAAGACGATCCCCCTTTTCACAGGATCAAAATTCCTGATATTAATTTTTTTCTATGCAAATTACTCATGTAACTTCTGTCTCCCAGTAGACCCTGACAGATGGAGAGTGCTTCTAGAATTTTCCTTTGTGACTCGCGTTGTCTTAGCAGGGACTTTGGTACATATAGTTGGTTCTAAATTCTGTCCTTGTCACCAAGGTGCCAGGAGTAGCTGGGTCTAGTGGCAGGACCTTCTGATGTGGATGAATGTGTGTCATGTATTTTTGAATATTAAGAACCTATCAGGAGGAGGTTCAAAAAAAAAATACGGAGAAGATGCTAGAGGAAAACTTAGTCTGGATTTGCACCTCTCGGCTCTCTTGTCAGAGTCCCTGCTGCCCCGTGTGGCATGGTGCTCAGGGACAGGAAGGAGGTGAGCTGGGACTGAGCAAGATATTACAAGGAGTATATGTGTTCATTGCTTTTGAGTTGAGCTTGTTCGTCTCGTCATCTCCTTCCACTGAACTGGGAAACGCTAAGAGTCTGAAATACAGTGTCCCCTGTCCTCACTGTTTATCCTGATGACAACTTGGTGACCCAAGTTATGTAACTGGTCCTCAAGACTAAGCATTAAGAAGTACGGTATCTGAAATGTGTATCAGAGTGATTTCTGTAAATCACATGACATAGTTATGTTCTACCTTTTCAAGGTATTGTATTAATAAAAAAAGTCAAACACTAAAGAATGGATTTACTAAGAAGTGGAGATGTTTGTGAGAAAAGCATAAACCTGAAATTCTCTATCAGCTGTCTATTTTGGTACAAAAATTACCCTAGATCTTAGCAACTCAAGTCTGTGCATGCAGGCTCAGTTGCTTCAGTCGTGTCTGACTCTTTGTGACCCCATGGACTGTAAGCCACCAGGTTTCTCTGTCAATGGGATTTTCCTGGCAAGAATACCAGAGTGGATTACCATGCTCTCCTCCAGGGGAATCTTCCTGACCAAGGAATCAAACCCGTGTCTCCTGTGTCTCCTGGATTGCAGACAGATTCTTTACATCTGAGCCACCAGCTGCTGCTACTGCTGCTGCTAAGTCGCTTCAGTCGTCCAGGGAAGTCCTTAAATTTATAACAATTATTAATTATTTAACACATTTTCTGAGGGCCAAGATTTTGGGAGAAGCTCATTGGATATTTCCGGCTTGGGGTTTCTTATGAGGTTACATTTAAGATATTGACTGGGGTCACGGTTATTGAAAGGCTTGACTGGGGTTGAAGGATCTGATTCCAAGATGTCTCATTACTGGGCTGGCCAGTTGACAGGAGGCCCCACTCCCTCACAAACTGAACCCTCTGTAGGTGCTGCAGTGTGCTCAGAGCACAAGGACTGGCTTCCCCCAGAAGGAGCTATCCAAGAGGAAGCAAGGATCAAGCCTTTGAAGTTACATGCTGTCACTTCTACTGTAGTCCGGGGTCACTCAGAACAACCCTGATAAAATGTGGGGGAAGACTGTGCCAAGGCATTCATGTAGGAGGTGCAGTCACTGGAGGGTAGCTACTGCTGGTGCTTCAAGAGGAGAAGAACACATTCAGAAAGGTACAATATTTCTGGATGGGAAGACCCATACTCTGCAAAGTGTCAGTTCTCCCTATATTCATAATTGATTTAAAGTTAATAATCAAACTATTAAATGTACTGTTGGTCAAGGACTTTGGCAAATTGGCTATACTAATTCAACTGGAAAAGTAAATTCATTAGACACATAGTATTTGAATTCTGAAAAAGAGGATGATTAGGTGGGCATTTGCTCCATCAAGCTGTTACTTTTTGAAAAGGTATGATAACCAAAACATTGTAGTGATGCTGGATGAGGAATGATTTAATAACCTGATTAAAACTGTAATAAAGAGTCTAACTCCATTTTTGATGTCTGCAGGCAGTTTGAAGCCCTGCCCCTCTCGCCTCCCCTTCTGCTCACATCTGGGCAAACTGATAAGAAGACCCAAGTGTTCCCTTTTTGGCATCAGCGGGAAGTTAAAACCACAGAAGTTTGTGCTTGTCCATGAGAAACTCACCCTGGCCCCATCCCTAACCACCATAAAACTTTATCACTTATTAATCGTGTCCCCTCTACCAAATTAGTGTGTTAATGTCATAACTCCTTCTTGTTCAGTCACTCAGTCGTGTCTGACTCTTTGCAATACCATGCACTGCAGCATGCCAGGCCTCCCCATCCTTCCCCATCCTCCAGTAAATCCTGGAGCTCACTCAAATTCATGCTCATTAAGTCATGATGCCATCCAACCATCTCTGCCTCTGTTGCCCCCTTTTCCTCCAGCCTTCAATCTTTCTCAGCATCAGGGTCTTTTCCAATGAGTCAGTTCTTTGCATCAGGTGGTCAAAATATTGGAGCTTCAGCTTCAGAATCAGTCCTTCTGATGAATGGTCAGGGTTGATTTCCTTTAGGATTGACTGGTTTAATCTGCTTGCAGTCCAAGATACCCTCAAGAGTCTTCTCCAACACCACAGTTTGAAAGCATCTATTCTTTGATGCTCAGCCTTTGGTCCAGCTCTCACATCTGTACATGACTCCTGGAAAAACCATAGCTTAGATTAGGACCTTAGAATGATGTGAACTTGCTTGGAGAAGTTTTTTTTTTTTTTTCCTAAACAGAGGTAAGAGGCTTCCCTGGTGGCTCAGAGGTTAAAGCGTCTGCCTCCAATGTGGGAGACCCGGGTTTGATCCCTGGGTTGGGAAGATCCTCTGGAGAAGGAAATGGCAATCCACTCCAGTATTCTTGCCTGGAGAATCCCGTGGACAGAGAAGCCTAGTAGGTTACAGTCCACGGGGTTGCAAAGAGTCGGACACGACTGAGCAACTTCACACACAAACAGAGGTAATCAAGTTAAAATGATGTAATGAGAGTGGGCTTTAATCCAGTATGACTGGTGTCCCTATGCACATGTGCTGAGATGCTTGGAGAAGTTTTTTTTTTTTTTTCCTAAACAGAGGTAAGAGGCTTCCCTGGTGGCTCAGAGGTTAAAGCGTCTGCCTCCAATGTGGGAGACCCGGGTTTGATCCCTGGGTTGGGAAGATCCTCTGGAGAAGGAAATGGCAATCCACTCCAGTATTCTTGCCTGGAGAATCCCGTGGACAGAGAAGCCTAGTAGGTTACAGTCCACGGGGTTGCAAAGAGTCGGACACGACTGAGCAACTTCACACACAAACAGAGGTAATCAAGTTAAAATGATGTAATGAGAGTGGGCTTTAATCCAGTATGACTGGTGTCCCTATGCACATGTGCTGAGTTGCTCAGTCCCGTCTGACCCTTTGCGACCCTATGAACTATGACCTGCCATGACCTCTGTCCATGGGATTCTCCAGGCATGAATACTGGACTTTTCCAATGAGTCAGACTGCTCTCCTCCAGGGCATCTTCCTGACCCAAGGATGAGAACCCATGTCTCTTAGGTTTCCTGCACTGGCAAATGGGTTCTTTAACAGGGCCATCTGGGAAGCCCCGATGTCTCTATAAACAGAAGAAATTTAGAGACAGGCAGCTAGACAGAGAGAATGGCATGTGAAGATGAAAATGCATTACCCAGGAGAGAGGCCTGGATCAGATCCTGTCTTCAGGCCCTCAGAGGAAACCCACCACACTGACATCTTGATCTCAGACTTCTAGCCTCTGAACTATGAAACAATTACATTTCTGTTTATTTAAAGCCACTAGGATGGGGAACACATGTACACCCATGGCTGATTTATGTCAATGTATGGCAAAAGCACTACAATCCTGGGAGGTAATTATCCTCCTATTAAATAAACTAAAAAAATTAAAAAAAAATCTACTCAGTCTGTGGAGCTTTGTTATAGCACACCCGGCAAACTAATACAGATCGACAGCCTGCACCTTTCCGTGTTCCTGAAGGCATCTTGGTCCTGCTTTGGACCCTACTCTGCTCTCCCCAGAAAGCTTTGTTGTATAAATAGGAAATCTTTCCCTATCCTCTTGGGGAGTGTGTGTGTGTGTGTGTGTGTGTGTGTTATCATCAGTCTCAACTTAGCAAATACACCACCATCACCCACTGCTATAATGGCCACAACAGGAATCCAATTAAGGGCTCACATGTTTGCAGAGGCAGCACAACAGGGTTTAAAGCTTGCCTTGGAGCCTGATACCTAGGTTCAAATTCAGTCCTACCAATGACTAACTCCATGATTCTGGGTAATTCAGTAATCCTTATAGCCTGCAGTTTTCTGGTCTTTAAAATGGGACTGATAATAGTAATGCTTCATAGGGTTATTTGAGAATAAAGTAGTTTAACTTTTTAAAGTGTTAAAAAAGTACTTAGCATTTAGTTAGCATTTAATTGTATTTGTTAAATCTATGAAAATTTAATGAATGATAAATGAAACATTTCAAGTTAGCAAATAAAAAGGATTATTTAATGTTTAATTTTTAAGACAAATTTAAGTAGATGCTTATTTCACATTTTACCTGCTTCCTTATACAAAAACAAGTTCCACATGGATTCAATATGCAGTATTAAAAATAAAACCATAAAAGTGATAAAACAAAGCAGGTAAATATTGCCATTCATATAGCTCCATTCTTTAGTAAATAATACATGTGCATGAAATATTTATAAAGCTAAATGTATGGAAGTAAAGCAATAGATATGTATATAGTCAGGAGATGTGGTAAACGGGCTAGATGCTCTTAAGTCTTGTTTCCTTTTCCTGGGAATACGGAAGCCTAAATTTCTATCTCCTTTGTTCCTGCATGGGATACTGGGACTATGTTCTTGCCAGTGGAATCTGGGAGAAAGCCATATAGACTATTTGAAAGCCTGACCACAAATATTTGTGGTTTCACTTAGTCTTTCATTCTCCATCTCCTACAAGCAAAGGAATCTGATGAGTAACCAGCTCAAGCAGAGCCATTCAGAACTCTATTCTGTGATATGAATCAGAAATAAACTTACCTGGCGGTAAGCCACTGATATTTTGGGTTTTTTTTTTTTTTTTTTGGAATAGCAAGTAGCATTAAACAACCTAACTAATTTGTGGAGGCAAGGGTCCATTCAAATAGAGGTGAAAATATTGCCTGATAGAGCCAATCTTTGTGAAAGCAAAGCAGAGTAATAGTAATTAACTGTAGAAACACTACTGCAAGGCTAAAGATAGCTATGCTGTTGAAGCTGACCTTGGCTAGTGGGGAGTGCAAGCATACAATAATTAAAATGGAATGTTTATGACCTAATGTCATAAACATTGAATGTCTAAATGTCTGAGCTTATCATTGGCAGGATGGTTTGGGGACAGCAGTGTAATATAGAGAACTTCAGCTTGTGTGAAAATTAAACCTATGAAAGTCAAGGGCTATCTCTAATTTTAGTTGAAGAAGACCCTTAAGTCAGAAGCCATCAAAGAATAGATTGCAAGATTTTATCATGCAATTTTTAAAAAGCGTTCATGGCAAAATCATCATAGCAATATTAAAAAATAACTGACAAACTGGGAGAAATAATTACATAGTATATATGTAGGACTACTACTTATAAAATAGAAAAGATAAAAATGCTTGTAAATAGCTGAGAAAAAGTTAATACCTTAATGGAAAAATTGATAAAAAAGAACAAAAAGTGTTTCACATACACCTACATACAAAAATGCTATCAACCAGCAAACAAGGGCAAAA
This sequence comes from Aepyceros melampus, assembly GCA_006408695.1. Lineage (NCBI taxonomy): Eukaryota > Metazoa > Chordata > Mammalia > Artiodactyla > Bovidae > Aepyceros > Aepyceros melampus. The sequence continues at coordinate 481,878 of SJXQ01011440.1, forward strand.
ATGTTTATTCTCATGTAGTATCAAAAAATATAAACTTAAATAATAATGGAACATAACATTTTAAAACTGAAATTAAAAATTAATAAAGCTCAGTTTAACATGGATGTTGGGAAGGAAGCACTCCATACATATATTTAGGGGGTCTGGTTGTAACTATTCAATATTTTTGGAGGGCAATTTGTGCATGTTCTCACATTTGTCATTGCTTTCCTGGTGGCTCAGACAGTAAAGAGTCTGCCTGCAAGGCGGGAGACCCAGGTTTGATCCCCGGGTTGGGAAAATCCCCTGGAGAAGGGAATGGCAACTCACTCCATATTCTTGCCTGGAGAATCCCATGGATGGTGGAGCCTGGGGAACTACAGTCCTTGGGGTCGCAAAGAGTCAGATAAAACTAAGTGCCTAACACTTTCACTCTACATCTGTTTTACATCTACAATTTATACATTTATTTTAGGGAACCCAGTAATTATGCACTGAATTATTTATAGTAGTGAAAGCTAGACACAGATCAGGAGATTAAGTTATGAGGGATTCTTGCAAGTGACTATGATCCAAATGTTAAACAAAACAAGGTAGGTATTTGTGACTTGATATAGAAAAGTTATAATACATTGTTCACAGATGAGGGTGGCACAAGCAGGCTACAAAACATTCTGGAAATAGATATATACGATGCATATATATTCTGAGTTTCTGCCTCCCTTTCTTTCTAGCATTGCCTTCCACTAATATTTTGGGAATGGGATTTTTGTGTTACTTTCATCCCTGAGGTATCCGCCCTGCTTCTCCACTGTTACCTGGCTCAGGTCTTATTTCTAATCTATTTTGAAGTATCATCCCCAACTGGGGATCACAGTATTTCTCCAGTATGATATTGTTGCCATCACATGCTGGCCTCAACCAGGGGCAGTGTCATAAAAGAGCTGAGTATTTCACACTAAGAACAATACTGTCAAATGAAACTCAAAGAAGAAAATGACAACATTTAAGTCCAAGTAGAGAAGGAAGTTAGTTCACACTGCTGATGTTATGTGTTGAACAGAACAAGGAAAGGGGCATTACTTGTTGATAACGAGCCTGAAATGACCTTCCTTGGAGAGAGAACAGAAGTGGAATGCTCTCCAAGGGACAGTTTGCTCTCTTTACCTGAGGTCTCTCCAGTCTCCCTGCCTGGTTTGGTCCCAGCATCTCCTCCCCTCTGCTAAAACCTACTTTGACTCTTGGCAAGGATGTCATTAGTGGAGGGGAGACAAACGATGTGACAAATTTTTAGAGTTAATGGTGCCTTTAAAATAGCTGTCAAAGTAAACCTTGCCAAAATTCATGGCACTCATGAAATAAAGAGAGTAATTTGTTCAAAATCTTATTATCCCAGGAGCGTGTATATTAGGAAAAGGAAGATGAGGTGCTGCTTAATGTCCCTTGCAACTGAGTATACCTCTTCCCCTATATTCTAACTCATGGCTGAAGGGGGCTGACTTTCAACTGGAATGGGCAGCAGAGTATTTATGGGGAAAAATAAATAATCAAAATATGTATTTATTGTCTTCTCAGTTTTTATTTATGGGAAACCACATGAATATGTTCAGAGAAGGCCTCGACAATCTTGAGAATGAGTCAATTCCTACTCTTGGTTCTGGAGTTGGACTGGTCCTGACCCACTGGTGAGGGATATGCTGCCTAGTTAGGCTATGTTGATGCAAAGAGAGACCCCGCAACGGAGGGTGCTGATGGGCAATGCCTTTCAATCCCTGGTGGTGTTGTATGATAAATATTGTGCTCAGCAGTATGTATTATGCATGCTTTCTGCAAAACGTCTGCAAACTAATCTCTGTCAAGCACAGATGACAGGAAATACTTAATGCAGGGCATTGGCAGCTTGTAGACATGCTGAAATCCAGTGCAGGCAGAAGCTTCTTTACAGAGAGAGAGATGAAGGGCTCCACAAATGGGATAATAGTCCTTTAGGCCCAGTGCATTTTTGTTTAGCCAAGAAACTGAAATGCTTCGCAAAGGTTGTCTTATTCCTCAGTGTTTAAATTAGGAAATTGGAGCAGAGAAAGGTTAAGTGTTTTTCTACAGTCTTCCAACAAGTCTAATGTAGGTGAGAGTTCTACATTATATGCAGAAAACTCTCCAGTGGGCACCTGGCAATTTCTGCTCCCCACTATCCTACATCAGAGGAGTTATGGGGGTACTTAAGTGTTGATTATAAATGTCAAGATGTTTGAAGATGTGGATTTGAAATGGCCTAGATGACATATAGAGTATTATAGAAGACATGCCCTGAACAGAAAAGATGAAAATGAAATGTGTTTACCTGAGCGTTAGGTAGAGGTGGGGAGGTTGTCAGGGAAGGGCAAAGCTTGTCATCAGACCAGATCTTAGAGAACTAAAATTTTATCAGCTTTGAACTCACATCCAAAGGGGAGCGAAGAACTGAACAGGAAGGATTCAAATACATATACCCTCTAGGGCTCAGAAAACTATTGAAAAAATCAGAAGACAAATATTATTAACTCAGAGGGCTATATATCTCAGTTGGTAAAGAATCTGCCTGAAATGCAGGAGACCCAAGTTCGATTCCTGGGTGGGGAAGATCCCCTGAAGAAGGGATAGACTACCCACTCCAGTATTCTTGGGCTTCCCTGTTGGCTCAGTTGGTAAAGAATCCACATGCAATGTGGGAGACCTGGGTTCAATCCCTGGGTTGGGAAGATCCCCTGGAGAAGGGAAAGGCTACCTACTCCAGTATTCTGGTCTGGGGGTCACAAAGAGTCGGACATGACTGAGCAACTTTCACTTCACCCTTCACTTCTGAAGGGACCCTAGGGATTGTCTCCCTTAACCCTCTTTTTCCTTTTGCTAATGAAGAAATGGAAATCTCATAAGCCATAGTGATAAAGCTTACCTAAAACCATCCCATAGATTAGTGTAGAACCAGGAAAGAATGAACCAAATTTCTTCTTTCTTCTTCTTGGACATTTATAGGAGACTAGATTGTTTTTATACCAATTCTTTCCTGGAAATACAGAGAGGTAGTTTCAAAGCTATCATTTCTTTGAATATTCTTTCAGATCTACTTTCTCTCTCTTCTCCTTCTGGAATTCCAATGTTGGATTTTTCATCATTCTTCCCAGGTTTCCAAAGGTTCTACCTGTTTTTTCCCCATTTCTTTCTTCTGTTGTTCTGATTGAGTTTGCTCTTTTGTCTGTCCTTTGCTCACTGATTCTATCCTTTGCTATCTCTGTTTAGTCTATTCATTGAATTTTTTTAAAGATTAATATATTTTTCACTTCTATAATTTCTATTAGATTCTTTTTTTATAGCTAGTACTTATTAAAATTGGATCTTGCTATTTTTTAGCTTGCTTCGGAGAATTTGTAATTAACTGTTTACGTATTTTTATGATGGCTGCCTTAAAACTCTGGTCACATAACTCCAAACATCTGATTCATCCCAACCTTGGCATCAATTAATTATCTTTTCTCCTCCAAGTTGTGATGTTCCTGGTTGTGGGTATGAGTTTTAATCTACTGCATTCTGGACATTTTGCCTACAACCTTTAGGACACTGAATCTTATTTAAATCTTTTATTTAGCAGCAGTCACATGATTTAAGGTTTAAGCATGCAAGTCCTGGCCTGCTTTTTTATGGGCTGTGTCTCCGTGAGAATTTAATAGTGAGAGTCTTTGCTGTGTCATTGTGGCCCGTTTAGGGTGCCTGGTGCCCTGAGTCTCCACTCTCCCCTTCTGGTGCTGTCACACGGGGTGGAAAGGATTCCCCCAGACTCGTGCCCCTTCGGGGTCTCTCAGTTGAAAAATGGCATCTTAGGACCATGGACAAAGAGGCTTGCTGGACTCAAGCTCACGAGCTTGTGGGAAGGGGGTCTCCTTGCTGTGGACTGGCTGCTGCTTCTTAGCAGGGCTCTCTAATGAGAAGCAGGGCCTGGCTCTCCTCACTCAGGGACTCCCGTTTGACCTTAGAAGAGGAAGGAGTCTGCCTGGGTTGCCTTTTGTTGCTCAGTCAGGGGTCAAGGGCTTTCGTGCCTGGTTAGTTGATAGCTTGCTTCTGTTGGGGTGCACTGGTGGAGAGTCATAAGACTGCTGCTGTGATGTTTCTATAGTCTTTGGGTTCCAAGCAAGTTTATCTTCCTCTACTACTTTTCAGGACTTCCCTGGTGGCTCAGTAGGTAAAGAATCCACCTGCAGTGCAGGAGATCACTTGCAATGCAGGAGACACAGGTTCGATCGCTGGGTCAGGAAGACCTCCTGGAGAAGGAAATGGCAACCCACTTCAGTATTCTTGCCTGGAGAATTGCAGGGCGGGCTACAGTCCATGGAGTTGCAAGAGTTGGACACACTTAGTACTAACCACCACCACCAGCTCCCTCTCAGAATTCTTCTTTGATAACCTCTGGCTTTATTTCAAGAGGTTATTGTTGTACTTAGTGGTGATGGTGTTGTTCAATCACTCAGTTGTGTCTAATTCTTTGCAACCTCATGTGCTGTGGCATGCCAGGCTTCCTTATCCTTCACTATGTCCTGGAGTTTGCTCAAACTCATCTTTGTTGAGTCAGTGATGCCATCCAACCATCTCATCCTCTGTCATCCCCTCTCCTTCTGCCTTCAATCCTTCCTAGCATCAGAGTCTTTTCTAATGAGTAAGCTCTTCATATCAAGTGGCCGAAGTTTTGGAGCTTCAGCTTCAGCATCAGTCCTTCCAATGGATATCCAGGGTTGATTTCCTGTAGGATGGACTGGTTGGATCTCCTTGCTGTTTAAGGGACTCTCAAGAGTAGGGAAGAGCATAGAAAAACCTGTATGTCTGGATCAGAATCTGAAAATTTCATTTTTATCACCATTTTATTCTTACTTGTGTGTGTGTGTGTGTGTGTGTGTGTGAAAGAAAGACAAAGAAAGAGCTGCTAAGTCACTTCAGTCATGTCCGACTCTGTGCGACCCCATAGACAGTAGCCCACCAGGCTCCCGTCACTGGGATTCTCCAGGCAAGAACACTGGAGTGGGTTGCCATTTCCTTCTCCAATGCATGAAAGTGAAAAGTGAAAGTGAAGTCGCTCAAGCAACCAAAAGAAGAGAGAAGCCAAGTGGAGTTTTAGTGATCCAAACAAGGATGCGATCACTTCAGCCTTAGTCTGTCTATCAGTCCCTCAAGTAAGCTCACTACATTTGCTACCATGAACTAAATCACTGTTCATGGGGAGAGGGATGTGGAGGAAGGGATGACAGCCTTGCAATGAAACATTCACTTTGTGAGAATATGATATGATTTCCGACACTTTTGAACCCAGACATCAAAGAAACTCAGAAATGAAACCACAGTGTTTCCTTATAATCAGAACTTTGCCTTTCTTGTATGAAGATTTTTGATAATTTTACAAAAAGGCTTGCAGTAACTTCATTGTCATGACCATCCAAGTTTTTTTTTTTTTTTTTTTTTTTTAAGTATTTCAGGTGGGAAGTCAGACCTAGAGATGGTTCACATTAAAATTTAATTTCTTTTTCAATGACTTTACATTTACGGAAATGTTGAAAGCATTGTACAAAGAGCTTCATTTTTCTCTAAACCATTTAAGGGAAAATTGCCATCACATGCAAATGCTATAATGTGTATTTCTTATACAAGAGTGTTTTCCTATGTAGCTAAAATATAGTGATAAAAAATAGGAATTTATCACATACATTGCAACTATCATTTTCTCAACCCCTTTTCAAGTTTTGCCATTTGTCCCAGTAATATCTTTTTTGGCAAAAGGAGTCAGTACAGAAATTGCACTATGTTTTGTTGTCACATCTCTTTTGCTTTCAGTGGGGAGCAGACCCTCGGTCTTCCTTTGACTTTGAAGACCGTGACTCTTTTTGAAAGGGCTGGGCAGGCCTGGCCTCATGAGTGTGGGACCTGTATAATCAGATAAAGCCTCATGCTTAGATAGACTTTGGTTTAGTGCTCTAATGTTACTTCTTAAAAGTGTTAATAAGTTTTGAACAAGAGTCCCTGCCTTTTCAGTGGGCACTGGGTTCCACAGGTCATGTGCTGGTCCTGAGTCTAGTTGCTTCATAAAATGTTCCTTGGCTTGTCTGATGCTTTCTAAGGATTGAGGTGAAATGAAGTGGAAGTCGCTCAGTTGTGTTTGACTCTTTACGACCCCGTGGACTGTACAGTCCGTGGAGTCCTCCAGGCCAAATATTGGAGTGGGTAGCCTCTCCCTTCTCCAGGGGATCTTCCCAACCCAAGGATCAAACCCAGGTCTGTCACATTGCAGGCAGATTCTTTACCAGCTGAGCCACAAGGGAAGCCCAAGACTGGAATGGGTAGCTTATCCCTTCTCCATTGGATCTGGTTCAGGCTATACACCTTTAGTAGAATATCATAGACATGATACAGCATTCTTACTGCCTCCTATCAAGTGTCACATCACTTTAATTTGTCACACTACTAATGATGTTAACTTTGATAACTTGATTAAGGTACTGTCTGGCAGGATTCTTCACTTTGTAATTAATATGTATTTTGTAGGGGTATTTTGAGACTATGTAAATATACCATTCCTCATTAAGCTCTCAGTTTATCTGTTGATTTTTTTTTATACCAGTGTGGACTTGTAGATTCCAGCTTTATTCCTTGATTGTAATCAGTTGCTATTATTTATTTTGATAGTCAAGCTGTCTCAGATTTGATCAGTGGTACTCCTGCAAAATGACACTAAGTCCTTTTATGAAATCTGCATTATTTTAGAGATGCTGCCTTATTTTCAGGTACCAGAAAATATTCCAGGCTCAGCTTGTATCTTCCCAGCCATTTTCTTTCAATTTAATTTGATTTTAATTTTTACTTTATTTTACTTTACAATACTGTATTGATTTTGCCATACATTGACATGAATCTGCCACGGGTGTACACATGTTCCCAATCCTCAACCCCCCTCCCACCACCCTCCCCATATCATCTCTGTGGATCATCCCTGTGCACCAGCCCCAAGCATCCGGTATCCTGCATTGAACCTAGACTGGCTATTCGTTTCTTATATAATAGTATACATGTTTCAGTGCCATTCTCCCAAATCCTCTCACCCTCTCCCTCTCTTTCAGAGTCCAAAAGTCCGTTCTATACATCTGTGTCTCTTTTGCTGTCTCGCATACAGGGTTATCATTACCATCTTTCTAAATTCCATATATATGTGTTAGTATACTGTATTGGTGTTTTTTTTCTGGCTTACTTCACTCTGTATAATCGGCTCCAGTTTCATCCACCTCATTAGAACTGATTCAAATGTATTCTTTTTAATAGCTGAGTAATACTCCATTGTGTATATGTACCACAGCTTTCTTATCCATTCATCTGCTGATGGACATCTAGGTTGTTTCCATGTCCTGCCTATTATAAACAGTGCTGCAATGAACATTGGAATACACGTGTCTCTTTCAATTCTGGTTTCCTCAGTGTGTATGCCCAGCAGTGGGATTGCTGGGTCATAAGGCAGTTCTTATGACCCAGCCACTTTTTCCAAGAAGTCCTGCATTTCTATAGGAGGAAAATGGTATTTAGCATCATGATCTGGATGCTAAATATGCCTATTGGTATTGTTTGTTACTGACCGTCTCAGTAGACGGGGCTAGAGACACACACCCCTATGCCCACACCACATCTAAATACATCTACAGAATGCATACACACGTACATACATTTATCTCTCTATCCATCCATCCATTCTGAAAATCATGAGTTCACGCTGATGTCTGCAACTCAAATCCAATACCACAAACTAGTTTCCCGTTTCCTGCCTTTCCATACTTGTAATTCCTTTCTCTGACAAAAACTTTGCTCTCATCATCTTTAATATATTCACTTGTTTGATCTATTCTCCAATCGCTTTTTGCTGCTGTCTGCTACCCATCCCTCCCTTCTATCATTGGGATGCCACCAATTTATCTCCTGTATGGAGGCTTCCTCTCTTTCCTGGGGCCCCCAGATCCCGGATCACTGTTGCTTCATTCCCCCGTGGATCCTCTCCTTACTGGACTTTGTTTCAAAACTCATTCCAGGGTCTACCTTATTCCCCATCCAACTTGATGCCTACCTGCAGAACTTCACCTAACGGGCATTTGGACTGAATTGTTCTCGAAGGAAAAGAAGGGGGAGGGAAAGAAGAAAAGAAGCGTTAACTTCAATCATAATGAAAATCCTGATTATTTTCAAGTCTTTTTCATTTTAAAATACTAATAGGGGCAAATATAAAAGAAATTTTTTACTTAAATTTTGAAAATTCCATTTAATGCTGGAAAAGTTTGTCTTCTTTCCACCATCTTAAGTCTTTTAAGGGAATTAAGGGTTTTTTCCCCCTCATTTTCTATCTCTTATAGGAAATTTGGATAAAGACATTTCAGGTTAGTTTCTTCTGAGTTCTACTACTCGACGAGTTATAAAGTAAAACAGTTCTGTCATAAAATCAAAGTCCAATGACAAATTAAGAAACTTTCAAAAAACAAAAATATAAGTAAATGCATATGTAGTCTGTATCTGAAAATAAATGGCTATTCCAAGTTTATGATATCCATTCAGGGGTACTGAGTCTGTCATTTGCACCCTGCCAGGCTCAATACTATTATTCTAGCGTATGAGTATCTCGTTACTTTCCTCTCTATTCGAAAATACTATCTACCTTCTCTACCTGACTTCTGTAAACTGCTTAATCCCAAGAAGGGTGTTATAATTTAACTAACTCTCTAATAAGAGGTCATCAGGATTACTCTTATCAAGATGTGTGTGCCCGACTCTCATACTCTCAATATAAGGGAAACTGAAATACATTTTATATTATACATATATATTTTTTTCATATACACATTATATATACTTAGGACTTACAAATATATACTTTACATTTATAAGTATACATTTAGAATTTATAGATGTTTATATCCATTTCAGTTTCCCTTATATTGAGAGTGCTCATTTAAAAGAAGAGTCTATGCCATCTCCAGGATTTTAATTGTTATTCCATCCATGTAATTGCTAAATCTGAGGCTACAGAGTAATACTGACTTCATATGAAAAAGGCTTAATCCAGACTTCTCTGATTCCACTGGGCAACGTTTGCCCTCACATACACACGTAGGCACGTGGCTCACATGTTACTCTGCTTGTCAGAAAGGCTGCCTGGACACACAGGAGGAGCTGGGGGTGACAGGGGAGTGAGTGCCTGAGGAGTATTGATTTTTTCAGTGCCGGCCTTGGTTGTCTCTGAAGAATCCAGGTTGCTCTACAAAAGAAAAGAATAGTTTTATAGCAGCTAGAACTGAATAAAAAATAGAGTTGATGGTGAATCATTTATATGTTTGTTCAAAAGACTCTCCCTTTCTGAAGTGAGCCTGTGAGGATTTGTGTATCACAGGTGAGAAACATAGCCACTCACCACTCCTCCAGTGCCCTTCACATACTGGATTTCTCTTGAGGACTCAGCCCAGAAGCACTCTTATTCCTTGAGGAAAGACACAAAGAAATGTAAATGCAAAGTTTCATGGTATTAATAATACCATCTGACTGCTTGCAAGGAAACAGCTGTCATGAAGGGCAAAATGCTACACAATATGTTCAGAATTAAAATTGGGAATTAATTTTAATAAATGAATTAATGTCCTAAAACTATTCAAAAGGTCTAGAATTAGAGTATGTAAAATCACTTATTATTGTAAGAAGAATAATTAGGTAATAATATAGATTCTGAAAAGTCTTAGTTATAATAGTACTCTACAAATTTTGTAATTTTGCCCCAAAAGACCCTTAAAATGAATAAATGTTTATCTTTATTGACTCAGCTGATACTGTTTAATTCAGAGTAAATTAGTGTTTGGAGTGGGAGAAGAGACACAGGAACCTGAAAAACCTGTTTTTGCAAAACCTGGCAAACCTTGAATTACAATCTTCTGTAGCTAAGGGGATTTAGCTGGAAGCACCTAGAACAGTGCTGGGCTCTGATAAATATTTGACAAATAAATGACTGGAACATGAAAAAAAAATTAGGGTGGTGTATTCTACTATGGTGAATCTAAACAACACATGAAAAACAATTTGACTGGCATATTTTTCCATACTTAAATCATGCTTAATCTTATCTAACAGAATAAAACACATATAAACCTAATCTTATCCAATGGAATCACTTGAGTGTCACTTTAATAGTTCATATTTGGAGAAAAAGAGAGCCATACCAACCAAAAAGAAATTGGAAATTGGAGTTTGTTCAAATTTAATAAAATTCAAGGAGCACAGATCCCAGATAAGAGCAACCCAAAGAGGTTCATACAAAGACACATAATTAAAATAAAAAAAAAAAAAAAAAAAGAAGAGAAAGAGAGAATCTTTATAACAGCAAGGGTAAAGCAACTAGCTATGTACAAGGAAGCTCTCATGAGGCTGTGCTGTGCTGAGTTGGTTCGGTCGTGTCCAGCTCTTTGCAACTGTATGGACTGTAGCCTGCCAGCCTCCTCTGTCCATGGGATTCTCCAGGCAATACAGAAGTGGGTTGCTGTGCCCTCCTCCAGGGGATCTTCCCAACCCAGGGATCAAACCCATGTCTTTTGTGTATGCTGTGTTGTCAGGCAGGTTCTTTACCACTAATGCCACCTGAGAAGCCCTCGTAAGGCTATCAACTGACTTTTCAGTAGAAATTTTGTAGGCCTGCAGGGAATGGTAAAAAAGAAAGGAAAGAAATGGCAGCCCACTCCAGTATTCTAGGCTGGAGAATTCTATGGACAGAGGAGCCTGGCAGTTACATACAGTTCATGGGGTTGCAAACAGTTGGACACGACATAGAGACTAATATTTTCACTTTCATTTTCAAAGTTATAAATAAAAAATTATGAAAGAAAAATCTCACTGGTAAATGCAAACATATCATAAAAGTAGTGTATCAAGCACATATCAAGCTAGTAGCAAGGTTAAAAGACAAAGTAATAAAATTACCTATATCTACAATAAGTAGTTAAGGCATACATGAAATAAAAAGATGCAAAATGTGATGTCAAAATATAAACTGTGGGGTGGTAAGAAAATGTAAGGAATGTGTTCAAAACTAAGAGATAACCAACTTAAATAACTACAGTCATTATTTGATTATATATAAACTTTATAGGAACTATCAACCAAATCTGTATAATATATACACACAAAATAAAGGGAATCCAAACACAGTGCTAAAGATAGTCATCAAATCACAAAGCAAGAGAACAAAAGAAGAAAAGGAAAGAGAAGATCCACAAAAGCAATCAGAAAGTAATTAACAAAATGGCAATAGTACATGAAAGAAAGTTAAAGTGTTAGTCACTCAGCCGTGTCCGACTCTTTGCTACCTCATGGACTGTAGCCCATCAAGCTCCTCTGTCTATGGGATTTCCCAGGCAAGAATACTGGAGCGGGCTGTCATTTCCTTCTCCAGGGTATCTCACTAATAAATTAAAAGAGGATTCCCTGGTGGCTCAGTGGTACGGAATCCATCTGCCAATGCAGAAGATGCAGGCTCCATCCCTGGGTCAGGAAGATCCCCTGGATAAGGAAATGGCAGCCCACTCCAGTATTCTTGCCTGGGAAATCCCATGGACAGAGGAGCCTGAAGGGCTACAGTCCATGGGTTGTAAAAAGAGTGGGACAAAACTTAGTAACTCAACAACAACAATCAACAAATAATTTAAATGTAGATGGACTTACGCTTGAAGGCAGGATGAGAAGGGGACCACAGAGGATAAGCTGGTTGGATGGCATCATCGACTCGATGGACATGAGTTTGAGCAAGCTCCAGGAGATGAAGAACAGATAGGCCTGGAGTGCTGCAGTCCACAGGGTACAAAGAGTCAGACATGACTTAGCGACTGAACAACAACTTCAGCTAAAAGACATAAGGTGACTCTATGGAAAACAGTATGAACTTCCTTAAAAAACCAAAAATAGAGCTATTGTATGATCCAGAAATCCCACTCCTGAGCACATATCTGGAAAAGATAAAAATTCTAAGTATGAAACTAGAACACTTTCTAACACCATACACAAAAATAAACTCAAAATGGGTTAAAGATCTAAATGTAAGACCAAAAACTATAAAACTCCTAGAAGAGGACATAGGCAAAACACTCTCTGACATAAATTACAGCAGGATCCTCTATGACCCACTTCCCAGAATACTGGAAATGAAAGCAAAAATAAACAAATGGGATCTAATTAAAATTAGAAGCTTCTGCACAACAAAGGAAACTCTAAGCAAGGTGAAAAGACATCCTTCAGAATGGGAGAAAATAAAAACATATGAAGCAACTGACAAAGAATAATCTCAAAAATATACAAGCAACTTCTACAGCTCAATTCCAGAAAAATAAATGACCCAATCAAAAAATGGGCCAAAGAACTAAATAGACATTTCTCCAAAGAAGACATACAGATGGCTAACAAACACATGAAAAGATGCTCAACATCACTCATTATCAGAGAAATGCAAATCAAAACCACAATGAGGGACCATTTCACGACAGTCAGAATGGCTGCTATCCAAACGTCTACAAGCAATTAATGCTGGAGAGGTGTGGATAAAAGGAAATCCTCTTATACTGTTGGTGGGAATGTAAACTAGTACAGCTACTATGGAGAACAGTGTGGAGATTCCTTAAAAACTGGAAAAAGAACTGCCTTATGACCCAGTAATCCCTCTGCTGGGCATACACACCAAGGAAACCAGAATTGAAAGAGACACGTGTACTCCAGTGTTCATTGCAGCACTGTTTATAGTAGTCAAGACTTGGAAGCAACCTAGATGTCCATCAGCAGACGAATGGATAAGAAAGCTGTGGTACATATACACAATGGAGTATTACTCGCCATTAAAAAGAATACATTTGAATCAGTTCTAATGAGGTGGATGAAACTGGAGCCGATTATACAGAGTGAAGTAAGCCAGAAAGAAAAACACCAATACAGTATACTTACACATATATATGGAGTTTAGAAAGATGGTAACGATAACCTTGTATGCGAGACAGCAAAAGAGACACAGATGTATAGAACGGTCTTTTGGACTCTGTGGAAGAGGGAGAGGGTGGGATGATTTGGGAGAATGGCATTGAAACATGTATAATATCATATAAGAAATGAATCACCAGTCCAGGTTCAATGCAGCATACAGGATACTTGGGGCTGGTGCACTGGGATGACCCGGAGGGGTGGGATGGAGAGAGAAGTGGGAGGGGAGCTCATGTTGGGGAACATGTGTACACCTGTGGTGGATTCATGTTGATGTATGGCAAAATCAATGCAATATTGTAAAGTAATTAGCCTCTAATTAAAATAAATAAATTATATTGCAAAACCAATACAGTGTTGTAAAGTAAAATCAAGTAAAATTAAAAAATAATAAAAAACAAATTTATATTAAAACAAACAAACAAAAATTCTAGTTTGAAAAGAAGCTTGCCTTCCAATGCTCATAGCAGCAGTATTTACAATAGCCAAGACACAGAAACAACCTAAATGCCTGAAAACAGATAACTGGCTTAAAAAGATGTGGTATATATACATACATGTATACACACACACATATATACATATGAAGGTTAAAGTGTTAGTTGCACAGCTGCGTCTGACTCTCTGTGACTCCATCGACTGTAGCTCACCAGGCTCCTCTCTCCATGGGATTCTCCAGGCAAGAATACTGAAATGAGTTGCCATTCCCTTCTCCAGAGGGATCTTGCCCACCCAGGGATTGAACCCAGGTCTCCTACATTGCAGCCAGATTCTTTATCATTTGAGCCACTGTAATGAATTATCTGTGTGCAGGCTCAATCACTCAGTTGTGTCTGACTCTGCAACTCCAGGGGCTGCAGTCCACCAGCCCCCTCTGTCCATGGAATTCTCCAGACAAGAATAGTGGAGTGGGTTACCATTTCCTACTCCAGGGGATTTTCTCAGTCCATGGATGGAACCCATGTCTCCTGCATTGGAAGGCAGATTCTTCACCACTGAACCAACTGAGGAGCCCCCTATGCATGTTCAGTCACTCAGTTGTGTCCCACTCTGAGACCCATGAAATGTAGCCCACAGGCTTCTCTGTCCTACAGAATTTTCTAGGCAAGAATACTGGAGTGGGATGCCATTTTCTACTCCAGGGATGATAGATTATTATCCACCCATAGAAAATAATGGAATATTGACATTTGTAGCAACATGGAAGGACCTAGAGAATATTATACTAAATGAAGTAAATCAGACAGAGAGACAAATGCTATATGATACTGTTTCTATGTGGAATCTAAAATGTAATACAAATGAATCCATGTTCAAAATAGAAACAGACTTGCAGACATGGAACACAAACTTATGTTACCAAAAGGGAAAATGAAGTAGAGATTAAATTAGGAGTGTTACACAATTAAAAGATACAAGCTGCTTACATAAAATAGATCAGCAAAGGGATTTATTGTATAACACAGGGAAAATGGCTGTCTGAGGAGGCCTTACAAAAAGCTGTGAAAAGAAGAGAAGCGAAAAGCAAAGGAGAAAAGGAAAGATACACCCATTGAATGCAAAGTTCCAAAGAAGAGCAAGGAGAGATAAGAAAGCTTTCCTCGCAATCAATGCAAAGAAACAGAGGAAAACAACAGAATGGGAAAGACTAGAGATTTCTTCAAGAAAATTAGAGATACCAAGGGAATATTTTATGCAAAGATGGGCTCAGTAAATGAAAGAAATGGTAGGGACCTAAGAGAAGCAGAAGATATTAAGAAGAGGTGGCTAGGGTACACAGAAGTGTACAAAAAAAGATCTACACGACCCAGATAATTACAATGGTGTGATCACTCGCCTAGAGCCAGACATCCTAGAATGTGAATTCAGGTGGGCCCTAGGAAGTGTCACTACAAACAAAGCTAGTGGAGGTGATGGAATTCCTGTTGAGCTATTTCAAATTCTGAAAGATGATGCTGTGAAAGTCCTGCACTCAGTTATGTTAGCAAAACTGGAAAACTCAGCAGTGGCAACAGGACTGGAAAAGGTCAGTTTTCATTCCAATCCCAAGAAGGCAATGCCAAAGAATGCTCAAACTACCCCACAATTGCACTTATCTCACATACTAGTAAAGTAATGCTCACAATTCTCCAAGCCAGGCTTCAGCAGTACATGAACTGTGAACTTCCAGATGTTCAAGCTGGTTTTAAGAAAGGCAGAAGAACCAGAAATCAAATTGCCAACATCTGTTGGATCATCTAAAAAGCAGGAGAGTTCCATAAAAACATCTATTTCTGCCTTATTGACTATGCCAAAGCCTTGGACTGTGTGGATCACAATAAACTGTGGAAAATTCTGAAAGAGATGGGAATACCAGACCACCTGACCTGCCTCTTGAGAATCTGTATGCAGGTCAGGAAGCAACAGTTAGAACTGGACATGGAACAACAGACTGTTTCCAAATAGGAAAAGGAGTACATCAAGGCTGTATATTGTCACCCTGCTTATTTAACTTATATGCAGAGTACATCATGAGAAAGGCTGGGCTGGAAGAAGCACAAGCTGGAATCAAGATTGCCGGGAGAAATATCAATAACCTCAGATATGCAGATGACACCACCCTTATGGCAGAAAGTGAAGAACTAAAGGGCTTCTTGAAGAAAGTGAAAGTGGAGAGTGAAAAAGTTGGCTTAAAGCTCAACATTCAGAAAATGAAGGTCATGGCATCCAGTTCCATCCCTTCATGGCAAATAAATGGAGAAAGAGTGGAAACAGTGAGACTCTTTTTTTTTTTTTTTGGCTCCAAAAATCACTGCAGATGGTGATTGCAGCCATGATATTAAAAGATGCTTGCTCCTTGGAAGGAAAGTTATAACCTAGATAGCATATTAAAAAGCAGAGTTATTACTTTGCTAACAAAGGTCTGTGTAGTCAAGGCTATGGTTTTTCCTGTGGTCATGTATGGATGTGAGAGCTGGACTGTGAAGAAAGCTGAGCACCGAAGAATTGATGCTTTTGAACTGTGGTGTTGGAGAAGACTCCTGAGAGTTCCTTGGACTGCAAGGAGGTCCAACCAGTCCATTCTAAAGGAGACCAGTCCTGAGTCTTCATTGGAAGGACTGATTTTGAAGCTGAACCTCCAATACTTTGGCCACCTGATGCGAAGAGTTGACTCAGTGGAAAAGACCCTGATGCTGAGAGGAACTAGGGGCAGGAGGAGAAGGCGAAAACAGAGGATGAGATGGCTGAATGGCATCACTGACTCAATGGGCATGAGTCTGAGTAAACTCTGGGAATTGGTGATGGACAGGGAGCCCTGGCTGTGCTGTGATTCATGAGGTCGCAAAGAGTCGGACACGACTGAACTGAACTCAACTGAATTGAATGTTTACTATTCTTCAATGCAAAGATTTTTATTTTAAGTCCACTAAAAATGTTCATAAAGAAAATATTGGAGGATTTCTCAAAATAATTGCTGAAGATATGCTCCATGGTGTTGCCCAACATTCTTTTGTGGAAGGCATGGAGAAAGCAATTTTCAGCATGCAGTGGCAATTTGTATCTCTCTTCTCTGATGACTGGCTGTAACTACTTTCTCTTGCAAGTGCCACCCAGTATATTCCCCATTTTCAAAATCTTCCCTGGATTCAATTTAAGAGGAAATGTTATAAGATGGAGGCTCACCTTAGAAAACAAGAGAATCTCAAATAAACAAGCTAACATTCAGTTGAACCAGAAAAGAAAAAAAATAAATAAAGAAGACACAAAATTAGCAGAAGGTAGGGAATAGTAAAGATTAGAGCAGAGACAAATGAAATAGAGACCAAAGGAAATGATCAGTTCAGTTCAGTCACTTGCTCGTGTCTGAATCTTTGTGACTCCATGAGTCACAGCACAGCCAGGCCTCCTTGTCCGTCACCAACTCCCAGAGTTCACCCAAACTCATGTCCATTGAGTTGGTGATAGCATCCAGCCATCTCATCCTCTGTTGTCCCCTTCTCCTCCTGCCCCTAGTCCCTCCCAGCATCAGGGTCTTTTCCACTGAGTCAACTCTTCGCATCAGGTGGCCAATGTATTGGAGGTTCAGCTTCAAAATCAGTCCTTCCAATGAAGACTCAGGACTGGTCTCCTTTAGAATGGACTGGTTGGAACTCCTTGCAGTCCAAAGGACTATCAAGAGTCTTCTCCAACAGCACAGTTTAAGAGTATCAATTCTTCAGCACTCAGCTTTCTTCACAGTCCAACTCTCATCCATACATGACCATTGGAAAAACGATAGCCTTGACTACACGGACTTTTGTTAGCAAAGTAATAACTTTGCTTTTTAATATGCTATCTAGGTTACAACTTTCCTTCCAAGGAGCAATCGTCTTTTAATATCATGGCTGCAATCACCATCTGCAGTGATTTTGGAGCCAAATAAATAAATAAATAAATAAAGTCGTCACTGTTTCCATTGTTTCCCCATCTATTTGCCATGAAGAGTTGGGACTGGATGCCATGATCTTAGTTTTCTGAATGTTGAGCTTTAAGCCAACTTTTTCACTCTCCTCTTTCACTTCCTTCAATAAGCCCTTTAGTTCTTCTTCACTTTCTGCCATAAAGGCGGTGTCATATGCATATCTGAGGTTATTGAGATTTCTCCCAGCAATCTTGATTCCAGCGTGTGTTTCTTCCAGCCCAGCGTTTCTCATGATGTACTCTGCATAGAGGTTAAATGGGCTGACTACATACAGCCTTGATGTACTCCTTTTCCTATTTGGAACCAGTCTGTTGTTTCATGTCCAGTTCTAACTGTTGCTTCCTGACCTGCATATAGGTTTCTCAAGAGACAGGTCAGGTGGTCTGGTATTCCCACCACTTTCAGAATTGTCCACAGTTTATTGTGATCCACACAGTTAAAAGCTTTGGCATCGTCAATAAAGCAGAAATAGATGTTTTTCTGGAACTCTCTTGCTTTTTACAGGAGATCAGTGGAGAAATAACTCCAGAAAGAATGAAGGGATACACCCAAAGCAAAAACAATGGTCTGTTGCAGATGTGACTAGTGAAAGAAGCAAGGTCCTATGCTGTAAAGAGCAATATTACATAGAAACCTAGAATGTTAAGTCTGTGAATCAAGGCAAATTGGAAGTGGTCAAATAGGAGATGGCAAGAGTGAACGTCAAAATTCTAGGAATCAGCGAAGTAAATTGGACTAGAATGGGTGAATTAAACTCAGATGACCATTGTATCTACTACTGTGGGCAGGCAAGCCATTGGAAGAAATGACATAGCCATCATGGTCAATAAAAGGAAATAATACAAAATATTAATGAAACTAAGAGCTAGGTTTTTTGAAAAGATAGTAAAATTAATAAACTTTCATCCAGACTCTTTAAGAAAAAAAGAGATGCCCCCAAAATTACAAATAGAGGAGAATTTGCAACTGACACCACAGAAATAAAAAGGACCATAAAAACTACAAGAACAATTATATAGTGTTTAAAATGGACAATCTAGAAGAAATGAACAAATTCCTGCAAATGTACAATCACCAAAGACTGAATCAGGAAGAAATAAAAAAATATGAGCAGATCACTTACTAGGAATGAAATTGAATCTGTAAGAAGAAAGTTTCCAATAAACAAAAGTCCAGCACCAGATGGTTTCATGCATAAATTTTATCACACATTTAAAGACAAGAAAACACTTACCCTTCAACTATTTCAGAAACTGAAAAGGAAGAAATGCTTCCAAACTCATTCTACAAAATCAGCAATACCCTAATATCATATTCTCCATAAAATGGGCTTTATTGCAAGGACGTAAGGATGGTTCAATATCCACAAATCAAAAATGTGATACATCATACTAACAAAAGGATAAAAATCATATAAAAATCTCAATATATGTAGATAAAAAAATTCAACTTATTTATGATAAAATCTCTCAACAAAGTGAGTACAGAGGGAAGATATCTCAATGTAATAAAGGTCATATGTTCTAAGTCACTTCAGTCCTGTCTGATTGTTTGCAGCCCTGTAACTGTAACTCACCAGGCTTCCCTGTCCATGGGATTCTCCAAACAAAAATAGTCGAGTGGGTTGCCATGCCTTCCTCCAGGGGGTCTTCTCAGCTAAGGGGTTGAGTTGGCATCTCTTATGTCTCCTTCACTGGCAGATCAGTTCTTTACCACTAGCACCACCTGGAAAACCCAATAAAGGTCCTATATAATAAGCCAATAGCTAACAGTATACTCAACAGGGAAAAGTGAAAGATTTTCCTTTAAGATGAGGACAAGGATGACCACTGTTGCCACTTTTATTCGGCACAATATTGGGAATCCTAGCCAATGAGACAATAAAAATAAATAAAAGGAATCCAAATTGGAAAGGAAGTAGCAAAATTCTGTTTATGCATGACATGATACTATATATAAAAGATCTTATGGACACAACCAAAAAACTGTTGGAACAAATAGTTCTAATTATAAATAAATTCAGTAATTTGAAGGATACAAAATTCATATATAAAATCTGTTTTATTTCTGTACAGTAATAATGAATTATCAAAAAGAGAAATTAAGAAATTAATCCTATTTACAACTATGCCAAAAAGAATAAAATTTCTAGAAATATATTTAACCAAGGAGATGAAGAACCCGTACTCTAAAAATGATAATATATTAATGAGAGGAATTGAGAATGACACAAATAATGGAAAGATCTACCAGACTTCCCAGGTAGCTCAGAGGTGAAGAATCTGCCTGCTAAGCAGGAGAAATGAGTTTGGCCCCTGAGCCAGGAAGAACCCTTGGAGAAAGAAATGTCAACTCATTCTAGTATTTTTGCCCGGAAAATCCCATGGACAGAGGAACCTGGTAGGCTATAGTCATAGGGCAACAAAGAGTGACATGACTTAGTGACCAAAGAGCAGCAATATCAGCATATGATGATCATGAATTTGAGGAATTAATATTTTTAAAATCTCCATACTATTGAAAGCAGTCCCTATCAAAATTTCAATGACAATTTTCAGAGAACTAGAAAACATAATCCTATAATTTGTATGGAACAAAAAGCTACACTCCCCACCCCCCAACAGAGAGCCAAAGTCAATTCCATGTTGAGTATGACACACATCATTTATCAATTTAAAAAATATGCACTTAACTCTTAGAGAAAAAAAAGAAGATGCCTTTTGTATGATCACTTTAAGAATAAGCCTAATATCAATACTTGAAATATGAACAAGAGTGTTAAGCTCTGAGTGAGGAATAGTAGATTTTGGCATAGTTTCGTCAGTTGAGTCACTCAGTCATGTCACTCTTTGCAACCCCATGAATCGCAGCACGCCAGGCCTCCCTGTCCATCACCCACTCCCAGAGTTCACTCAGACTCATGTCCATCGAGTCAGTGATGCTATCCAGCCATCTCATCCTCTGTCGTCCCTTCTCCTCCTGCCCCCAATCTCTCCCAGCATCAGAGTCTTTTCCAATGAGTCAGCTCTTTGCATGAGGTGGCCAAAGTACTGGAGTTTCAGCTTTAGCATCATTCCTTCCAAAGAAATCCCAGGGCTGATCTTCAGAATGGACTGGTTGGATCTCCTTGCAGACCAAGGGACTCTCAAGAGTCTTCTCCAACACTGCAGTTCAAAAGCATCAATTCTTCAGTGCTCAGCCTTCTTCACAGTACAACTCTCACATCCATACATGGCCACAGGAAAAGCCATAGTCTTGATTAGATGGACCTTAGTCGGCAAAGTAATGTCTCTGCTTTTGAATATGCTATCTAGGTTGGTCATAACTTTTCTTCCAAGGACTAAGCACCTTTTAATATCATGGCTGCAGTCATCATCTGCAGTGATTTTGGAGTCCCCCAAAATAAATTGTGACACTGCTTTCACTGTTTCCCCATCTATTTCCCATGAAGTGATGGGACCGGATGCCATGATCTTCATTTTCTGAATGTTGAGCTTTAAGTCAACCTTTTCACTCTCCACTTTCACTTTCATCAAGAAGTTTTTTAGTTTCTCTTCACTTTCTGCCATAAGGGTGGTGACATCTGCATATCTGAGGTGATTGATATTTCTCCCAGCAATGTTGATTCCAGCTTGTGTTTCTTCCAGCCCAGCATTTCTCATGATGTACTCTGCATAGAAGTTAAATAAGCAGGGTGACAATATACAGCCTTGATATACTCCTTTTCCTATTTGGAACCAGTCTGTTGTTCCATGTCCAGTTCTAACTGTTGCTTCCTGACCTGCATACAGATTTCTCAAGAGACAGGTCAGGTGGTCTGGTATTCCCATCTCTTTCAGAATTGTCCACAGTTTATTGTGATCCACACAGTCAAAGGCTTTGGCAGAATCAATAAAGCAGAAATAAATGTTTTTCTGGAACTCTCCTGCTTTTTCCGTGATCTAGCGGATGTTGGCAATTGGATCTTTGGTTCCTCTGCCTTTTCCAAAACCAACTTGAACAGGGAGTTCACGGTTCACATATTGCTGAAGACTGGCTTGGAGAATTTCGAGCATTACTTTACTAACGTGTGAGATGAGTGCAATTGTGTGGTAGTTTGAGCATTCTTTGGCATTGCCTTTCTTTGGAATTGGAATGAAAATTGATCTTTTCCAGTCCTGTGGCCACTGCTGAGTTTTCCAAATTTGCTGGCATATTGAGTGCAGCACTTTCACAGCATCATCTTTCAGGATTTGAAATAGCTCATCTGGAATTCCATCACCTCCACTAGCTTTGTTCATAGTGATGCTTTCTAAGGCCCACTTGGCTTCACATTCCTGGATGTCTGGCTCTAGGTGAGTGATCACACCATTGTGATTATCTGGTTGTGAAAACCTTTTTTTTATGGTTCTTCTGTGTATTCTTGCCACCTCTTCTTAATATCTTCTGCTTCTGTTAGGTCCATATCATTTCTGTCCTTTATCGAGCCCATCTTTGCATGAAATGTTCCCTTGGTATCTCTAATTTTCTTTAAGAGATCTCTAGTCTTTCCCATTCTGTGTTTTTCCTCTATTTCTTTGCATTGAATGCTGAAGAAGGCTTTCTTATCTCTTCTTGCTATTCTCTGGAACTCTGCATTCAGATGCTTATATCTTTCCTTTTCTCCTTTGCTTTTTGCCTCTCTTCTTTTCACAGCTATTTCTAAGCCTTCTCCAGACAGCCATTTTGCTTTTTTGCATTTCTTTTCCATGGAGATGGTCTTGATCCCTGTCTCCTTTACAATGTCACGAACCCCATTCCATAGTTCATCAGGTACTCTATCTATCAGATCTAGGCCCTTAAATCTATTTCTCACTTCCACTGTATAGTCATAAGGGATTTGATTTAGGTCATACCTGAATGGTCTAGTGGTTTTCCCTACTTTCTCCAATTTAAGTCTGAGTTTGGTAATAAGGAGTTCATGATCTGAGCCAAAGTTAGCTCCTGGTCATTTTTTGTTGTTGTTGTTGATTGTATAGAGCTTCTCCATCTTTGGCTGCACAGAATATAATCAATCTGATTTTGGTGTTGACCATCTGGTGATGTTCATGTGTAGAGTCTTGTGTTGTGTTGTTGGAAGAGGGTGTTTGCTATGACCAGTGCGTTCTCTTGGCAAAATTCTATTAGTCTTTGCCCTGCTTCATTCTGCATTCCAAGACCAAATTTGAATTTGACAGAAATTTCACCTAAACCAAGAGATGTTTTACAAAAGATTCTTAGCAGTTTATATTTCTCATAACTTTGTGAGATAGCATTTTTGTTGCTTGACTTGTGTGCATACCTTAGGCTGTAGGGAATAAAAAACAATCTCCAAGTTAGAACTTTAAGATATCTCTAATTTTATTTTTTTTAATGGTGCAAACAATTTCCTAGTAGATTTCTCAAAATAAGGTCCATCTCTTGGAGGAGTGGATTTCTGTTTCCATTTGCAAAAAAACCTTTGTTCCTGTGGTAACATGAGGCAAAAACAGGTATTGTAAAGATCATACTAAAAAAAAAAAAAAGGCTATACAGTAGAGAAGGATGTCGTGACGAACTGAATTATTGAGAAGAGTTCCTTATAGATGGGCAGAAATTTTCATACTTGCAAGAAAGTATCTGGTTTAGAGATGTCCATGTGGGGCAATTAATCTATTTACATGAAATTATTCAGGGATGAGGAGAAATTAGCTAAGTCTTCATATGAAAGTATTGTGGAATAAATTGAAATCAATACATAATTAGACACATTATGAAAATACCATTGCTACACTCTCTTTCCACCAATATTATGTATATAGAATAGAGAACAAGTTAGAAGGCAGATATTTGTGTGTGTGTGTGTGTGTGTTGTGTGCGCGCGCGCGTGTGCGCATGCGCGCAGGTTTGCACATTTCCACAGTATTTAGATTCTGTGGCTCTTGTGCATTTAAATCAAATGATGAATCAAAACTATTTGAAAGGTGGCCAGGTACCCTTCCCTTTTCAAAATCAAATGGATAGATTCCTGATCCTCCTAGCTGTTGCAAGAAGTTGTAGGAGGTAAAGTTACCCTCTCTGAAACTGCAGTCCAGCCACAGCTAAACTCAACTCTTGAAGTATTATGAATGCCCAGCCTGCCAGCATACCCTTCAGACATTCATTTTCTGAAAACAAACCAAAATGATATCTCAATTTCCACTCTCCTTCTATACTCAATATCCAGAATACAGCTAAACATTACTGCTGCTGTTACTGCTAAGTCGCTTCAGTCGTGTTTGACTCTGTGCGACCCCATAGACGGCAGCCCACCAGGCTCCCCCGTCCCTGGGATTCTCCAGGCAAGAACACTGGACTGGGTTGCCATTTCCTTCTCCAATGCATGAAAGTGAAAAGCGAAAGTGAAGTCACTCAGTCGTGTCCGACTCTTCGCGACCCCATGGACTACAGCCCATCAGGCTCCTCCATCCATGGGATTTTTCCAGGCAAGAGTACTGGAGTGGGGTGCCATTGACATGCGAATAAGTAAGCCTGAGCCTGGACTCTCAGGGTCCCCCACATAGGGATCCCCCCTCCCCATCAGCTAAATCAGATCTCGTGGAACACCCAGTTGGAAGAGAATGCTTGAATGGAGGTTTCATGTATCATCAAAGAAAGATCATAATGCTTTCTGGAGAGGTGAAATGATTTAAGAAAGGAAGTGAGAAGCATCGTATATTGCATAAGAGAAGGTATAAATTAAGATGAAATCATATTGATTTCTTTATTCCTTAAACAGTCTCATTTTTTGCCCACTAGAAGTAGAATTTATTAAAATTCATGACTCAATCCATGGAAGTTCTAATTTACTATTACAAGTTTGCAAGAATTTTTTGATATTTCAAAGGTTGCTTTCTTAAAACGCCATACTTCTCAAAATGCCTTCCCTTATGCTTATAAGACTACAAATTTCTAATATAAAAAAAGAGAATATACAAATTATATCTTGTGGCTAATTGTACTTTATAAAGCTATTTATTTTAATCAGAAAGCCAATATGGTAGGCTGCAAGGAATGAAGAATTAAGCAGATGCTCATTGATAAGTTAGAAAATTCTATGTGAAAAAGCAGTGAATGTTTTCTTCGTTATCCCATTTAAACAGATGTTCTGCCTAATCTGCATTCACTTTACTTACTATCTTATCTTTGACCCTTTCTTTGAAGGTATTCATGAAAGAGAATTTCAGTATTTACCTACCTGCTGTGCTTCCATCTGCCTAAGCAGTGCATGGGTAAACACAAATTATATTTTCTTTGTATGACTTTGAATGACAGAACATAACGAAGACTTCATAGTCATCGAATGATCAAATATTATCTCTTTAGTCCCAGGATAAACTATAACATCATCTTACATCTGGTTATTTTATACCAGGAACAGGTGGTTTCAAACACTTCAAATTAGAAATTCCGATTTCCAGATTCCTCAGAGGTTTCTCAAAACAAGTTTTTGTAGGCCTGCACATTTGGCCATTTTGTTATTAATTTTCTCTGTCTGGCCAGGTGGGTTGGGTTAGAAAGAACAACAGTAATTATTTGTGCTACGTGTTGGTTATTTTAGCCATCCAGTCAAATAAGCCCTCATGATTGCAGTCCCAGGTGTCCATTGATGGTTTGGGGTTAAAAGCTCAGTCTGAAAAGAGTGTAGCTATTTGGGATTTGTTTCATTGTTCAAACAGCTTGGTACTTTTCCAACTGGACAGGGACCTGAAATAGATAAAATTATCTCTGAAATGATATCTTCCCATATATCTTAAAAATGTATGTCTTACCTGTAAGGGGCTTCAGATACTAGTTTCTTAGTTGGAATAAGAGAGGAGACATCACAGCTATAAGCTATTTAAATAAGAACCTTTCAAAAGTTAAGGATTTGCCACAAGTTAAAGGTGATGTCTTTGGGATTCTGGCCAAGAAAATAAACTAACATTATGAAGATATTTTTAATGGTCTAATGATATAGCACATGGCATAGTAAATTTAAGTTTTTACACATGACAATCATGCTGGGGATACAGACTTTCTCGACTGAAAAGATAGAGAGAGAGAGAGAGAGAAACAACAACCTTGGGCTGGTGTTTATCGATACCATTCTTAAACAGTTTGATAAGCACATGGCATAGTAAATTTAAGTTTTAAGACATACCTTGTCTTGACAATCATGCTGGGGATACAGACTTTCTCGACTGAAGAGAGAGAGAGAGAGAGAGAGAGAGAGAGAGAGAAACAACAATCTTGGGCTGGTGTTTATTGATACCATTCTTAAACAGTTTGGGCATAATCTTCTTAAAGTATGATTCACTTTATAAAAGTGATACAATGAAATAAATCCCTGACATCCTCCCTTCCTACTACATTTGTTTCTGTAAAAACTAGCATAGATGGCAACACATAAGAAATTATACCACAAATCAGTGACTTAAAACAACAAACGTCTCAGAGATTATGAGTTAACCATCTGAGAATGCCTTAGATGAGTGTTATGGTTCACAGCCCCTGGTAGGGCTTCCCTGGTAGGGCTTCCTGGTAGTTCTGCTGGTAAAGAATCCACCTGCAATGCAGGAGACCCTGGTTTGATTCCTGGGTGGAGAAGATCCCTGGAGAAGGGATAGGCTGCCCATTCCAGTATTCTTGGGCTTCTCTGATGGCTCAGCAGGTAAAGAATCTGCCTGCAATGCGGGAGATCTGGGTTTGATCCCTGGGTTGGGAAGATCCTCTGAAGGAGGGTATGGCAACCCACTCCAGTGTTCTTGCCTGAAGTATCCTCATGCACAGAGAAGACCCCTATAGTCCATGGGGTCACAAATAGTCAGACATGACTGAGTGACTAAGCACATAGTCTCTGGTAAAGTTCACTCAATATGTTGTCTGGAACATCTATCATCTGAAGGCATGGCTAGAGTGAAGGGGTCTCTTCTAAGATGGAAACTGTATAACTGAAAAATATAATCTGTGAAATAAAACTCACTAGGTGGGCCCTGTAGCAGAAGGAGATGACAGAGATTGACAGAATCTACTTAAAAAATATGACCCAATTATAAGATATCTTCACAAAACTGAGTTAAAATATAATAATGTAGAAAGGTCTAAGATAAATGAAAGGAAAAGGATACATAATGCAGATACTAATGAGAAGAAACCAGGAACGGTTATACTAATAAACTTTTTCTGCAACAAATTAGATTTAAGAGCAAAGAAAATTACTGGGACAAAGAAAGACACCAAATAATGATAAAAGGTCAATTTATAAGAGGCTATAACAACCTTAAGTAGAAGAGGAGAGTGAAAAAGTTGGCTTAAAACCCAATATTCAGAAAACTAAGATCATGGCATCTGGTCTTGTCACTTCACAGTGAATAGATGGGGGAATAGTGGAAACAGTGACAGACTTTATTTTTTGTGCTCCAAAATCACTGCAGATGGTGACTGCAACCATGAAATTAAAAGATGCTTGCTCCTTGGAAGAAAAGTTATGACCAACCTAGACAGCACATTAAAAAGCAGAGACATTACTTTGCCAACAAAGGTCTATCTAGTCAAAGCTATGGTTTTTCCAGTGGTCATGTATGGATGTGAGAGTTGGACTATACAGAAAGCTGAGCGCTGAAGAATTGATGCTTTTGAACTGTGGTGCTGGAGAAGACTCTTGAGCGTCCCTTGGAGAGCAAGGAGATCCAGCCAGTCTATCCTAAAGAAGATCATTGAAAGGACTGATGCTGAAACTGGAACTCCAATACTCTGGCCACCTGATGCGAAGAACTGACTCATTGGAAAAGACCTTGATGCTGGGAAGGGTTGAAGGCAGGAGGAGAAGAGGACGACAGAGGATGAGATAGTTGGATGGCATTACTGACTCCATGGAGATGAGTTTGAGTAAACTCCGGGAGTTGGTGATGGACAAGGAGGCCTGGTGTGCTGCAGTCCTGGGGTCCCAAAGAGTCAAACACGACTGAGTGACTGAACTGAAAGTGTATGAGTACCAAAAACAGGGCATAAGAATTCATGAAACCAAATGACAGAACAAAGGAAAAAAGACAAATCTACAATTGTTGGCAACTTCAGCATCCCTGTGTCAACAATTTGTAGAACTATTAGAAAATCAGCAAGGATATCGAAGAACTAAACACCCAAAACAATAGGATCTAATTAGCATTTATGGTATAAATTATCAATGACATCAGAATGTACATTTTTTTTTTCCAAATGCCCATGGAACATTTGGAGTTCCTTGCTGGCTCAGACAGTAAAGAGGGTGTCTACAATGTAAAAGACCTGTATTAGATCCCTGGGTTGGGAAGGTCCCCTGGAGAAGGGAATAGGTACCAACTGTAGTATTCTTGCCTTAGAGAATTCCACGGACAGGGAAGCCTGGTGAGCTGTAGTCCATAGGGTTGCTAACAATTGGATTTGACTGAGCGAATTTCACTTCATTTTCATGGGATGTTTTCCAAGACAGATCACTTCCTGGCTATCAAGCAAACAAAAAAAGCATAACAAATTTTAAAAGGTGAAATAATTTAACAGTGTTCTCTTACATTTATAATGGAATCAAACTAGAAATATATAAAAAAATAAGAAAAATCCTGAAATTCTTAAATATTTTGAAATCAAAAGGCATACTTCTAAATCTTCCTTAAGTCAAACAGGATGTCTCAGGGAAATAAATTCAACAGCTCTGTAGTGGGTTCAGCAATTTGCGTTTTTTATAGGTTTCTGGTAGACACTGATGCTGCTGGTCTATTCTAGGTGTAAGGGTGGAGCAGTGGGGAACCACATTTTGAAAGCCACTGAGGTAGAGCATTGGAAATAAGAGTACCTGTTCCAGAGACATTTACATTGTGCATGCAATCCAACATGCCATCAAGACCATCTCTAAGAAAAAAAAATGCAAAAAGGAAAAATGGTTGTCTGAGGAGACCTTACAAGTAGCTGAGAAAAAAAGAGAATTAAAGGCAAAGGAGAAAAGGAAAGATAAATTCATCTGGATGCAGAGTTCCAAAGAATAGCAAGGAGATATAAGAAAGCTTTCATCCAGATTGGAAAAAAAGAAGTAAAACTCTCACTGTTTGCAAATGACATGATCCTTTACATAGAAAACCCTAAAGCCTCCACCAGAAAATTACTGGAGCTAATCAATGAATATAGTAAAGTTGCAGGATATAAAATCAACACACAGAAATCCCTTGCATTCCTATACACTAATAATGAGAAAACAGAGAAATTAAGGAAACAATTCTATTCACCATTGCAATAAAAAGAATAAAATACTTAGGAATATATCTACCTAAAGAAGCAAAAGAACTATATATTGAAAACTATAAAACACTGGTGAAAGAAATCAAAGAGGACACAAATAGATGGAGAAATATACCATGATCATGGATCTGAAGAATCAATATAGTGAAAATGAGTATACTACCTAAAGCAAGCTATAGATTCTTTGTCATCTCTATCAAGCTACCAACAGTATTTTTCACAGAGCTAGAACAACTAATGTCACAATTTCTATGGAAATACAAAAAACCTCAAATAGCCAAAGCAATCTTGAGAAAGAAGAATGGAACTGGAGGAATCAATCTGCCTGACGTTAGGCTCTACTACAAAGCCACAGTCATCAAGACAGTATGGTACTGACACAAAGTTAGAAATATAGATCAATGGAACAAAATAGAAAGCCCAGAGATAAATACATGCACATATGTACACCTTATCTTTGACAAAGGAGGCAAGAATATACAATGGAGAAAAGACAAACTCTTTAACAAGTGGTGCTGGGAAAGCTGATCAACCATTTCTAAAGGAATGAAACTAGAACACTTTCTAATACCATACACAAAAATAAAATGGATTGAAGATCTAAACGTAAGACAAGAAACTACAAAACTCCTAGAGGAGAACATAGGCAAAACACTCTCTGACATAAATCACAGCAGGATCCTCTGTGACCTACCTCCCAGAATATGGGAAAAAAAACAAAAATAAACAAATGGGATCTAATTAAAATTAGAAGCTTCTGCACAACAAAGGAAACTCTAAGCAAGGTGAAAAGACAGCCTTCAGAATGGGAGAAAATAATAGCAAATGAAGCAACTGACAAAGAATTAATCTCAAAAATATACAAGCAGCTCCTACAGCTCAATTCCAGAAAAGTAAATGATCCAATCAAAAAATAAGCCAAAGAACTAAGACATTTCTCCAAAAAAGATATACAGATGGCTAACAAACACATGAAAAGATGTTCAAAATCATTCATTATCAGTGAAATGCAAATCAAAACCACAATTAGGTACCATTTCATGCCAGTCAGAATGGCTGCGATCCAAAAGTCTACAAGCAATAAATGCTGGAGAGGGTGTGGAGAAAAGGGAACCCTCTTACACTGTTGATGGGAATGCAAACTAGTACAGTTACTGTGGAGAACAGTGTGGAGATTCCTTAAAAAACTGGAAATAGAACTGCCTTATGACCCAGCAATCCCACTGCTGGGCATACACACTGAGGAAAACAGAATCTAAAGAGACACGTATACCCCAACATTCATTGCAGCACTGTTTATAATAGCCAGGACATGGAAGCAACCTAGATGTCCATTAGCAGACAAATGGATGAGAAGGCAGTGGTACATACACACAATGGAATATTACTCAGCCATTAAAAAGAATACATTTGAATCAGTTCTAATGAAGTGGATGAAACTGGATCCTATTATATAGGTGAAGTAAGCCAGAAAGAAAAACACCAATACAGTATGAGTTCAGTTCAGTTCAATCGCTCAGTCATGTCTGACTCATTGTGGTCTCATGAATCGCAGCACCCCAGGCCTCCTTGTTCATCACTAACTTCTGGAGTTCACTCAAACTCATGTCCATTGAGTCGGTGATGCCATCCAGCCATCTCATCCTCTGTTGTTCCCTTCTCCTCCTGACCCCAATCCCTCTCAGCATCAGCGACTTTTCCAGTGAGTCAGCTCTTTGCATGAGGTGAACAAAGATTGGAGGTTCAGCTTCAAAATCAGTCCTCCAATGAGCACCCAGGACTGGTCTCCTTTACAATGGACAGGTTGGATCTCCTTCCAGTCCAAGGGACTCTCAAGAGTCTTCTCCAACACCACAGTTCAAAAGCATCAATTCTTTGGCACTTAGCTTTCTTCACAGTCCAATTCTTACATCCATACATGACCACGGGAAAAACCGTAGCCTTGACTAGACAGACCTTAGTTGGCAAAGTACCATCTCTGCTTTTTAATACAGTATACTAATGTATACATATGGAATTTAGAAAATGGTAATGATAAACCTGTATGCGAGACAGAAAAAGAGACAGAATATAGAACAGTCTTTTGGACTCTGTGGGAGAGGGCAAGGGTGGGATGGTTTGGGAGAATGGCATTGAAACATGTATATTATCATATGTGAAGTGAATTGCCAGTCCAGGTTTGATGCATGATACAGGGTGCTCAGGGCTGGTGCACTGGTATGACTCAGAGGGATGGCATGGGAAGGGAGTGGGAAGAGGGTTCAAGATGGGGAACAGATGTACACCTGTGGTGGATTCATGTCAATATATGGCAACACCAATACAAGTAACTAGCCTCCAATTAAAATAAACAAATTTATATTAAAAAAAGAGAAAGCTTTCCTTAGTGATCAGTGCAAAGATAGAGGAAAAAATA
This sequence comes from Aepyceros melampus, assembly GCA_006408695.1. NCBI lineage: Eukaryota > Metazoa > Chordata > Mammalia > Artiodactyla > Bovidae > Aepyceros > Aepyceros melampus. Next base: position 513,026 of record SJXQ01011440.1, read on the forward strand.
GAATGGGAAAGACTAGAGATCTCTTCAAAAAATTAGAGATACCAAGGGAATATTTCATGCAAAGATGGGCACAATAAAAGACAGAAATGGTATGGCCTAACAGAAGCAGAAGATATTAAACAGAGGTGGCAAAAATGCACAGAGGAACTATACAAAAAAGATCTTCATGACCCAGATAACCATGATGATGTGATCACTCACCTAGAGCCAGACATCTTCAAATGCGAAGTCAGGTGGATCTTAGGAAACATCACTACGAACAAAGCTAGTGGAGGTGATGGAATTCCCGTTGAGCCATTTCAAACCCTAAAAGGTGGTGTTATGAAAGTGCTGCACTCAGTCAGTTCAGTCGGTCAGTCATGTCCTACTCTTTGAGACCCCATGAATCGCAGCACGCCAGGCCTCCCTGTCCATCACCAACTCCTGGAATTCACCCAAACTCATGTCCATTGAGTCAGTGATGCCATCCAGCCATCTCATCCTCTGTCGTCCCCTTCTTTTCCTTCCCCCAATCCCTCCCAGCATCAGAGTCTTTTCCAATGAGTCAACTCTTTGCATGAGGTGGCCAAAGTATTGGAGTTTCAGCTTTAGCATCATTCTTTCCAAAGGACACCCAGAGCTGATCTCCTTCAGAATGGACTGGTTGGACCTCCTTGCAGTCCAAGGGACTCTCAAGAGTCTTCTCCAACACCACAGTTCAAAAGCATCAATTCTTCGGCGTTCAGCTTTCTTCACAGTCCAACTCTCACATCCATACATGACCACTGGAAAAACCATAGCCTTGACTAGATAGACCTTAGTTGGCAAAGTAATGTCTCTGCTTTTGAATATGCTAACTAGGTTAATCATAACTTTCCTTCCAAGGAGTAAGCGTCTTTTAATTTCATGGCTGCAGTCACCATCTGCAGTGATTTTGGAACCCAGAAAAATAATGTCTGACACTGTTTCTCCATCTATTTCCCATGAAGTGATGGGACTAGATGCCCATCTTCATTTTCTGAATGTTGAGCTTTAATCCAACACTTTCACTCTCGACTTTCAGTTTAATCAAGAGGATTTTAGTTCCTCTTCACTTTCTGCCATAGGGTGGTGTCATCTGCATATCTGAGGTTAACTGATATTTCTCCCAGCAATCTTGGTTCCAGCTTGTGCTTCTTCCAGCCCAACGTTTCTCATGATGTACTCTGCATATAAATCAAATAAGCAGGGTGACAATATACAGCCTTGATGTACTCCTTTTCCTATTTGGAATCAGTCTGTTGTTCCATGTCCAGTTCTAACTGTTGCTTCCTGACCTGCATACAGATTTCTCAAGAGGCAGGTCAGGTGGTCTGGTATTCCCATTTCTTTCAGAATTTTCCAAGTTTATTGTGATCTGCACCGTCAAAGGCTTTGGCATAGTCAATAAAGCAGAAATAAATGTTTTTCTGGAACTCTCTTGCTTTTTCCATGATCCAGCAGATGTTGGCAATTTGATCTCTGGTTCCTCTGCCTTTTCTAAAACCAGCTTGAACATCTGGAAGTTCACGGTTCAAGTATTGCTGAAGCCTAACTTTGAAAATTTTGAGCATTACTTTACTAGCATGTTGGATTAGTGCAATTGTGCGGTAGTTTGAGGGACTAGATCTGATATATAGAGTGTCTGATGAACTATGGCCTGAGGTCATGACATTGTACAGGAGACAGGGATCAAGACCATCTCCATGGGAAAGAAATGCAAAAAAGCAAAATGCTTGTCTGGGTAGGCCTTAGAAATAGCTGTGAAAGAAGAGAAGTGAAAAGCAAAGGAGAAAAGGAAAGATATAAGCATCTGAATGCAGAGTTCCAAAGAATAGCAAGAAGAGATAAGAAAGCCTTCCTCAGTGATCAATGCAAAGAAATAGAGGAAGACAACAGATTGGGAAAGACTAGAGATCTCTTCAAAAAATTAGAGATATACCAAGGGATCATTTCATGCAAATATGGGCTCGATAAAGGACAGAAGTGGTATGGACCTAACAGAAGCAGAAGATATTAGGAAGAGGTGGCAAGAATACACTGAAGAACTATACAAACAAGATATTCAAGACCAAGATAATCATGATGATGTGATCACTCACCTAGATCCAGACATCCTGGAATGTGAAGTCAAATGAGTCTTAGAAAGCATCACTACGAACAAAGCTAGTGGAGGTGATGGCATTCCAGTTGAGCTCTTTCAAATCCTGGAAGATGATGCTTTGAAAGTGCTCCACACAATATGCCAGTAAATTTGGAAAACACAGCAGTGGCCACAGGACTGGAAAAAGTCAGTTGCCATTCCAATCCCAATGAAAGGGCATGCCAAAGAATGCTCAAACTGCTGCACAATTGCACTCATCTCACACGCTAGTAAAGTAATGCTCAAATTCTCCAAGCCAGGCTTCAACAGTACATTGAACCATGAACTTTCAGATGTTCAAGCTGGAATTAGAAAAGGCAGAGGAACCAGAGATCAAATTCCAACATCTGTTGGATCGTTGAAAAAAAAAAAAAAACCAAGAGAATTCCAGAAAAACATCTACTTCTACTTTATTAACCATGTCAAAGCCTTTGAGTTTGTGGGTCACAACAAACTGATGAAAGTTATTAAGGAAATGGGAATACCAGACGACCTGATCTGGCTCCTGAGTAATCTGTATGCAGATCAGGAAGCAACAGCTAGAACTAGACATGGTACAACAGACTGGTTCAAATTTGGGAAAGTACATTGAGGCTGTATATTGTCACCCTGCTGATTTAACTTCTATGCAGAGTACATTATGTGAAATGCCAGGCTGTATGAAGCACAAGCTGGGATCAAGATTTCCAGGACAAATATCAATAACCTCAGATACATAGATGACATCACTCTTATGGGAGAAACCGAAGAAGAACTAAAGAACCTCTTGATGAAAGTGAAAGATGAGAGTGAAAAAGCTGGCTTAAAACTCAGCATTCAAAAAAGTAAGATCATGGCATCTGGTCCTGTCACTTCATGGCAAATAGATGGGGAAACAATGGAAACAGTGGCAGATTTTATTTTCTTGGGCTTCAAAATCACTGCAGATTGTGACTGCAGCCCTGAAATTAAAAGATGCTTGCTCCTTGGAAGAAAAGTTCTGACCAACCCAGACAACATATTAAAAAACAGAGAGATTACTTGGCTGACAAAGGTCCATCTAGTCAAAGCTATGGTTTTTCCAGAAGTCATACATGGATGTGAGTGTTGGACTCTAAGGAAAGCTGAGTGCTGAAGAATTGATGCTTGTTAACTGTGGTGTTGAAGAACACTTTTCGAGTCCCTTGGATTGCAAGGATATCCAACCAGTCCATCCTAAAGGAAATCAGCCCTGAATATTCATTGGAAGGACTGATGCTGAAGCTGAAACTCCAATACTTTGGCCACTGATGGGAAGAAGTGACTCAATGGAAAAGACCCTAATGCTGGGAAAGATTGAAGGTAGGAGGAGAAGGGGATGACAGAGAATGAGATGGTTGGATGGCATCACCGACTCAATGGTCATGAGTTTGAGCCAGCTCCAGAAGTTGGTGATGGACAGGGAGGCCTGTTGCGCTGCAGTCCATGGGATCTCAAAGAGTCAGACGAGACTAAGTGACTGAACTGAACTTAAGTGAATGACATCTTGAACACTCCTTTTTTATGGAATGATAAGAACTTATGATCCTGTAATTTCTACTTGTTAATTTTTCTCTAATAAAGCTTAATTTGCATTAATAAAGGCACTATTAGGACCATGCCCCTTTGCCTAGCATCCTAGTTGTTTAACATAATTTTTACCTGTTCAGCTCCTGAAGACTTGTTTGTTGTTCCTATTTAGATCATGTAATTGAATGGTGGCACATAGAATGTATAGTGTAATATTTGCTATTACTTGCTATGAGAAAATCAGCAAATATATCATTTGTTCCCACCTCAGCACCATATTCACAACTACACAAACTTCCACTTTAATTCATGGTGGTGCCTAGTTTGTGTGGTTCAAATAGCTAGATGGGTAACAGATGTGTAGTTTTGCCTTTTCTTAAGAAAAAAGAAAAGAAAGGAAATAAAAAGAATAGAGATAAGAAAACAATAACAAAAATCACTTTTACTAAAGTTAATGGCAAACACTCAGCTATTCACAAGAGTCTTATCTACCTTTATAATTTCATAAAAGGCTTTGTGTAAAATAGGTACCAATCTACAAATGGCATAGATGAACTCAATAAATGTTTACTATGTTCCCCTGTGTGTCAGACATTAGATTTAAAATGTATGTTATGGTCTATGATAACCAACCTATATTCATTAATTTTATAATGCTTTTATTTCAACTATTTTGATATATGGAAATAATAATCTTGTATAATTTAATAAATCATGTTCTATGGTTATCAGTTTTAGCTGCTGGAATAAAGATCTCAGATCTTTTAAAAAACTATCTTATGATTTTTAAAACTCCTATAAGAATAAAAATATTAATAGTGATTAAATCCTTTTTATTAGCAAATCAGTAATTGTCACCAATAGAAGCAAGAATTAAAGAACTAAAAACTTTGAAATTGAGAGGAGAAAGTTTTTATCCAAATCTTGCATTCTCATATCACATTTAAATAGGAGTCTTAAACTCTTCTTTTCTGTTAATGTTTTAGGGCCTCGAAGCTACTTGCTTGTCACTAACCAATGAGAGCAGAAAAATATAGTTTTCAGCTTAAAATTCAAATCATTTAAATTCTTTCTTGCACCTATGGTTTTATAAGAAGATATATAGCTACAACTCTGTTCAGGAGTAGAACCAATGCTGATGACTGTAAAAACAGGATGAGAATGTCCTTTTAAAAGTTCAGGATTGGGAACTCATGTACACCCGAGACGGATTCATGTCAATGTATGGCAAAACCAATACAGTAATATAAAGTAAAAATAAAAATTAAAAACAATAAAAGTTTTGTCAATTAATTTTAATGACAATAGGCATAGAAATTAATTGACTTCATTAAGTGACTCACTCTGCTAAACTAATAATTTAATCAGTGTTGGTCAACTTTTAGGTTTACTCTTTAAGAAACACTTATATAATACATACGTACATTTCTTTTTATGATATGTAGTCCATTTTATTACACATTAAAATAATTTTCAGCTTCATAACAAGGACTACCATTTTCCACTTATAAATGAGTTTAAGTTTCATTTTTTGTTTCTGGCATTATTGGTATAATAGAGTGAGTAAACACGCTTTTCCTTTAGCTAACAATCATTAAGCATCCACACTGCCTGGCCACTGGATGCTAATTACTCTGCAGCATTTTTTTCATAACTGCATCATCTTGCTCATCCTAGCCCCTATTAGATGGACTTTCCAACAGTCAGTTGGAGCCTGTAACTTAGTGACCAGGATCAGATTAAGTGCTAAAGTTTCCTGAAACCTTGATGGCTAGCAGAGAGGGATTGAGACTATTATTTGAAAATCTGAAGAAGTTTTTTTTAATCACTAAATAAAGAGGCTTAAATTGTTTAAATAAACTTTTTAAAAATTTTGGGACAGTTTTACACTTACAGAAAAGAATTGTGATGATAGTGCAGAGAGTTCCCATATATACTCCATACCCAGTTCTCTTATTAATGTCTTGCATTTGTAATACATTTGTTATAATTAATGTACTAATACTGATACCTTACCATTGTCTAAAGTCCGTACTTTATTCAGATTTCCCCAGCTTTTGCCTAATCTTGTTTCTCTATTCAAGGGTCTCATCTAGGAAAGCAGAGAAGCTGTATTATAATTAATTGTCATGTCTCCTTGGGGTCATCTTGACTGTCACAGTTTCTCAGATTTTCCTTGTTTTTGATAACCTTGACAGTTTGCAGAAGAAATGATTAGGCATTTCATAGAATGCCCTTCAGTTGAGATTTGTCTGTTTTTTTTTTTTTTTTTTCATGATTAGAGTGGAGTTACAGGTTTTGGGAAGGAATGCCAGGCTAAAATGTAGTTCTCATCACATCATATTATCAGCATGATTTATCACTTTTGATATTATTCTAGTCAAACTGCAGTGCTTAACAATTTTGTCTATTTTAAAGTTATTCTTTCCTTTTTCTTTACTGTACTCTTATGAAGGCAGTCACTGTGCACAGCCCAAGGAGTGGAATTATGTCACATCTTTTAAAGAAGGAGTATCTATATAAACTATATGGAATGTTTCTACATGGGCTATTTGTCTATTTCCCCCTATTTATTTATTTATTTAATCATTTATCTATATCAGTAGGGACAAAAGGGTACTTAAAAAAATTCTTTCTGTTATAATTCTATACTACTTTAGTTGTCCTGCTTTGCACATGAGAGCTCTATCAGTTAGCTCTTTGACATAATTCCTTTCCTGTGTGTGTGTGTTTAATTCATCTTTCTTATTTTTTGACACTACAAGATGCTCCAAGATCATCTTGTATATTTTCTGCCCCAGTCTCGAATCAGCCACTTCTCCAAAGAATACTGGTTTCTTTTTTTTTTTTTTTCCTTTTTGAGTATGGCATTGGAAATCAAAATTAAAAAAATGTTATTTTTTGGCTGCACTGGGTCTTCATGTTGAGCATGGACTTTCTCTAGCTATGACAAGGTTGTGGGGGCTACCCTCTAGGTGTGCTGCACCAGCTTCCCATTGCAGGGTCTTCTCTTGTTGCAGAGCATGGGCTCTGACGCTTGTGGGCTTCAGTAGTTGCAGCACGTGGGCTCAGTAGTTGTGATGCATGGACTTAGTTGCCCTGCACGTATGGAGTCTTCCAGGACCAGGGATGGAACTCAAGACCCCTGCATTGGCAGGTGGATTCTTAATCACTGGACCATGAGGGAAGTCTGGAAATCAAGGTCTTGATTCTAAGTATGCCTGTTGTTACTAGAGAGTCATTGTTTCTAGGCCCTCTCATTTGACAGAGAAATATGCCTGTATAGTATATGCCTAAGAGAAGGCAATGGCACCCCACTCCAGTGTTCTTGCCTGGAAAATCCCATGGATGGAGGAGCCTGGTGGGCTGCAGTCCATGGGGTCGCTAAAGAGTTGGACACGACTGAGCAACTTCACTTTCACTTTTTACTTTCATGCATTGGAGAAGGAACTGGCAACCCACTCCAGTGTTCTTGCCTGGAGAATCCCAGGGACGGGGGAGCCTGGTGGGCTGCCATCTATGGGGTCTCACAGAGTCAGACATGACTGAAGCGACTTAGCAGCTGCAGCATCAGCATATATGCTTATATACTAACTGGTATATATGCATGTGTTTGTAGATATCTCTATATGTAACCATCCGTTTCTATGTTAACTAAACATGAGTTTGTATTGATGTCAACATCTCTGATCCATTAACATGTGGATAATCCTTGCCTTTTCCCCTTGCTTATCTGTAATCTCCCACTCCAGCAATAATAATCTGAATCTTTTCATCTGTCAACAATTTACTTGTTTAATTCTGATGTACACATATGGTGGTTTCAAATTGTTAACCCATACCTCTGGGAACCAACTTTATCAGTTAGAATGTAGTGTTCACTATATCCCTTTTTAAAATCTAGTTTTAGAGACCACTAGAGAAGGGAATGCAACCCGCTCCAGTATTCTTGCCTTGAGAATTCCATGGACAGAGGAGCCTGGTGGGCTATAGTCCATGGGGGTAGCAAAGAGTTGGACACGTCTAAGCAACTAACACTTTAGAGACTACCAAGTAACACAGGACTGTTGGAGTCTCTATCATAATAAGGAGTTTTTCTATTTTTCCTTCAGTTCTATTTGTTCTATATGTTTGGAAAATTGACCCCTTTATAATATGTAATACTCATCTTTATCCCTGATACACTTCCCTGTTCTAATGTCTGCTTTGTCTGAAATTATCAATCATTTTATTAGTGTTTGCAGGTACAGCTTTCTTCAATATTTTTACATTTAATGTACTTGAGTCACTATATTAAAGTGTTTTGATAGGCAACATATAGCTGATGCTAGTTTTTGTATTCCATTTAACTATTTGTTGTCTTTAAGTCATCTACATTTAAAGAAGTTTGAATTAATAACCATTATATACTTAACTGCATTGTAGTTAAATCAAATGCATATTAAATTATATTTACTGTTTGTTTCTTTTTATTTCTGCTTCCCCCCCCCCCAACTTCTATGGTTCTAATCAAACATTTTGTACTATTTCATTTTATCTCCTTTCACTGTGTCAATTATATTTCTCTTTTTAGTGGTTGTTCTAAAGTTTGCAATACACATCTTTTAACCTAAGTCCACTTTCAAATAACAATGTATAGTTCCTCGACTTTACACATCACAAATGAAAGATTGAATGACATGTTTTCTTTTTTTTTTTTTTTTTAATAACTTTTATTTTTTAGTTTGTTTTGCTTTACAATACTGTATTCGTTTTGCTATACATCGACATGAATCAGCCACGAGTGTACATGAACTCCCAATCCCGACCCCCACTCCCCC
>SJXQ01011440.1:521771-581948 GCA_006408695.1 Aepyceros melampus
TTCTATTTGCAATTTTTTAAGGAATCTCCACACTGTTCTCCATAGTGGCTGTACTAATTTGCATTCCCACCAACAGTGTAAGAGGGTTCCCTTTTCTCCACACCCTCTCCAGCATTTATTGCTTGTTGACTTTTGGATCGCAGCCATTCTGACTGGTGTGAAATGGTACCTCATTGTGGTTTTGATTTGCATTTCTCTGATAATGAGTGATGTTGAGCATCTTTTCATGTGTTTGTTAGCCATTCGTATGTCTTCTTTGGAGAAATGTCTATTTAGTTCTTTGGCCCATTTTTTGATTGGGTCATTTATTTTTCTGGAGTTGAGCTGCATAAGCTGCTTGTATATTTTTGAGATTAGTTGTTTGTCAGTTGCTTCATTTGCTATTTGAATGACATGTTTTCATCAAGAGATTATTTTCCTTCCACCTCAACCCCCTCTGCCCTCCAGCACCTTATCCTTGGAATTTGGTATAACAATTAATTTGAACTTGTCTTTCAATTATTTTTTTTCTTTCTCTATATACCTCAAGCATTTTGAAATTTGTTTCTGATTCTTGAAGGGAAAAAGTCTCTTTACCAAAATGTACTGTCAAAGTGAAAGAAAGTGAGTCGCTCAGTCATGTCCGAATCTTTGTGACCCCACATGAACTGTACAGTCAATGGGACTCTCCAGGCCAGAATCCTGGAGTGGGTAGCCTTTCCCTCCTGTAGGGGATCTTCCCAACCCAGGGATCAAACCCAGGTCTCCCACATCATAGGAGGATTCTTTACCAGCTGAGCCATCAGGGAAACCTAGGAATACTGGAGTGGGTAGCCTATCCCTTCTCCAGAGGATCTTCCCATCCTAAGAATCAGGGTCTCCTGCACTGCAGGCAGATTTTTTTTTTAATTTTTAAAAAAAAATATATATTTAATTTTTAAAATTTTTTATTTTTTTAAAATATATGCAGGCAGATTCTTTACCACCTGAGCTAACAGGAAAGCCCAAACTCTCAAAGCTACATTTAAAATGATTAGGATGAGTCCTTAGGAGCCTCCCAGGTTGGTGGTCATATTCTATTCTTGACCTGGATAGATGTGTTCACATTACAATAATTTGTTAATGATTTCTGTATTTTTCAAGAATATGTTGCATAGCTATTTAAAAAGGTTATAAAGCAAAAACACAGTTGAAAAGAACATGAGGGTTTTTTTTTAACAGAAATATATACTTTTCCACTTATATGTGGATTATAATGCAATATAAAACAGAGTTTCTTAGATATTTTGACAAATATTTCTCAGTTTTAAAAAGACTACAGCTCTAAAAATATCTCTTGTGTTTGAGTTAATAATGAAATCTCCCACACACCCTGCAAATTGAGTCTAGTTCTGCCTCCTCCCCAGACTCTGGAAGCTGCTCTCCTCACAGCTGGGCTACTTGAGCTTGCTTCCTGGTGGCAGTCTGTCAAAACTTGAGCTAATTTCTAAGCAGAAAGGATTAAGGAGCTTTAGCTTAACATTTTAGGATTCAGAATTTGGTTATTCTTGCTGTTACTCTTGCCATGATCATATGACCCAGTTCTGAAAGCTTTACTTTTTTCTTGCTTATTGTTGCCTCAGTCCTGACTCTGTAAACTGTCACTCTATTCTTGGTAAGATGGTAACTGTGCTTTTCTCTGTTCCATTCTTCCCTGATTCCCCAGAGACTAGCATTATATATCTGAATCCTGGCCTGGTGTTTGAGTTCTTGCTACCACCTGCCAAACTCTCTTGTTCCAACAGTTTGTCTTAGTAGGTTTCAATGCAATATCTATTTGCATTTTACCTGATATTTCCTTGTTCACTTTTCTATTGCTATTCTTTGTTAGTTTCATTTCCCCAACTTCAATTGATTTTCACTATTTGTACCTGTTTTCTGCTTCCATAGTATAAATCAGTTAATATTATTGATATCAATCAACATAAATTAATTGATGTTAAGAAGAGGTGGAAAGAATACAGAGAAGAACTATATAAAAAAGGTCTTAGTGACCCAGATAGCCATGATGATGTTATCCCTCACCTAGAGCCAGATTCCTGAAATGTGGAGTGTGAAGTCAAGTGGGCCTTAGGAAGCATCACTATGAACAAAACTGGCAGTGATGGAATTCCAGCTGATCGATTTCAACTTCTAAAAGATAATGCTGTTAAAGTGCTGCACTCAATATGTCAGCAAATTTGGAAAACTCAACAGTGGCCACAGGACTGGAAAAGGTCAGTTTTCATTCCAACCCCAAGGAAGGGCTATGCCAAAGAATGTGCAATCTACCACACAATTACACTCATCTCACATGCTAGCAAAGTAATTCTCAAAATCCTCCAAGATAGGCTTCAACATTATGAGAACCAAGACCTTCCAGATGTACAAGCTAGACTTCAAAAAGGCAGAGGAACCAGAGATCAAATTGCCAACATCTATTGGATCATCAAAAAAGCAAGTGAGTTCCAGAAAAACATCTACTTCTGCTTCATTGACTACTCTAAAGTCTTTGCCTGTGTAGATCACAACAATCTGTGGAAAATTCTTCAAAAGATGGGAGTACCATGTCACCCTTCCTGCCTGCTGTGAAACCTGTATGCAGGTCAAGAAGCAGCAGCTAGAACTGGATATGGAACAATAGACTGGTTACAAATTAGGAAAGGAATACATCAGGGCTACATATTGTCACCCTGCTTATTCAACTTATATGCAGAATACATCATGAGAAAGGCCAGGCTGGAGGAAGCACAAGCTGGAATCAAGATTGCTGGGAGAAAATATCAATAACCTCAGAAATGCAGACGACACCATGCTTACAGCAGAAAATGAAGAACTAAAAAGCCTCTTGATGAAAGTGAAAGTGGAGAGTGAAAAACCTGGTTTAAAACTCAACATTAAAAAAAAAATTAAGATCATGACATTGTTTCCATCATTTCATGGCAAATAGATGGGGAAAAATGGAAGCAGTGCCAGATTTTATTTTCCTGGCGTCCAAAATCACTGTGGATGATGAGTGCAGGCATGAAATTAAGACAGTTGCTCCTTGGAAGAAAAGCCATTACAAACCTAGACAGTGTTTAAATAGCAGAGACTGCTTTGCCAACAAAGGTCCATCTAGTCAAAGCTATGGACTTTTTCCAGTAGTCATATATGGATGTGAGAACTGGACCATAAAGAAGGGTGAGCACTCAAGAATTGATGCATTTGAATTGTGGTGCTGAAGACTCTTAAGAGTCCCTGGTACCGCAAGGAGATCCAACCAGTCAATCTTAAAAGATATCAGTCTTGAATATTCATTGGAAGGAATGATGCTGAAACTCCAATACTTTGGCCACCTGACGGGAAGCATCAACTCATTGGAAAAGACCCTGATGCTGAGAAAGATTAAAGGCAGGATGAGAAGGGGAGGACAGAAGATGAGATGGCTGGATGGCATCACTGACTCAATGGACATGAGTCTGAGCAAGCTCCAGAAAATAGTGAGAGACAGGGAAGCCTGGTGTGCTGCAGTCCGTGGGGTCACAAAGAATCAGACACGACTGAGTGAAAAGCAACAATATGTTTCTACATGGGCCTTTTCTTAACATTTCCATGCTTTAGACTTCTTTCTAAGTCCTACCTGGGCACAGAGATTTTGAATATAGGATATAAAAGTAGAAGGGACCTCAGAGTAAATGTATACAAACCTTTCCTTTTACAAAAGAGACTGAGGCTAAGGTAGTATATGCTGGGTGATATTATTATAAAGCAGATAATATTGTAAAGTTACTTGCAGAAATGTTTTTCTTTATGGCCATCTGGTGTTTGATTCAAAAGAGGGCCAAATATGTAGACCTGAAGGCAGCTTCACAAAGCTCTGGACTCTCCATTACGGTGCGAAGAACACAGCCCAAGTGCTCACATCCTTAAAGGGTCATAGATGTTTCCAGAGAACTGGTGACTTGGTCAAGGCCCAGAGTTGGCAGAGAGAGGCCGTATTTGGGAGCCTCAGCTCTGAAGGTTTTGGCAGGGGATTTCAGCAGATGCTCAGTGATCAACGGGGGCCTGCCACAGCTGGTAGACACCAGCCCTAGACCCCCTGTGACCAGGCAGGATGCAAACGTCTCAGTGAAGGCAAGCAAGGACTCAGGAAACAACATCACAAGGAAGAGGGTCCACCCCACTCAATGCCAGGTTACAGACACGCCTTTCTTTGCTACATGGACAGGAAAGAGAAGGTGCAGGAAGATCCTTAAGAAAATAGAAATGGCTCTGATAGGAAATGTGACCTTTGAATGAATTCACATTTTTGTCAATAGATGTAAGGATGGGTAAAACTGAGTTACTGCAGCTGAATTTAACTTATTTTTCTTCTTTAATGAAACTGGAAGTTCAACAGCAAGAGATGAGGAATTCCAAGAAATTAAATCTGCAATATTTTGCAAGTTAGCTTTGAAGGAAATTCTCACAAGTGGAGGAGAATTGTATTGTATAACCATGGAAACCTGAGGCTAGCCCACAGTTCTAGGGAGACAGCAGGGCATGTGGGATCAAGCACCTTCGCAGACAGAAAGGGCTTTGTCTCAAGAGTGGGTCAGAAAGAACAGGAGACTCCCAGAACTGAAGAGCTTGTAGGAACAGGGGCCGTTTCTCAGAACAGGGCTAACCCGCATAGGCAGCCAACCAATAACTCATTTCTTAGAACTGCAGTCCTAAGATCCAGGACTGTGGCATAACTCAGGGTATGGCAAGGTTGTCTGAGATTGCTTTCCACCAGTGAGAGGGGATGTTAAAGTCAAAATGGGATTTAATATGTCCCTAGTCTGGGCTGAAATTCATACCTGTGAAGGTTACTTGGCCATGATGACAAAATTCCCTGCCAGAATCAGAGCACTCTTCGGCCCCAAGGCTCTTTACACGATGATAGGAACAATACAGTCTCAGGTTCGTGATAACGTTTTCCTATTACATTGCAATATATCTACTTCAACTTCTGATTATTCCACCAGTTTTTCTCTATTCACTGATTGAAATTTCGTACAAAAGTGGATAAAAATAGGAAAGTAAAGGCAGATATGTTTTAAAATAATTCTAATAGAAATGTTTATTTGGTCTTGATTAATACTTGCTTTTGTAGATGGGATGATCGTCAGAGATGTAAGATTTACTTTGGATGAATAAAATGTGTGGTTTTTAGGTTGACCTTCCTGAGACATCTGCACAATTTGATGAAGATTTATTAAAACAAAGGGCTTGAAAATATTATGAAGCTGTGCCATATATTGTGCTACATTTGTGAAATTTGCATCTTCTGGTGTTTTGTTTGTGTATCTTTTTGCTGAAACTGATAGAGATACTATAGATTTCAATATGCTCCTTAGTCTGAACCTTCAAATAATTAAAAAAAAAAAAATGTTCTTTGTACCTCTGAATTCTGCCTTACCTAAGTTTCAATTCCTATACTGCCATTCAGAAACCAATGGTCTCTATTTAGGCCCAAACCTGTGCAAGTCTGATGAGACAAACACTGAACATCAGAATGCAGTCCCTGAATTAAAAACGCTGTCCAGAGGAATCAAGTCAGGTGGTGGTCCATCTGGTTCTCCAGCACAACGTGTCTGTGGCTCCTCTCGGCGCTCTCGGGTGTGTGAGCACCTCTGAGTGGAGATGTGGACACCAAGTGCTCATGTCCTGCCAGTCTGCTTGATTCCTGTGGGCCTTTGAGGAAAATAAAATTATATGTCCTCTCAGGAATAGAATCCATCTGGTTTGAGGAGAATGACATTCTCCCTTAGCAGACCTGGATGATTTTAAACTAAGTTGCTCAAACACTTGGGCGGATACTTCTAACCCGCCTGAGAGGAAAGGGGCATGTTATGCAAATAAACCTTTTGTTATCCTTTTTTGGTTAAGCCCTGAGCTGAGAGCATCCAAGCTTATGGGGAGCATGTGCTGAACTTCAAGGATCGCATCCTGTGTCTGCTAACAGATTACTGCCCACTGGATGATCTTTAGACTAAATCATTGTTTGATCCTGTGAAGAAAAATCCACCCGTTGTGTCTGCCTTGGTTTGCCAAGACTGTCAGCTCTGCAGTGCAATAGATTTTTGTCTGAATCAGTTGAGGAACTTTAAATTATGAATGGCCCACCCCAATCTGCTGAGGAGGGACCAACTCTGGAGGTGGGGGCCCAACAAATATAGAGTGAAGATCCTCCTTAGGTAAAGGAAAATAGAAACAAAGCAAAACAACATTATAACCACCTCGTTCTCATTCTGTATTACGTTTGCCTGATGTTTTATAGTTTCCTCTGGCATCCATAACTACAGCCTAATTTAATTCTTGCAACAGTCATATAAAGCAGGAAGAATAGGTGCCAAGAATTTTATTAGTCTTTTTTTCTGGTCTACTTAAACTCTGGTTTCACCCCTGTAGTCTATCCTCTACACTTCAGTAAGAATAATCTTTTAACACGTACATTTCATCAACTCCATTCCTGCTCAATTATTTTTAAATGGTTCCCGATTACCTTTAGCATAAATCTCACCTTCTTCATAAGACATAAAATGTCAGTAATAATCTGATCCTTCTGAATCTGCCTAGCCTAACCTCCCATTCTCCCCTCATCATATATGAAGCTTCAACAACACTAACCTCTTATTTGCCCTATACATGCCGTAATCCATCTCACAGCCTCAGCCTGTGCTGTCTCCAGCCTGTATGTCTGGTTAACTTACTCACTCAGTCCCATCTCTGCAATGAGTGTCTAGATTCCAGCAGACAGACTTAGGGGTTTCTTTTATTTGTGTAGATTTTCAATTTTAACACTTGACACAGTTTAACACAGACTAGTGCTTCTCAGATTATGATAAACAGAATCAACTGAATTTCTCGTTTGAAAACAGATTCTTATTAGCCTAGAGTGTGACTTCAGATCCTGTGTTGCCAAGGTTTCTAGTTCTTGGACCACACTTTGAGGAGCAAGGACTCAGACAATTCAGAGATTTAAAAACAAAATAAGACAACAACAACAAACTCTAGGGTCAAAAAAAACACCAAACTTCCCTGGATAAGATTAGAAATTAGATTAAAAAAAAATTTTTTTTTTTTTGGGTTCAGGTGAGCTTGTGCTGTTTTCATGGAGGCCAAATCCTCATCTGTATTAAGATATAGTTGAATTAATTTAATACCAGATGACAGGAAAACTCAGACCCCTAAAAAATGGGAAGTGGCTTCGCAGTTTCAACCTTTAGTCTACCCAAAGGGAAATCCTTCAGGATCATTCACTTTTAGTAGGCAAACATTTTTATTTGCTCTCAGGTGAGTAGCCCTGAGGCTCTGTAGCTCCTCTATCAAGGGCAGGCAGAATGGAAACTAGAAAGGGTAGATTAAAGAAAAAGGGAAAAGTTAATAGAGGTTGCCAATATAATTGATAGAAATGAGATCGAAATGGTTTTACGAGTTCCATTATGCCAAAAAGATAGAAAAGCTCAGCTATTATTTTATTTCCTGCTGTGATCTGAAATAGAAAGGTTAAAAGTGACCTTTACTAAATTAGGATAGTTTTGTTTTGCCACTGGGAATACTGAAAAAATTCAACATGTTTTGATTTCACGTTATTTGAAATAAATCAGGCAAAGAAAATTAGGTAAACCATTGAATGTGGGATATTTGTAGATTGTTTTATAGGCTAATGTTTGCCAACTGTATACGGTGCAGAAAGCATGAGATGTTTGTCTCGATTTTCCACAGGGTCTATTTTACTGGAAGCCATTGCTTTACACACTCAGAACATCTACCTCGTTGGGCTTTTCATGGCCTTCCATGATATTGGCCCATGTTTAAGAGTGATGCATGTGAAACAGTCAGAGAGCTGAGGCAAAGATCCTGGAGCCTTGTTCTTGCCCCTATATCTCTCAGGCAGCGTCCACTGCAGTGTTTCCTGAGTGGCAGCGTTAGCGCTCTCCTCACTCTGCGCTAGTATAGATTGTATCTGAAACTTTTCAGAGACTTGTTTCCAATGGCAGTTTGGAATTTTCCTTGTTACACTAATCTATTTCATATACAACTTGGAAAATGGATAAATCAAAACTTGAAGCTTTTTCCCATTTTGTTTAAAAAGAGAATATTTTAAAATACTGCATATGTTTTTATGCTTCACTTTGCATATTTTTTTAATCAAGAAAGATTGCTCAAAGATTTGTATGCGTATAAAGGGGCCTCATTACATCATGCCAGTTAACACTATGTACAAAATTCTTCTAAATTCTTTGGCAAAAACTTTTATGACAAGTGAGAAAAATTTACCTACAATCTCCCTAAGCTGAATGTTCCCTCTCTTGCTCTTCCACCTCCCCGCTTCTTCCCTCCCATCACTCTCCTTTCTATGCTTGTCAACACTATCCTACTGTTTATAAGAGCTAAGCAGCTCCATTGTCTTGATTTTTCCTAGACCTCGTTTATGTATCATTTAAGCAGCAGTTTTGCAGGTTTATGTGATTATATGTTGCTAACACGGAGCCTAGTTTAAGACAGTCACTCCAGGTCTTATTTTCTTGAATTCTGCTTGCCAGATGCACTTCTTATATTCTCTCTACCCAGCATTCTCACAACACCATTACTATATTTGGGGCATTTCCAATCAAATTCAATCTTTCTGGTTTTATTAAGTTCCTTTGTACCTAGCCATATGTCCTTCACCTGATGATGCCGGCCTGCTATGGACTGAATTGTGGTCTCCTCAGATCTCATGTGGAAGCCCTGACCCTCAGTGACTGTCCTGGGAGATAGTCTTTAAAAAGTATTTAAAGCTAAGTGAGGTGATAAGAGTGGAGCCCTAATCCTATAGGACCAGTGGTTTATCAGTTTTCTCATTGCTTTTTATTGATTATTGTGTGATCTTGATATAGTAATGAAACTTTTCTTCTGTCTGTAATGGTGTTTCAAACATTTTTTTTTAAGAGTACTGTTTGCCTTTTAATTCTTTTATGTTTATTCAGAAATTTTCTCTTTTTATAGAATTTGAATAAATATTTATTCAACCTTTTCCTTTAATGTTTCCATATTTCTTTGCATGGTCTGAAAACTTCATTTTTGAGGATTTAAAAATTACTTTTTAAAATGCTCTTTAGAACTTTTAAATGATTATTTTTATATTTAAATTGTGATTCATGATGGATTTGGAAAAAATAGATTCAGGATTTTACTTTTAGGAATGATTGATTAACTGGCCATGTATTGAATAATCTGTTTTTCTCCCACCAATATAAAATGCCACCTCTATCCCATTTAGAATCCTAAAATTTTTATGCCCATTTGGCACATCAATCCCACTATGCTGCTCTGTCTGTTTACTCTGCTGTCTGTAGCTTCTCTGAGTTTTTCTCTTACTTTTTAATTCTAGCAGCACTAGACTTTTCCTTGGAACAAGGCTCACTGAAGAACTCTGAAGTGCTTTTCTCTCCCATGCTTCTCATATCACAGAGCTGGAAGTGGAATGTTTTCAGGCTCCTCATTGCTGCTTCCAGACTATTCTCTATTTTTTTTCTCTCTAAAAAACCCCCAATTTAAGTCTTAAGTCTTCTTCAAACTGATTTTTGAGTCACTGGGTCACTTGCATACAATCTCTGAAGATCTTAATTCTTTTTCCCTACTGGTTCTATTATAATCTTGGTGATTTGCAAATCTGTGTAGGTGATCTCTGCATCTGAATCTTCCCCAGTAAGCTTATCTTTCACACTATCCCACTAATTCCCACAATCATGTATGGTCCTCTTCATTTCCACAACAATGCTCCTTAAAGCTTACTTCTCAGCCTCCAGGTTCCTTTCCTCCTGGGATCTTTATTCTCAGGTACACAAGTCAATCTTTCCACGGCCATGTGGCAGCCTTGTCATCTAATACTACTGTTTTCTTCATTATTTCAATTTAAACTCTCCATTCTTCAACTAGCATCTGCTGTTTACTAGCTCACTTCCTCCAGCTCCCCCATCTCTAACATTCCTTCACCCACTTGTGCTTAAAAGTCATCACTCTTACACCATTTTTCTGTCTCTCACCCTACTCTAGACAGGTGTGGATGCATGCTCAGTCATGTCCAACTCTTAGTGACTCTTTGTACCGCAGCCCACCATGCTCCTCTGTCCATGGAATTTTTCAGGCAAGACTACTCGATGTGCCGTTCTCCTCCAGGGGATCTTCCTGAACGTGAAAGTGTTAGTCGCTCAATTGAGCCTGACTCTTTGTGACCCCGGGACTGCAGCCCATCAGGCTTCTCTGTACATGGGATTTTCCAGGCAAGGATACTGGGGTGGTTTGCCATTTCCTTCTCCAGGGGATCTTCTCCACCCAGGATTTGAATCTACATTGCAGACAGATTCTTTAACCGCTGAGCCATCAGGGAAGTTTTTACTGTCTCTCTCTATATTCTGTACATTTTTTTATCCAAGTATTATAATCTCTCCCTTGCATACATTCTCTTTATCATACTGACTTGTAAACCTGATTAACCCTAACTTTCCATGGATTCTGCCTCTGCACAGGACTGAACCATTAAGAGATCTCCTTTTAAATTTATGGCTGTGGTTTCATGTGCGTCTTTAGTACTGCCTGGCAGGCCAACTATATTTCCTTGGTTTATTCAGTCTCCAGCTTTCCTAGATGACCATTTAATTCATTCTTTTTTCTCCTCAAACCCCTGCCAAAACCTTTTCCTCATCCTCATTCTCAGCTAAGAACCTTGCTTCATATTTCACTGAGGAAAAAGAAGCAGCCAAAAAGAAATTCCCAAGTTTCCACCAACTCCTCACTTCACTTGGCTACACCACATGCTCTGGTTCTCTTCTGGTTCTATGGATTTCCGTCCATGCTCCCGACCAAAGCTAAGTCCTTCTCCTTGTGTGCATGCTTTGTTCATTCTTTCCTACTGTCCCTTTTTAGTTTCAGTTAATCTCTTCAATCTCTAAATATTTTAGTGCCCAAGGCTTTTGGATCTCTTTTCTCACCATTTGGTGATCATACCTGATTTAATGGCATTTAATATTATTAGGGCTTCCCTGGTAGCTCAGAGGGTAAAGTGTCTGCCTGCAATGCAGGAGACCTGGGTTCAATCCCTGGGTTGGGAAGATCTCCTAGAGAAGGAAATGGCAACCCACTCTAGTATTCTTGCCTGGAAAATTCCATGCATGGAGGAGCCTGGTAGGCTACAGTCCATGAGATCGCAAAGTCAGACATGACTGAGTGACTTCATTTTGTTCTTTTGTAATATTATCCACTTTGCATGACTCCTAAATTTATGTCTCCAGCCCAGATCCTTTTTCCAGATATCAGGTTTGTATATCCAAATGTCTCTATGAAAATAGATGCTATAGACTTAATATGTCTTTTGAAATTCATGTGTTGAAGCCCCAACCCCTTTGTTGCCTACTCTAATGGCTGAGGCATATCTATAGCATTCTAGGAATTTAGCAAATCACCATTTGAAAATTGTAACTGTAATCAGTAAAGGATTTTTTTTATGAGATAAAGGTGAGATGCCTAGTTTTCAATCTCTTAGATTTCTCAAAACTTACTGATATTAAAATGCTTGTACTTTAAAAATAAACTTAGATTTCATTACTTGGCGACTTTGAATGCCATTTCTTGCTGAGACAAGTACTAGAGTTTGGCCAATCATTTTGCATGACATTTCCAATTCCTTTCCAAGGATTCTAGGAGGGTTAGAGACTATTGAAGAACATTAAGCCTTTAAATTAAGTCTAAGACACGGCCAGTGACGAAAACCTTATATACCACCTATTATTTTTTTTTAAAGAATGTCTAATTTTTTTCCACTCTATTTATAACCAAAATAGAGAAAGCTTCAGGGGAAAGTGTCAAACCACAGCATAAAGCCAACTCATGTCGTTACAAAGAAAAGGGTTTTCTGCATATGTTGAAAGTTGTTTTTGGCATTTCTATAAATAAGTTTATCTTACATTCCTCACATTCACTTCCTTCACTTAAAAAGAATTTTAAAAGTCTATTAGCAGAGTTTTCTCTTTTATACACCATCTAAATCTCAGTTAGCTTATTTTTTACTTTTAGATGAAAACTGGGTTTCATATTGCTACTGAATGCTATACTCATCAAAAATAGTTTAAAGTGTAACTTTATCTCTTTGAAAAAGCAGTTGGTCACTAAGGTGTCTGTTTGAAAATATATTTGATTAATTTTATACAACTGCCCAAAATCAACAGTTAGGATGCAGATCAAAACCGGCAGTAAGACTAAAACCATGTAAAGCGGAACATGCACAGTTTGAAATTATTAGAAATGATTAGACAACATAATATAATCATCTGGCAGTGTTCCAGGAATCTATCTGATTGTTTTGTGAAAAAAGAAGGAGCTAAGGAAAGAGAAACTTTCAATCCTAGGTGCTTCCGATATCTGCAGTCATTTTCTAATTTAGAGTAGAGGAGATTATTTTTATAATCCATGTAAGCAAGTAGGTTCTCTGTGTGTTGGGATAAGCAATCCTTTCATGTATTTTAAAATTAAAAGAGAAACAGTACAGCAAAAAAAAAAAATGAAATATGTCTTCACTATCTATCTAATTACCTCAGTTATTTTACATTTTTCTCTTGCAGTTGATGAATACTTAGTAAGTATCCCTCACATCTCAGGAAGTATGACAGGTGCTGGGAGCATAGCAATGCCCAGGACAGGATTTCTCTTGCATTCATGAAGTCTAAGGGTGAGAAAGACACATTACGAACAATTACAGATATGATGACTGCCATCTGGGAAGTGTGTGCGCAAAGATCTAATTTGGCCTCTGAAGACTTCCTTGAAAATTGAATTTTACCAATGATTGAAAAAAAATGAAGCACAGGAGTCTGAGGAGAAAGAAAAGAACAATCCAGCATTCTACCTGAGATAGGAGAGAACTTTTCTTATTCCAGATACATAGAAAGGTCCACTGTAACAGCATAAAATAAAGGGAATGAGCTAGTATGAGCAAAGGCTAGAGAAACTACCAAGAATCAAGGAGTTGTGTTATTTAATCCAAATTTGTAGAATAATTATAAGTGTAAAGGTGCAAGCATGACCAGATTTGCACTTTTAAGGATCTCTGTAACTGGTTGAGGAAAGAATAATGATTCTCAAAAGAGAGTGGCAGCAGAGGAAAAGAGAAGTTTTTGAATTTTGAGCCCTTTAGGAATCAATCTCCATTAGACACAGGAATGATTATGTAGAGGTAAGGAGTGGAGGAATAGAAGATTGGAGCAAATTAAGTGTCTGTTGTGGGCAAATAGGGAGGGCAACTGGGCTTCCCGATGGCTCATAAGGTAAAGAATCTGCCCACAAGGTGGGAGACCAGGGTTCAATCCCTGGCTCAGGAAGATTCCCCTGGAGAAGGGAATGGCTACCCACTCTAGTATTCTTGCCTTGAGAATTCCATGGACAGATGAGCCTGGTGGGCTACAGTCCATGAGGTCACAACCTGACAGAGCAGCTAACACTTTCACTTCACTTTCAGGTAGGTCGATTAGCTAGAAGAAGACAGAAAAAGAACAGATTTGGGGGCTGAGAAACAAGGAATTCACATATGTGATTCTAAAGCTCAAAGGAAAATTTGAATCTGGAGATTTACGTTTGGAGACCAAGTGTTTAGATGCCCTGTGGGAAAGGGCAGCTTAATGGAGAGGAGACCAAGACAGTTAAGAAATGTTGGAGAAGGACACTGTGTGGAGAGTTTGTTTACATGCTTTTCTCAGGAAAATTATGACCATACTACCCAGAATTTTTGTATATTCTCCTCTGATATGATAAATTCGTGTTTACTGGCAAGTCGCTGAAGTAGCCTCTAAAGTTGGATGTACCTGTGTGTCTTTGGATGGCAGTGTGGAGAGCTGAGGGTCATGATGACAAGACAAGTGGGAACTGCCCCTTATTCACAAGAGTTGACATTAGAAACATGAAACTCATATGTGTGCAAAGATAATCAGAGTGCAGTGGTACGGTCAGACAAGACTGAATGCAAGGTACACCTTTAAGGAGACAAACTGGGGCACTTTCTGATGAAAAAGATGTCATCCACAAGGAACATGTAAGTGTCACAAGTCTTCACAGAGCTACTAGAAAACTATCACAATACATAAACCAAAAAAACAAAGCAAGCAGAAGCAAAAATAGGTAAGAGAAACTGACATGAGCACATCTCTCATAGAATGTGTGTGCACGTGTACCCACAGACATGCACACACACACATACACAGTATTTTGCCTTTTGGGGAAAATACACATGCATATTTCTCTTCATTTATGTATGTACATATATAAATAATGTTCTGTTTATTTATACATACACATCCCTGTCTCAAAAAGTGCAATAACTTCAAAAATATTGATATGTTCATAACTTATATAATAAAGGTCATATTTGCAAAATGAAAAATTGAAAAATAACACAAAACCAACAGCTTAGAAATGTACATAAAATAACTCACTGAATGTGAATTAAAGTAGTCTAAAAAGTGAAAATAATTAAAACATAAATCACAGTAATTGAAACTTGTATACCCTATGCTATTTAATTAAATATAATTAAAAATTATACACAGAAAAAATCATCTCTCAGACACTTGAGTTATTAAGTACAATATTTAACACAAAATTTAATTTTAATACTATATTTCATATTTTATATAATTTTATTGTAAAATTTTAATATATTTAATACAAAAAATATTAATAAATCTAAATTGGAAGAAATAATTTTGAAAACAAGGGAAATTAGGTGAAGAAATAAAGAAACAAGAAGAGGTTAATGAGATAGAAAACAAAAAAAAATATAACAAAGGACAAAATCTGAAAACTTTTCTTTGCAGGGCATGATAAATCACTTTCTAATCTGTTGCATACTGATCTACAACAATTTAATTCCTTGTAATAATAAAATAGAGCTCAAAAGAATACACAGAAGAATTGTACAAAAAAGGTCTTAATGACCCAGATAACCATGATGGTGTAGTCACTCACCTAGAGCCAGACATCCTGGAGCGTGAAGTCAAGTGGGCCTTAAGAAGCATTAGTATGAACAAAGCTAGTAGAGATGGTGGAATTTCAGCTGAGCTATTTAATGTCCTAAAAGATGATGTTGTTAAAGTGCTGCATATCCAAATGCCACCAAATTTGGAAAACTCAGCAGTGGCCAAAGGACTGGAAAAAGTCAGTTTTCATTCCAGTCTCAAAGAAAGACAATGCCAAAGAATGTTCACGGCATGTGAACTGACAACTTCCAGATGTTCAAGTTGATTTAGAAAAGGCAGAGGAACCAGATCAAATTGCCAACATCTGCTGGATCATGGATAAAGCAAAGAGTTCCAGAAAAACATCTACTTCTGCTTTATTGACTACCAAAGCCTTTGACTGTGTGGATTACAAAAAAACTTGCAAAATTCTGAAAAAGATGGGAATACCACACCACCTGACCTGCTTCCTGAGAAATCTGTGTACAGGTCAAGAAGCAACAGTTAGAACTGGACATGGAACAACAGACTGGTTCCAAATTGAAAAGGAGTATGTCAAGACTGTTTATTGTCACCTGCTTATTTAATTTATATGCAGAGTATATCATGTGAAACGTCAGGCAGGATGAAGCACAAGCTGGAATCAAGGTTGCTGGGAGAAATATCAATACCTCAGACATGTAGATGACACCACCCTTATGGCAGAAACTGAAGAAGAAATAAGGAGCCTCTTGATGAAAATGAAAGATGAGAATGAAAAAGCAGGGTTAAAACTCAACATTTAGAAAATTAAGACCATGGCATGTGGTCCCATTACTTCATGGCAAATAGATGGGGAAACAATGGAAACAGTGAGAGACCTTATTTTCTTGGTCTCCAAAATCACTGCAGATGGTGACTGCAGCCATGAAATTAAAAGATGCTTACTCCTTGGAAGAAAAGGTATGACCAACCTAGATAGCATATTAAAAAGCACAGACATTACTTTGCTGACAAAGGTCTGTATAGTCAAAGCTATGGTTTTTACAGTAATCATATATGGATGTAAGAGTTGGATCAGAAAAAGGCTGAGTGTTGAAGAACTGCTGCTTTTGAACTGTGGTGTTGGAAAAGACTCTTGAGAGTCCCTTGGACTGCAAGGAGATCAAACCAGTCAATCCTAAAGGAATTCAGTCCTGAATATTCATTTGAAGGACTTATGCTGAAGCTGAAACTCCAATATTTTGGCAAGCTTATGGGAAGAACTGACTATTTGGAAAAGACCCCGATGCTGGGAAAGATTAAAGGCAGGAGGAGAAGGGGATGACAAAGGATGAGATGATTGGAGACATCACCAACTCTATGGATATGAGTTTGAGTAAACTCTGGGATTGGTGATGGACAGGGAAGCCTGGTGTGCTGCAGTCCATGAGGTCGCAAAAAGTCAGACCCGATTGAGCGACTGAACTGAATAAACTTTTTTTTGGCTTGATTGTAACTTAGACTAATATATACATATTACCACACTGTCTCTGTTGATGTATATTGAAAGTTGCCGATTCTAATTAAGAGAAAGAGAGAGTAAGCAGAAACACACACAATTAGAAATAGTCATAGATAGAACATTTTTAGAAATGTGATAGAATACTTTTTCCTTTCTTAGTTTATAAATTATGAAAGTATAACACCTTTACTAAAGATTTGGAAAATACAGAACAAAGTTACATAGGTTTCCAGTATATATTGTAATTAATTTTTTAAGTAAATTAAAAATTTTAGTTGAAATTTCAGTATCAAGCTCTGTAGTATAAGCAGAGTGACTAGAGGGAAGTGCAGAGGGATATAGTAGACCTGAAAAGCACTGTGAACAAATTCAGCATCATTAAGATTTATACAGTTTTCACACAATAGTTGGATACAAATTTTATCCAAGTTCACATATACTGTAAACAAAGAGACAAGAACATATCTAGGGACATATAAAAGGTGCTAAAAGTTCATGGTGTAAAAGTATTGAAATCATACATAGTCCATTTTCTTATCACTGTGGAATTATGTTAGAAATCAATATCAAAAGATATTTGAAACTAACTCACATATTTTCAAGTGCAATGGGAAATTTACCAAGAGAGTTCTTTGACTTAGCCATTGAAAGCCTCAGTAAAGTTAAAAGACTGAAAAAACACAGAGGATGATTGCAGAGAAGAAAGGAATTAAATGAGAAATTAATCTCAAAATGAATAAATTAATATCAAACACACTTTTAAAACCCCATGTATTTGGAAATTAAATTCTACTTTTTCTTTAATTTTTATTTTTTAGTTTGTTTTGCTTTACAATACTGTATTTGTTTTGCTGTACATTGACATGAATCAGCCACGAGTGTACATGAACTCCCAATCCCGACCCCCACTCCGCCCTCCCGCCCCACACCATCTCTCTAGATTATCCCCGAGCATCAGTCCCAAAATCCTACATAAATGATGAGTGTATCTAAGAAGTCATAACAAGGAAATTTAGGAAATATTTGTAACAGAAAGAAGTGAAAGGAGAATTTATCAAAATTTGTTACATGCAAATGAAGCTGTTCAACATAAGTAAATACAATGTAGAATCTTGAACAAGGTATGCAAAAAAAAAAAAACAATGGACACTAGCATAAATTTTGTGAAATTTGAACAAAATCTTCACTTTAGTTAATAATACTGTTGCTGTTGTTGTTAGTCACCCAGTCATGCCCGACTCTTTTTGGCTTCATGGACTGCAGCACACCAGGTTTCTCTGAGCCTTACCATCTCCCAGAGTTTGCCCAAGTTCATGTTCATTAAATCAGTATGCCATCCAATCATTTCATCCTCAGTAATACTGTATCACATGTTAAATTCTTTCTTTTTACGACATAGTATTTCTTTCTACCATGAGATCTCCAAGAGTCAGAGGAGTCAGTTCAGTTCAGTTCAGTCGCTCAGTCATGTCCAACTCTTTGCGACCCCATGAATCGCAGCATGCCAGGCCTCCCTGTCCATCACCAACTCCTGGAGTTCACTCAGACTCATGTCCATCGAGTCCGTGATGCCATCCAGCCATCTCATCCTCTGTCGTCCTCTTCTCCTCCTTCCCTCAATCTCTCCCAGCATCAGACTCTTTTCCAATGAGTCAACTCTTCGCATGAGGTGGCCAAAGTACTGGAGTTTCAGTTTTAGCATCATTCCTTCCAAAGAAATCCCAGGGCTGATCTCCTTCAGAATGGACTGGTTGGATCTCCTTGTAGTCCAAGGGACTCTCAAGAGTCTTCTCCAACACCACAGTTCAAAAGCATCAATTCTTCGGCGCTCAGCCTTCTTCACAGTCCAACTCTCACATCCATACATGACCACAAGAAAAACCATAGCCTTGACTAGACAGACCTTAGTCGGCAAAGTAATGTCTCTGCTTTGAATATACTATCTAGGTTGGTCACAACTTTTCTTCCAAGGAGTAAGCGTCTTTTAATTTCATGGCTGCAGTCACCATTTGCAGTGATTTTGGAGCCCCCCCCCCAAAAAAATAAAAAAAAATGAAAATAAAGTCTGACACTGTTTCCACTATGGGGACCAGAAAAAAAAAAGAAAATAAAGTCTAACACTGTTTCCACTATGGGGACCAGATGCCATGATCTTCGTTCTCTGAGTGTTGAGCTTTAAGCCAACTTTTTCACTCTTCTCTTTCACTTTCATCAAGAGGCTTTTTAGTTCCTCTTCACTTTCTGCCATAAGGGTGGTGTCATCTGCATATTGGAGGTTATTGATATTTCTCCCGGCAATCTTGATTCCAGCTTGTGTTTCTTCCAGTCCAGCGTTTCTCATGATGTACTCTGCATATAAGTTAAATAAGCAGGGTGACAATATACAGCCTCGACGTACTCCTTTTCCTATTTGGAACCAGTCTGTTGTTCCATGTCCAGTTCTAACTGTTGCTTCCTAACCTGCATACAAATTTCTCAAGAGGCAGGTCAGGTGGTCTGGCATTCCCATCACTTTCAGAATTTTCCACAGTTGATTGTGATCCACACAGTCAAAGGCTTTGGGATAGTCAATAAAGCAGAAATGGATGTTTTTCTGGAACTCTCTTGTTTTTTCCATGATGCATTCAGTTCTCAGAACTGAATTAGAACTCTGAGTGTTGAGCTTTAAGCCAACTTTTTCACTCTTCTCTTTCACTTTCATCAAGAGGCTTTTTAGTTCCTCTTCACTTTCTGCCATAAGGGTGGTGTCATCTGCATATTGGAGGTTATTGATATTTCTCCCGGCAATCTTGATTCCAGCTTGTGTTTCTTCCAGTCCAGCGTTTCTCATGATGTACTCTGCATATAAGTTAAATAAGCAGGGTGACAATATACAGCCTCGACGTACTCCTTTTCCTATTTGGAACCAGTCTGTTGTTCCATGTCCAGTTCTAACTGTTGCTTCCTAACCTGCATACAAATTTCTCAAGAGGCAGGTCAGGTGGTCTGGCATTCCCATCACTTTCAGAATTTTCCACAGTTGATTGTGATCCACACAGTCAAAGGCTTTGGGATAGTCAATAAAGCAGAAATGGATGTTTTTCTGGAACTCTCTTGTTTTTTCCATGATGCATTCAGTTCTCAGAACTGAATTAGACGTTTCAACCTCATTCATATTTTTTAAATCACTAAGATAATAAGCTGTCTAGACTTTTAGCAGTAACATTAGAGGACAGAGTAAATGAAACTATATCAACATTTTGGGTCAATATAAATAGGAAATCTAGCATTTTATTCATACTTAACCAAACAAGTGGAACCAAAATATAATTTTTTTTTAGCTAGGCAAAAATTCATAAGCTTTCTAAAATATACATATTATGCATACTATATGTATATATATACACAAGACCTTTTCAACTGCATTTGATAAAGGCTTGAGAAATAATGACAAAAAGAGAGACAGAGAAATTGGAAAAATATAAACTAATTGAAATAGGAGCACTAATTACAAAATAGAAAAAGTGAAATAAATTAGATAAAAGTAGAACATCATCATACAGTACAGTTGTTTTTAAGCATGGATGCTTATTAGATCACATCGACAGTTCTGAAAGAAAAATAATACCTGGGCATTTGTCTTTTTCAAAAAGTAAGATAATTCTAATGTGCATTTGGATTTTAAAACGTGATTACAGATTTTTCCATTAAATAGTAAGTAGTTTTCAGTTCAGTCCAGTTCAGTCACTCAGTCGTGTCCGACTCTTTGCTACACCATGAATTGCAGCACCTGTCCATCACCAACTCCCGGAGTTCACTCAGACTCACGTCCACTGAGTCAGTGATGCCATCCAGCCATCTCATCCTCAGTCGTCCCCTTCACCTCCTGCCTCCAATCCCTCCCAGCATCAGTCTTTTCCAATGAGTCAACTCTTCACACGAGGTGGCCAAAGAACTGGAGTTTCAGCTTTAGCATCATTCCTTCCAAAGAAATCCCAGGGCCAGTCTCCTTCAGAATGAACTGGTTGGATCTCCTTGCAGTCCAAGGGGCTCTCAAGAGTCTTCTCCAACACCACAGCTCAAAAGCATCAATTCTTCAGGGCTCAGCCTTCTTCACAGTAGAATAGAATTCTGTTATTTTCTTTTGACCAATCGTGATACAATGATATTAAATGAATAATAGTTACATAATCACAGTAGTAAAAGATGTTCATCAGTTTTCATTATCAAGAGCCAGACAGAAAATAAAAAATAGTTACAACTGCAAGCCATAATGGAGACATGATTAACATAACAATATAAAATAATTGCCTACAATTTGAGGGGCCTTGGCAACCCACTCCAGTACTCTTGCCTGGAGAATCCCATGGACGGAGGAACCTGGTGGGCTATAGTCTACAGGGTCGCAAAGAGTTGGACACAACTGAGCGGCTTCACTTTCACTTTAAGTAGAGTGATGTGGTAAGTGGAAGCACATTCATGCACATGTTTTTATCCACCAAGCCAGTCTATGTCTTTTAGCTGGTGTGTTAATACATTTACATTTAAGTTGAAGGTAATTAACAATATGTAGGATCCTATTACCATCTCCTTAATTGTTTTGGATTAAATTTTGTAGACCTTTTCCTTCTCTTTGTTTCCTGCCTAGAGGGGTTCCTTTAGCATTTGTTGTAAAGTTGGTTTGGTGATGCTGAATTCTGTTAGGTTTGGCTTGTCTGTAAAGATTTTGATTTCATTGTTAAATCTGAATCAGAGTCATGTTGGGTAGAATATTCTCGGTTGTAGGTTCTTCCCTTTCATCATTTTAAATATATCGTGCCGTTTCCTTCTGATCTGTAGAGTTTCTGTTGAGAAATCAGCTGATAACCTTACAGGAGTTCCCTTAAATGTTATTTGTTATTTTTCCTTTGTTGCTTTTAGTTTTTTATCTTTGTCCTTAATTGTTGTCAATTTGATTAATACATGTCTTGTTGTGCTCCTCCTCGGGTTTCTCCTTCCTGGAAATCTCTGTGCTTCTTGGACTTGGTTGACTATTTCCTTTCTGATGTTCAGAAAGTTTTAAGCTATTACCTCTTCAACTATTTTCTTGGGTCCTATCTCTCTCTCTTCTCTTTCTGGGACCCCTGTAATGAGAATGTTGGTGCATTTAATGTTGTCCCAGAGGTTTTTAGGATATTTTCATCTATTTTTCTTCTTTATTCTGTTTTGTGGCAGTGATATCCATTGTTTTGTGCTCTAAGTGACTTATCCATTCTTTTGCCTCAGTTATTCTGCTGTTGATTCTTTGTAGTGTATTGTTCATCTCTGCTTATTTGTTTTTTAATTCCTTTAAATCTTTGATAAACACTTCTTGAATCTTCTCTATTCTTTTCTCAGGATCCTGGATCATCTTCACTATCATTATCTTCTTTTTTCTGAAAGGTTGCCTATCTCCACTTCTGCTTAGTCAAAGTTGCTCAGTCCTGTCTGACTCTTTGTGACCCCATGGACTGTAGCTCACCAGTCTCCTCTTTTCATGGAATTCTCCAGGCCAGAATACTACAGTGGGTATTTTATTTTATTTAAAGTCACTCAGTCGTGTCCGACTCTTTGTGACCCCACAGACTGCAGCCCACCAGGCTCCTCAGTCCATGAGATTCTCCAAGCAAGAATACTGAGTGGGTTGCCATTTCCTTCTCCAGGGGATCTTCCCGACCCAGGGATCGAACCTGGGTCTCCCGCATTGGAGGCAGACACTTTAACCTCTGAGCCACCAGGGAAGTCCCTACTACAGTGGGTAGCCTTTCCCTTTTCCAGGGGATCTTCCCAACCCAGGGATTGAACCCAGGTCTCCTGCATTGCAGGCAGATTCTTTACCAGCTGAGCCACAAGGGAAGCCCACTTCATTTAGTTGTTTTTCTGGGCTTGTATCTTTTCCCTTCATCAGGGACATAACCTTTTGGATTTTCATTTTAATTAACTTTCTGTGATGTGTCAGTGGCAAGATTGTAGTTTTCCTTGCTTTTTCTGATGCCCTCTGGTACATAAAGCTAAGAGGCTTATGTAAGCTTCTTGATGGGAGGGACAAAACTGCAGTGGGTAAAATTGGATCTTGCTCTAGTGGATAGGGTCTTGGTCAGCAAAACTTCAATTTAGTTAGCTGCCTATGGATGGGGCTTCACTGATTCCCTCTTAGTTGCTTGCCTTGAGGCAACTCATCTCTGGAGTCTACAGGCTTTTTTGTTGTTGTTCAGTAGCTGAGTCATATTTGACTCTGTGACCCTGTGAATGGCAGCACAGCAGGCTTCCCTATCCTTCACTATGTCCTAGGGTTGCTCTGACTCATGTCTATTGAGTCAGTGATGTCATCCAACCGTTTCATCCTGTGCTGCCCCTTCTCCTCTTCCCTTAATCTTTCCTAACATCAAGGTCTTTTCCAATGAGTGGGCTTTTTGCATTAGGTGGCCAAAATATTGGAGCTTTAGCTTCAGCATCAGTTCTTCCAATGACTATGCAGGGTTGACTTCCTTTAGGATTGACTGGTTGGATCTCCTTGCTGTCCAAAGAACTCTCAAGAGTCTTCTCCAGCACCACAATACAGGCTCTATGACAGGCAATCTTCAAAACGGCTTACACCAAGGGGCATCTCCCAGGACTGCTGCTGCCAGTGCCCTGTCCCTGTGGTGAGCCACTGCTGATCACACCTCTGCAGGGGCTCCTCCAACGCTAGCAGGTGGCTCTGGTTCAGCCTCTTATGAAGTCACTGCTGCTTACCTCTATGTCCTGGTGCACAAAAGATTTTATTTATGCCCTCCAAGAATGAAGTCTGTTTCTCCTGCTAAGTTGCTTCAGTTGTATCCGACTCTGTGTGACCTCATAGATGGCAGCCCACTAGGCTCCTCCATCCCTGGGAATCTCCAGGCAAGAATACTGGAGTGGGTTGCCATTTCCTTCTCCAAAACATGAAGGTGGAGTGAAAGGGAAGTCGCTCAGTCATGCCCAACTCTTCGTGACCCCATGGACTACAGCCTACTAGGCTCCTCTGTCCATGGGATTTCTCAGGAAAGAGTACTGGATTGGACTGCCATTGTCTTCTCTGCTGTTTCTCCTAGTCCTATGGAAATCCTGTAATCAGTTTCTGCTAGCCTTGGAAAGGATGAATTTAGCTCAGATGACCATTATATCTACTACTGTGGGCAGGAATCCCTTAGAAGAAATGGAGTAGCCATCATGGTCAACAAAGCACGTCTGAAATGCAGTACTTGGATGAAATCTCAAAAGTGCCAGAATGATCTCTGTTTGTTTCCAAGGCAAACCGTTCAATATCACAGTAATCCAAGTCTATGCCCTAACAAGTGACACTGAAGAAGCTGAAGTTGAGCGGTTCTATGAAGACCTACAAGACCTTTTAGAACTAACACCCAAAAAAGATGTCCTTTTCCTTATAGGGGAATGGAATGCAAAAGTAGGAATTCAAGAAACACCTAGAGTAACAGGCAAATTTCGCCTTGGAATACGAAATGAAGCAGGGCAAAGGCTAATAGAATTTTGCCAAGAGAACGCACTGGTCATAGCAAACATTCACTTCCAACAACACAAGAAAAGACTTTGCACATGGACATCAACAGATGGTTAACACTGAAATCAGATTGATTATATTCTTTGCAGCCAAAGATGGAAAAGCTCTATACAGTCAGCAAAAACAAGACCGGGACCTGACTTGGCTCAGATCATGAGCTCCTTATTGCCAAATTCAGACTTAAATTGAAGAAAGTAGGGAAAACCACTAGACCATTCAGATATGGCCTAAATCAAATTTCTTTCCACTGATTATACGGTGGAAGTGAGAAATAGATTTAAGGGACTAGATCTGATAGACTGCCTGATGAACTATGGAATGAGGTTTGTGACATTGTACAGGAGATAGGGATCAAGACCATTCCTATGGATAAGAAATGCAAAAAAGCAAAATGGCTGTCTGGGGAGGCCTTACAAATAGCTGTGAAAAGAAGAGAAGCAAAAAGCAAAGGAGAAAAGGAAAGATATAAGCATCTGAATGCAGAGTTCCAAAGAATAGCAAGAAGAGATAAGAAACCTTCCTCAGCGATCAATGCAAAGAAATAGAGGAAAACAGTGGAATGGGAAAGACTAGAGATCTCTTCAAGAAAATTAGAGATACCAAGGGAACATTTCATGCAAAGATGGGCTCGATAAAGAACAGAAATGGTATGGACCTAACAGAAGCAGAAGATATTAAGAAGAGGTAGCAAGAATACACAGAACTGTACAAAAAAGATCTTCACAACCAAGATAATCATGATGGTATGATCATTTACCTGGAGCTAGACATCCTGGACCATGAAGTCAAGTGGGCCTTAGAAAGCATCACTAGGAACAAAGCTAGTGGAGGTGATGGAATTCCAGTTGAGCTCTTTCAAATCCTGAAAGATGATGCTGTGAAAGTGCTGCACTCAACATGCCAGCTAATTTGGAAAACTCAGCAGTGGCCACAGGACTGGAAAAGGTCAGTTTCATTCCAATTCCAAAGAAAGACAATGACAAAGAATGCTCAAACTACCACACAATTACACTCATCTCACACACTAGTAAAGTAAAATTCTCCAAGCCAGGCTTCAGCAGTATGTGAACCGTGAACTCCCTGATGTTCAAGCTGGTTTTAGAAAAGGCAGAGGAAAAAGAGATCAGATTGCCAACATCCGCTGGATCATGGAAAAGGCAAGAGGTTCCAGAAAAACATCTATTTCTGCTTTATTGACCACACCAAAGCCTTTGACTGTGTGGATCACAATAAACTGTGGAAAATTCTGAAAGAGATGGGAATACCAGACCACCTGTCCTGCTTCTTGAGAAGCCTGTATGCAGGTAAGGAAGCAACAGTTAGAACTGGACATGGAACAACAGACTGGTTCCAAATAGGAAAAGGAGTACGGCAAGGCTGCATATTTTCACCCTGCTTATTTCACTTCTATGCAGAGTACATCATGAGAAAGGCTGGGCTGGAAGAAACACAAGCTGGAATCAAGATTGTTGGGAAAAATATCAATAACCTCAGATATGCAGATGACACCACCCTTATGGAAGAAAGTGAAGAGGCACTAAAAAGCCTCTTGATGAAAGTGAAAGTGGAGAGTGAAAAAGTTGGCTTAAAGCTCAACATTCAGAAAACAAAGATCATAGCATCTGGTCCCATCACTTCATTGGAAATAAATGGGGAAACAGTGTCAAACTTTATTTTTTGGGGCTCCAAAATCACTGCAGATGGTGACTGCAGCCATGAAATTAAAAGACACTTACTCCTTTGAAGAAAAGTTATGACCAACCAGATAGCATGTTGTAAAGCAGGAACATTACCTTGCCAACAAATGTCCGTTTAGTCAAGGCTACGGTTTTTCTAGTGGTCATGTATGGATGCGAGTGCTGGACTGTGAAGAAAACTGAGCGCCAAAGAATTGATGTTTGAACTGTGGTGTTGGAGAAGACTCTTGAGAGTCCCTTGGACTGCTAGGAGATCCAACCAGTCCATTCTAATGGAGATCAGCCCTGGGTGTTCTTTGGAAGGAATGATGCTAAGGCTGAAACTCCAGTACTTTGGCCGTGTGAAGAGTTGATTCACTGGAAAAGACTCTGATTCTGGGAGGGATTGGGGGCAGGAGGAAAAGGGGACAACAGAGGATGAGATGGCTGGATGGCATCACTGACTTGATGGACATGAGTTTGAGTGAACTCCAGGAGTTGGTAATGGACGGGAGGCCTGGCGTGCTGTGATTCATGGTGTAGCAAAGAGTCGGACACGATTGAGTGACCTATCTGAACTGAACTGAGCCTTCAAAGTCAGATTCCCTGGGGATCTCAAATCCCTTTTCCAGAAGCCCAGGATGGGACACAGGATGTGGGGCTCAGATCCTGCGCAACAGTGGGAGAACTTTCTTGGTACTACTGTTCTTCACTTTGTGGGTTGCCCACTCAGTAGTTACAGGATTTGATTTCATCATGATTGTGCCCCTCCTGCCATCTCATTGGATATCTTTTTTTTTTTTTTTAGCAGATTCCAGCATCCTTCTGTTGATGGTTGTTGACAGCTAGTTGCAACTTTGTTGCTCTCACAGGAGGAGATAAGCACATGTCCTTCTAGTCCACCTTCTTGAACCAATCCCCAACCAGAAAGAACACTTTTTGTAACATTATACAAGTTAATTTAAAAATTGGGAAAAACTATTTTTTTTAAAGGAAAACATAAATTCTCAAAACTACTTTTAAGAAATAGGAGAAAACAACAAAAACATGGAAATGCCTGAGAACTAGGAAATGCCTGAGTTATTGGAGAACTAGCTTCTAAAATGAAAAGAATTTAAAAAAAAGAACAACAAGTAATAAATATTTCTCAGCTTAATTCTTTCATAACTCCAAAGAATTCATTAATCTGATGTTATTTGTGAGGTTCAGAGGCATGGCAAAATCAGATAGATATAAAAATTCATATTTTTTGGAAGACAGCCGATTTGATACTGGATACATAAAACATACATATAGAATTTAATTTATTAAGCTTGATGAAAATACCCTAAAATTAAAAATAAGTTTATGGAGGTTAGTTATAAATTAAAAACATGCAGTGTGATTAAACAGTTTAATATTAAAAAAATAGAACAGTGACAATAATAATCTGTTGATGAAAAGCATAACAGAAATAAAATCTTGTGATTATTTCAGAAAGCATCAATCTCATGTTTACTATGAAACAGTAGAAACATTTCTATTAAGTTTACAATAAGACAAGGAGCCCAAGGTCACATTTAACACTGAATGGAAAAGCTAGCTTATTTCCATTAGATAAGAACACAAAATAAGAGATATGGATAGCAGCAAAGAGGAAGTTAAAACTTTACTTGCAGCTGACAAAACAAAAAAAGCTTATTAAAAAAGAACTATTTTCAAATGATAAGTATACTGACTAGCCTCTTGATGAAACTGAAAGAGGAGAGTGAAAAGTTGGCTTAAAGCTCAACAATCAGACAACTAAAATCATGGCATTCCGTCCCATCACTTCATGGCAAATAGATGGGAAACAGTGGAAACAGTGGCTGACTATTTTTCTGGATCCAAAATCACTGCGGATGGTGATTGCAGCCATGAAATTAAAAGATGCTTACTCCTTGGAAGGAAAGTTATGACCAACCTAGATAGCATATTCAAAAGCAGAGACATTACTTTGCCAACAAAGGTCCATCTAGTCAAGGCTATGGTTTTTCCAGTGGTCATGTATGGATGTGAGAGTTGGCCTATAAAGAAAGCTGAGAGCTGAAGAATTGATGCTTTTGAACTATGATGTTGGGGAAGACTCTTGAGAGTCCCTTGGACTGCAAGGAGATCCAAGCAGTCCATCCTAAAGGAGATCAGTCCTGGTGTTCATTTGTAGGACTGGTATTGAAGCTGAAACTCCAATACTTTGGCTACCTGATGCAAAGAGTTGACTTATTTGAAAAGACCCTGATTCTGGGAAAGATTGAGGGCTGGAGGTGAAGGGGATGAGAGAGGATGAGATGGATGGATGGCATCACCAACTTGACGGACATGAGTTTAAATAAACTCTGGGAGATGGTGATGGACAGGGAGGCCCAGCGTGCTGCGGTTCATGAGGGCACAAAGAGTCAGACACGACTTAGCAACTGAACTGATACTGACTAGTTTGAAAGTAATATATGAAAGTATTACTTTTCTATAAATGAATGTAGTTAATACCTAGAGAAGAGAGTTTTCAAGCTTTTATTTGGTGAAACTGCTTCTGCTTTTAGATTGGGAAGGTGGAATTTTGAAATATGCCTTTTTACTTCTTCTGAAAACACTTTTCAGTTCAGTTCAGTTCAGTTCAGTCGCTCAGTCGTGTCCGACTCTTTGCGACCCTATGAATCGCAGCATGCCAGGCCTCCTTGTCCATCACCAACTCCCGGAGTTCACCCAGACCCATGCCCATGGAGTCAGTGACACCATCCAGCCATCTCATCCCCGGCCATCCCCTTCTCCTCCTGCCCCCAATCCCTCCCAGCATCAGAGTTCTTTCCAATGAGTCAACTCAGAGGGTCCGTTTGGTTACCCAAATTAAAGCATGTCTAACTGTTAAGAAAGTCTGTAGCAAGTCTGTGTGACCTGGCCTCCTTAAACACTCCTCCATACTGAGGGCTGGTTCATGGGAATAAATGAGGTGCATTTTTATAGCAGTCACATAATCTGTTGGGTGGAGTTCAGTTCAGTTCAGTCGCGCAGTCGTGTCCGACTCTTTGAGACCCCATGAATCGCAGTATGCCAGGCCTCTCTGTCCATCACCAACTCCCGGAGTTCACTCAGACTCACGTCCATCGAGTCCGTGATGCCATCCAGCCATCTCATCCTCGGTCGTCCCCTTCTCCTCCTGCCCCCAATCCCTCCCAGCATCAGGGTCTTTTCCAATGAGTCAACTCTTCGCATAAGGTGCCCAAAGTACTGGAGCTTCAGTTTTAGTATCATTCCTTCCAAAGAAATCCCAGGGTTGATCTCCTTCAGAATGGACTGGTTGGATCTCCTTGCAGTCCAAGGGACTCTCAAGAGTCTTCTCCAACACCATAGTTCAAAAGCATCAATTCTTTGGCGCTCAGCCTTCTTCACAGTCCAACTCTCACATCCATACATGACCACAGGAAAAACCATAGCCTTGACTAGATGGACCTTAGTCGGCAAAGTAATGTCTCTGCTTTTGAATATACTATCTAGGTTGGTCATAACTTTTCTTCCAAGGAGTAAGCGTCTTTTAATTTCATGGCTGCAGTCACCATCTGCGTTGGGTGGAACCCAACTGTATTGAGATCCCAACTTGTTTGATTTTTTTTCTTTTGAAGCACAATGTGATTAGAATTTATTGATGGAGTCAGAGTGTTGTGAATTCTGACTGGAAGTGACAGCTCACCCTAAGGTGGGTAAACATAACTTTGGAGAAAAGATTTTAGGCCAGAGGTCAGGGTGTGACACCCAGGTGTAGACTAGAGACTCATAAAGAAAGTCTGGTTCTAACACAGTAAGGGCTGATACTAAAATCCCTAAGCCGACCCAGACATCAGACGACAGTAGCCCTGATTTGGGAACACCTGAGATTGTGAATGCAAATGTAAGTATGGAACTCAACCTTGAAATCACCACTCAGAGCCCAAGCAGATGTTGCATTTCTAGTAGATACATAGTGATAGGACCAGCTTTCAACAAAGGTGGCAATAGGGGGCTGGTTGTACTCTCCAGTTTTCCTTCACTTGACATCTGAAAGGAATACAGATGTTTCAGTAAACCACCTGTATCCTTAGATATTTCAGTGGGGAAGCTTCAAGAGGGAGAGAAGGGTATTTCCTGCTAAGATGGGCAATGATAGCAACATACTGGAAAAATAGCAGCAGTGAACTACATTTTTAAGGTTATTGTCTTACTGGATACACAAACAATACCCATTGAATCATGGCACATTCATTCAGTGGGATATTTATTACAAAGGTGAGGTAGAAAGGATAAAGCAGCTTTTTTATTTACAAATTTGGAAGGGAATTAGAGGTATATATCAAAAAAAGAAACACATTCATAAGAGGATTCCATTTGAGGAAAGTCTGAACTCATCCCCTGCATGAACATATACGCATACATATGAATACACATGCATTTGCCTATTGATAGACTACATGAATATATTCATTCTGAAAATTGTTTACCATGATTTCCTCTAAGGAATGGAAATTGAGTAGCAAATAGGAATTTTATTTTTTATCTCTTTATTTCTAAGCTCTTCACATTTCTGTGTAATAAGATATGCTAGTTTTATGTAAAAGCAATGGATCCTTTTAAAAATATATTTTTAAAAATCAGTGATGTTCAGATAGAAAACAGTAAAGGAAAGGATTCAGTAAATTTAGCAGAATGGAAATCTTACTAAAGATTATTATCTTTTATTAGAAAAATATACTCAATTTAACAATTTGAACAGTGCATAATATAATCCAGTATATATCTATTAATTTAATTAAAAAATAAGAATTTAAAAATACTAAAATTTTGAATTGCACATACATCTAATATTGTTCAAAAGGAAACATAACTTCATGGGATTTTAGAAAGGAAGGTTGGCAGTTGCTTCAAAGATCAACACTTTATGGAAAGTGTTAGTTGCTCAGTCGCAACCAACTCTCTGTGACCCCTTGGACTGTAGCCTGCCAGGCTAATCTGTCCATGGAATTCTCTAGGCAAGAATACTGGAGTGGGTAATCATTCCCTTCTCCAAGGGATCTTCCCAATCCAAGGATCAAATCCAGGTCTCTCTCATGGTAGGCAGATTCTTTACCGTCTGAGTCCCCAGGGAAGAGCGTATCAAACTGAATCTAATAGATTATCTTATTGATTAAGGCAGCCAAGAAATAGATGCTTGAGAAAGCAGGCCTTTGAGGAAAAGGACTCAGTAAGTGAATCAGCAGTCAGTTCAGTAGGTCAGTCGTGTCCGACTCTTTGTGACCCCAAGGACTGCAGCATTTCCAGGCTTCCTTGTGCATCACCAACTCCCAGAGCTTGCTCAGACTCATGTCCATCAAGTCGGTGATGCCATCCAACCATCTCACCCTCTGTTGTCTCCTTCCCCAGCAACAAGGCCTTTTCCAGTGGGTCAGTTCTTTGTAGCAGGTAGTCAAATATTGGAGTTTCAGTTTCAGCATCAGTATTTCCAGTGAATATTCAGGACTGATTTCCTTTAGGACTGACTGGTAAATGAATAATGATAGTAAAAAGTGGTATAAATTCTTATAAATCTTATGAAATAAGTACAGCAAAAGTCTTATCCAAATAGTTGAGGTGTCTTAGGCTTAAATAACATAAATCTCTATTGTTGACCAAAATTTTGTGACAATGGGAAGAATTTTAAATAAAATTGTGTTTATCTACTTGATTTTTTTTTTTTAGTCAGAAGTTACAGTCATATTTCCTACTAAGAATCAATCTTTGGAGGAAGAAACCTTTTTTACTTGAGACATTTGGAAAAAATAGATGGTGGTATGAGATATTGATGCTTCCTAGGTGGCTCATTGTTAAAGAAGCTGCCTGCCAGTGCAGGAGCCACAGGAGGTTCAGGTTCAATCTTTGTGTTGGGAAGATCCTTAGAGGAGGAAATGGCAACCCAGTTCAGTATTCTTGCTGGTATAATCCCATGGACAGAGGAGCCCTGTGGGCTAAAGTACATGGAGTTGCAAATAGAATAACACAACTGAGGGACTGAACATACAAGACATGTTGATACAGTAGATTCTCAATAGCATGATAGCTATATTCTATAAAGTTGCCATGAACACTGCATTAATCAATACTGAACAACTCCTATATTGAAATATAGGTTTAAATCCCTTCATGTCTTTGGTAACATTTTTTGTCAATTGATCATTACATGACTTGGCCGTGTGTGTGGTGTCTGTGTCAAGATACTTACTATCTGCTGTCGATTCATAAATATTAAATTCTGAAGTCAGTAGTATCATGAATCATGTCTTATCTGATGTGTATAATTTCTTCCTGGGTGCATCAAAGTCTTCTTGGACTTAGGAACAGTAAACAGCATGTCAACACTGTGCTTGGGGCCATTTTAACTAGTAAAATCATCAATAAAAAGCCCAAAGTGGGAAAAAAAATGCAAATCTAACTGAACAGAAAACAGAAGGATACTTGTTAACACTATGAGAGCTGAAACAAGAAGGTAGAGTTTCACTATGCTCAGCCTTAACTTGGAAGAGCATGTTGGAAGACACAGGTTTTCTGCTGTAATGGAAATGTCCAAAGGTGACCAAAAAAGCCCCATGGATATTGATTTGGGTGCTGCTGCTGCTGCTAAGTGCTTCAGTAATGTCCAATTCTGTGAGACCCCATAGACGGCAGCCCACAAGGCTCCCCTGTCCCTGGGATTCTCCAGGCAAGAACACTGGAGTGGGTTGCCATTTCCTTCTCCAAAGCATGAAAGTGAAAAGTGAAAAGTGAAAATGAAGTCTCTCAGCCATGTCCGACTCTTTGCAACCCCATGGACTGCAGCCTACTAGGCTCCTCCATCCATGGGATTTTCCAGGCAAGAGTCCTGGAGTGGGTTACCATTGCCTTCTCCTATTTATTTAGAAGTTGTAAATAAATGTTAGTGAGTGAGAAATTTTGCAAAAATCAAATCAGCAAATAATTAGGATGGACTGTATCTTCCAACTGAGATCCATGGGGCAAAATCCAGATAACAATTTGAAGTCCAAGCTGTCATGCTTAAATCTGTAAGCTTTAGGTATTTCTTTTCCTATTTCTTTTCTTCTTTCTCTGGTGTCAGACTAATTTTTTAAAAAATTATCTGTAAAACCCCTATTCTTAGTATTGACTTTTGTCTCCTGACTAGTCATTTCAGCTACAAGTAAAATACCTGACTAGATTTTAATTATGTGTTGTTAAAAGATTGAAATTAATCAACATTTGGGTTTGTATGAATTTTCCTTTGGGACCCAAATAGCTTCTTTTCTTTTGTACCACTTGGTATGAATCTTGGTTTTCTAAGTAGCTTGACGATTAAGAGGCTTTTTAGATTGCATATACTATGGTGGGTCAGAGAGCAAGAAATTCAGAAATCTAAAATTTTCATACCTGGAGAGAGAGGTTCCTATCTCTCAAGAACAGGAAGCTGTTGTGGGAGATACCTTTCATAACTGAACTTCTATAGACACAGAACTTAAAAAGGACTAGGGAATAGAAGGTGCCTGTTTGGAGGATGCTTGCTTCAACAGACCTCACAAGTCAGATATGCTGGTTAAATTCGACTTTTTGATTTACTTAATGCTCTCTTTTTTGATCCCTGGGAGGAGAAGATCCCATGGTGGAGGGTACGGCAACCACTCCAGTATTCTTGCCTGGAGAAGCCCCATGGACAGAGGAGCCTGGCTACAGTGTACACAGTCTCAAAGAGTCAGACATGACTGAAGCGACATCACAGCACAGCAGTGCTGTCCTTGGGATTTCCTGGGTGGCTCAGCAGTAAAGAATCCACCTGCAGTGCAGGACAGGTAGGAGACTCAGGTTCAAACTCTGGGTCAGGAAGATCCCCTGGAGGAGGGCACGGCAACCCACTCAGTATTCTTGCCTGAAGAATCCCATGGACAGAGGGATTGCTGGGCTACAATCTACAGGGTCACAAAGAGGGGGACACGGCTGAAGCGACAGCATAGGTACATGTACCTACAATGCTCACTTTAATAGGTTTCATTCAAAACTATTTTGACAGCCATATAAAGGTGGAAAATAAATCGATAGTTGACGTTGGATGATTGTCATTCACCTGTGGTAAAAAAAGTCAACTGCTTATATTACTTGCAAGCTAGAAATGGATTTGTCAATTTAGGGAATGGAATATCTGCCTTAAGGATGGTCCTTGATATCACTAGGGTTACTTTTTAACACTTCAGTTTCCTTTTGCTGAAGAAGAGATAGTTAGATTCTTAGTTCAAAACAGGAAAGGAATAAATCAACCTGAGCCTTGATTTGGAAGCTGAAACTCCAGCTTCTTAAGGGGAATTCTGGATTGCTTTCTTCTATCCTCAAGCTTCTTTACTTCACACTTTATAATAGCCCAGAAAGGAGGGGACTCCTATGGGTTTTGATTCAAAGAATAACACCAAGTTTACAGAACTCCTTGCTAGAGTCATGAAATTGGACAGGTGACAGCT
This sequence comes from Aepyceros melampus, assembly GCA_006408695.1. Taxonomy (NCBI): domain Eukaryota; kingdom Metazoa; phylum Chordata; class Mammalia; order Artiodactyla; family Bovidae; genus Aepyceros; species Aepyceros melampus. The sequence continues at coordinate 555,956 of SJXQ01011440.1, forward strand.
TAGAACAGAACTTCTTTGGACATAATTTGTCCTCTCACTAGGGGAACATATGCTATTTTAAAGGAATATTGTTATGCTTATACCTCTTGAGGATCTTTAATATTATAAAATTTATTGAAGAACAAATAGTAAAGAAATTATGTGGTATAGCTAATAACCCCATTTCTGGTCTGGGTTTCTTCAGACTGGGTTTGGATACACCTTCTTGACTCATCTGACTTTCTTGACCAAGAACAATCTTGGCTCTTGGTTGAGAATTATACTACATATGAATTCTGATCACAATCCTTGTCTTAGTATCCATTTCCTATGTTCAGCTCGCTGGTCTCCACAGTCTTAAATGCTGATGCATAGCTGCTGTCCCCAAGATACTGTTCCCCCAAAATGATCCAACAAGTAACTAGAGGGAAATCTGATTGTTTTTAGAAGTTAAAAGGTCATCCCTTAAAACTTCATGTGCAATCATGACAGCTCAGTTCAGTTCAGTTCAGTTGCTCAGTCGTGTCTGACTCTTTGTGACCCCATGAATCGCAGCACGCCAGGCCTCCCTGTCCATCACCAGCTCCCAGAGTTCACCCAGACACCTCACACAGTGGTAAAAATAGGATTGCTTTTGTTCCCACATTTAACAGTGTATCCTTAAGGGTCACCTGAAGAGTAACCACAAGAGGGGGTCTGAGAACTGAAATCATTCAGAGTGACAGAGCTAATTTACCATCCCAAGAAATTCTTGCCCAGGAAGATGCAGTTGAAAGTAATTTTTTGTTGTTTCAAGTGCTTACTACAAATCAACTTGTTGAAATGATAGACTATTCAACAGCTCTCATCATAGTAAATATCCCCCTTTCAGGATGACAGATAGTTCCACGGACGACAGATAGTTCCATCAGGTTCATCAAACCTAAGGCCTCCTCTTTGTGCCCACTGGTATAACCACAAGAGGGGGTCTGAGAACTGAAATCATTCAGAGTGACAGAGCTAATTTACCATCCCAAGAAATTCTTGCCCAGGAAGATGCAGTTGAAAGTAATTTTTTGTTGTTTCAAGTGCTTACTACAAATCAACTTGTTGAAATGATAGACTATTCAACAGCTCTCATCATAGTAAATATCCCCCTTTCAGGATGACAGATAGTTCCACGGACGACAGATAGTTCCATCAGGTTCATCAAACCTAAGGCCTCCTCTTTGTGCCCACTGGTCCTGCACTATGTCACAGATTTGCTTTATTCCTATCACCCCCAACCCTGAAAGACACACCTTAAAACAGGGCCTCTCCAACGTCCCCCCCACCCCACATCACCACCCAATCTTATTGCCTTTTCTCTCCCCTCTCCAAGACAGGACTTGAACTCTGTTCTTACTTTCTTAAGGGAGTTCAGTTTAGTTCAGTTCAGTCGCTCAGTCGTGTCCGACTCTTTGAGACCCCATGAATCACAGCACGCCAGGCCTCCCTGTCCATCACCAACACCCGGAGTTCACTCAGACTCACATCCATTGAGTCCGTGATGCCATCCAGCCATCTCATCCTTGCTCGTCCCCTTCTGCCCTGCCCCCAATCCCTCCCAGCATCAGGGTTTTTTCCAATGAGTCAACTCTTTGCATGAGGCGGCCAAAGTACTGGAGCTTCAGCCTTAGTATCATTCCTTCCAAAGAAATCCCAGGGTTGATCTCCTTCAGAATGAACTGGTTGGATCTCCTTGCAGTCCAAGGGACTCTCAAGAGTCTTCTCCAACACCACAGTTCAAAAACATCAATTCTTCTGCGTTCAGCCTTCTTCACAGTCCAACTCTCACATCCATACATGACCAGAGGAAAAACCATAGCCTTGACTAGATGTACCTTAGTCAGCAAAGTAATGTCTCTGCTTTTGAATATACTATCTAGGTTAGTCATAACTTTTCTTCCAAGGAGTAAGCGTCTTTTAATTTCATGGTTGCAGTCACCATCTGCAGTGATTTTGGAGCCCCAATAAATAAAGTCTGACACTGTTTCTACTGTTTCCCCTTCTATTTCCCATGAAGTGATGGGGCCAGATGCCATGATCTTCATTTTCTGAATGTTGAGCTTTAAGCCAACTTTTTCACTCTCCTCTTTCACTTTCATCAAGAGGCTTTTTAGCTCCTCTTCACTTTCTGCCATAAGGGTGGTGTCATCTGCATATCTGAGGTTATTGATATTTCTCCTGGCAATCTTGATTCCAGCTTGTGTTTCTTCCAGTCAAGCGTTTCTCATGATGTACTCTGCATAGAAGTTAAATAAGCAGGGTGACAATATACAGCCTTGACGGACTCCTTTTCCTATTTGGAACCAGTCTGTTGTTCCATGTCCAGTTCTAACTGTTGCTTCCTGACCTGCATACAGATTTCTCAAGAGGNTTGTTGGAAGAGGGTGTTTGCTATGACCAGTGCATTTTCTTGGCAAAACTCTATTAGTCTTTGGCCTGCTTCATTCCGCATTCCAAGGCCAAATTTGCCTGTTACTCCAGGTGTTTCTTGACTTCCTACTTTTGCATTCCAGTCCCCTATAATGAAAAGGACATCTTTTTTGGGTATTAGTTCTAAAAGATCTTGTAGGTCTTCATAAAACCGTTCAACTTCAGCTTCTTCAGCATTACTGGTTGGGGCATAGACTTGGATAACTGTGATATTGAATCGTTTGCCTTGGAGATGAACAGAGATCATTCTGTCGTTTTTGAGATTGCATCCAAGTACTGCATTTTGGACTCTTTTGTTGACCATGACGGCTACTCCATTTCTTCTGAGGGGTTCCTGCCCACAGTAGTAGATATAATAGTCATCTGAGTTAAATTCACCCATTCCAGTCCATTTTAGTTCGCTGATTTCTAGAATGTCGATGTTCACCCTTGCTATCTCCTGTTTGACCACTTCCAATTTGCCTTGATTCATGGACCTGACATTCCAGGTTCCTATGCAATAGTGCTCTTTACAGCATCGGATCTTGCTTCTATCACCAGTCACATCCATAACTGGTTATTGTTTTTGCTTTGGCTCTATCCCTTCATTCTGTCTGGAGTTATTTCTCCACTGATCTCCAATAGCATATTGGGCACCTAATGACCTGGGGAGTTTCTCTTTTGCTATCCTATCATTTTGCCTTTTCATACGGTTCATGGGGTTCTCAAGGCAAGAATACTGAAGTGGCTTGCCATTCCCTTCTCCAGTGGACCACATTCTGTCAGACCTTTCCACAATGACCCTCCCATCTTGGGTTGCCCCGCAGGCATGGCTTTTGTTTCACTGAGTTAGACAAGGGTGTGGTCCTAGTGTGATTAGATTGACTAGTTTCCTGTGAGTATGGTTTCATTGTGTCTGCCCTCTGATTACTCTTGCAACACCTACTGTCTTACTTGGCTTTCTCTTAGCTTGGGCGTGGAGTTATCTCTTCACGGCTGCTCCAGCAAAGTACAGCCGCTGCTCCTTACCTTGGACGAGGGGTATCTCCTTACCACCACTGTTTCTGACCTTCAACGTAGGATAGCTCCTCTAGGCCTTCCTGTGCCTCCAGTTCTACTTAATCATCGGGGTTTACTTTGTTGGTATTTTTGGAAAGTTGGCAGCTTGCTGATGAGAAACTGAGACACACAGAGATTCCACATAGCTCTTAAGGATTACTTCAGAGGTTGTAAAAGGATAGATCCAGGCAGTAGATTAATTTTGCTTGGTTTCATTCATTTAAAAAGTTGGATTAGTAGTTGACACTTAACAATTTGAAGATTTCATATGAAATCTGAATTTCTATGTTTTTTTCAAATACTGAATTTGGTAAGCTGTGCCTTCTTTTTTCTGCATGATAGTAATTGCTAGGCCCTTCAAATGTAAAACACCTTTATTAGTTCATCACAGTCCTTGCTATTCACTTTTATTTACTGCTATCCAACTCGTTTACTTCAGTGGTCAAATAGTAAATGTTTTTGGCTTCAAGGATCATATGGTCACTGTCTCACTTCCTTAACTCTGTTGTTGTAGCAGGAAAAATAGCAAAAGACAATGCACAGGTGAATGAGAGTGGCTGTGTTCCCTGTTTACAAAAACAGGCATCATTGTGATCTCTGAGTTGGGTAATGTTCTACCAAATTAGCATTTGTGTTTGCAGCCACTGTGATGAAGAAACCAGTCCTGATCTGGCCTTGTGAAAGTGCTTACGGATTCCAAGGGGAAAAATGGCAGCAAGGTCAAACTAAAAATTGCTGGAATTTCCTCTCCTAAAAAACACCCAAGTAAAGAAAACCATTGTCCTGATGGCTGGAGAGAAAAGTGAGTACGCAAGGTCGAAGTCGGTGAGCTTGGCTTTATGTGTTGCTGACACGGAAAACCAGCAGTTTAAGGAATAGTCAAGCTGCATTTCCAAGTATTGTGTATATATGTGCAGCTGCTTGCTTCTAAATATGCATGAGAAAACATAGAGATGTTTAAAAGTAATGTTAAATGTGGATGTAGCTAGAAAAATAGATTTGCTTTAAATAGCAAACTTTCTTTGCACATAAAAATTACATTTAGATTTGTGAAGCTTCAGTTTTTGATGGCTTTTATTTTGCCACAAATTTAGGACTCAGGGCAATACTAAGTACTATCTGAAAATACCATATCTTGAAACTTAGTTTAATTATCCAACTTGTTCTAATTATCACAACCAAAAAAAGAAAAAAAAAAAAAGTATTGTTACTCTGATCCTATGAAGTTTTTTGATAAAATAGAAATCTAGATAGTGAACATCAAAACATAAAATTTAAAAAATCTGTTAATTAACACTTCACTAATTCTCTCTTGAAAATTCTGAGAACAGCTGGGATGAAATCAGTATTTGGCTATGTCTGAAAGTGACTTGGCAGGGAATGCTTGTGTGTTTACAAGTCTAGGTACAATTCTTTTTAACTGCATTGGCAATTCTGTGGCATTTTCCTTGGCTGCATTGCCAGTCTTTTTACATAATAGGTGCTTTTTTTGCTACCTTAGTTTCTTCACCATTTTCCCTCATAGACTCCTGAAAAATAGTTTCTATTTCCACCATTCTATTGAAACTCTTCTTAAGGAGATCATTTTCTAAATTTCTTATTCACACATCTGTTAACCTTTTTTTCATTTCTCATTTTCCAAGAACTCTCTGCTGGTTCCTTGAAGTTTTTACAATCTTAACCTCTTATAACCAGCATGTTGTTGTTATTCTTTTAGCATTTCAGTTGTCTCCCTTTGTGAATTCTATTGTTCTTCCTGTAATCTGGTGAGTGAAGTATTCTCTAGCCTCTATGGCTGCTGGTCTGGATCCTCTCTTATTCTCGTCCTTGGAAATATCAAAGCCTTCAAACCTCTGTGCTGACAGTACTACTTCTTGCATAGGTTAAGTGCTTTTATTTTTGCTTCTGGGAAATTTTCATTATTGTTGTTACAGAGGACTTTTTCGTTAAAGCCTCTCCATTGTCTTTTTTTTATTAATATAATTAAAAATTTTTTTTTTTTACTTAACTGTTTTTCTTTATATAATATGCTATGCCATGCAAGGCAAGGACATGCTGTCATGGCTGACTTTTTGTGACTTTATGGACATAGCCCACCAGGCTCCTCTCTCCATGGGATTTTCTGATTTGCCCTGCAAGAATGCTGGAACAGGTTGCCATCTCCTCCTGCAGGGGATCTTACCAACCCAGGGCTTGAACCCATGTCACCTGCATTGATAGCCAGCTTCTTTACCACTGAGCCAACTGGGAAGCCCCCTACATTATTTCTGATATCAGTCATATGATATTTCCCCTTTTCTTTCTTTATGGGAATGCTCTTTAAGATTATGTCCTCAGTTCCTAAACAAGATAGTGAGAAAAAAAAAAATTGATACGGCCCTTTTTACTGTATGATGTTTGAAAAGCAGAAGGTAAATACAATTTATAGATTATTTAGTTGAAATTATTTTGTGTAGGAATCTTACTGTGCATATACTGGTTTCTATAGGGTCTAACAGGGCTAACTGCTACTGCTGCTGCTAAGCTGCTTCAGTCATGTCCAACTCTGTGCTAACCCCTTGTCAGCAGCCCACCAGGCTCCCTCATCCCTGGGATTCTCCAGGCAAGGATACTGGAGTGGGTTGCCATTTCCTTTTCCAATGCATGAAAGTGAAAAGTGAAAGGGAAGTTGCTCAGTCATGTCTGACTCTTAGGGACCCCATGGACTGCAACCTACCAGGACCCTCCATACATGGGACTTTCCAGGCAAGAGTACTGGAGTGGGGTGCCATTGCCTTCTCTGAACAGGGCTAAGTTCAGTTCAGTCAGTCGCTCAGTCGTGTCTGACAGAAAGGGAAGTTGCTCAGTCATGTCTGACTCTTAGGGACCCCATGGACTGCAACCTACCAGGACCCTCCATACATGGGACTTTCCAGGCAAGAGTACTGGAGTGGGGTGCCATTGCCTTCTCTGAACAGGGCTAAGTTCAGTTCAGTCAGTCGCTCAGTCGTGTCTGACTCTTTGCGACCCCATGAATCGCAGCACGCCAGGCCTCCCTGTCCATCACCAACTCCCGGAGTTCACTCAGACTCATATCCATCAAGTCGATGATGCTATCCAGCTATCTCATCCTCTGTCGTCCCCTTCTCCTCCTGCCCCCAAACCCTCCCAGCATCGGAGTCTTTTCCAATGAGTCAACTCTTCACGTGAGGTGGCCAAAATATTGGAGTTTCAGCTTTAGCTTCAGTCCTTCCAAAGAACACCTAGGACTGATTTCCTTTAGGATGGACTGGTTGGATCTTCTTACAGTCCAAGGGACTCTCAAGAGTCTTCTCCAACACCACAGTTCAAAAGCATCAGTTCTTCAGCACTCAGCTTTCTTCACAGTCCAAATTTCACATCCATACATGACCACTGGAAAAACCATAGCCTTGACTAGACAGACCTTTGTTGGCAAAGGTCTGTCTCTGCTTTTGAATATGCTATCTAGGTTGGTCATAACTTTCCTTCCAAGGAGTAAGCGTCTTTTAATTTCATGGCTGCAATCACCATCTGCAGTGATTTTTGGAGCCCCCCAAAATAAAGTCTGACACTGCTTCCACTGTTTCCCCATCTATTTCCCATAAAGTGATGGGACCAGATGCCATGACAACAGACTTGTTCCAAATAGGAAAAGGAGTACATCAAAGCTGTATATTGTCACTCTGCTTATTTAACTTCTATGCAGAGTATATCATGAGGAATGCTGGACTGGAAGAAACACAAGCTGGAATCAAGATTGCCAGGAGAAATATCAATAACCTCAGATATGCAGATGACACCACCCTTATGGCAGAAATGAAGAGGAACTAAAAAGCCTCTTGATGAAAGTGAAGGTCGAGAGTGAAAAAGTTGGCTTAAAGCTCAACATTCAGAAAACAAAGATAATGGCATCTGGTCCCATCACTTCATGGCAAATAGATGAGTAAACAGTGGAAACAGTGTCAGACTCCCAAAGAAAGGCAATGCCAAAGAATGCTCAAATTACCACACAACTGCATTCATCTTACACGCTGGTAAAGTAATGCTCAAAATTATCCAAGCCAGGCTTTGGCAATACGTGAACCGTGAACTTTGAGATGTTCAAGCTGTTTTTAGAAAAGGCAGAGGAACCAGGTATCAAATTGCCAAAATCTGCTGGATCATCAAAAAAGCAAGAGCGTTCCAGAAAAAGATCTATTTCTGCTTTATTGACTATGCCAAAGCCTTTGATGGTGTGGATCACAATAAACTGTGGAAAATTCTTCAAGAGATGGGAATACCAGACCACCTGACTTGCCTCTTGAGAAACCTATATGTAGATCAGGAAGCAACAGTTAGAACAGGGCTAAAGCTTTATCTAAAGATTTATTTTACCCTTGAAAATATTATGAAAAGGTATATGACAGCCTTTAGAGCTGATGGATGGGAAATTCATGCAGAGCATCAGATGCTGACTGCAAGAACATCCTCTCTTTGTTAATCCTCTAAATTGGGACTCAGGTACTCAAGAACTGTATATGATTTCAGCTTCAGTCAGGGGTGATGTGCAATATTGTTTTTACATTGTATTTAATAGGGAATTATATAGTTTTGGGGCTTCCCCAGTGACTCAGTGATAAAGAATTTGCCTGTAATGTAGGAGACACAGGTTTGATCCCTGGGTTGGGAAAAACCCCTGGAGGAGGGCATGCCAATCCACCCCAGTATTCTTGCCTGGAGCATCCCATGATGAGAGGAATCTGGTGCGCTAAAGTCCATAGGGTCACAAAGAGTTGGACACAATTGAAGTGACTTAGCATGCACACCAGAAAGGCAATGGCACCCCACTCCAGTACTCTTCCTGGAAAATCCCATGGATGGAGGAACCTGGTAGGCTGTAGTCCATGGGGTCGCTAAGAGTCCGACATGACTGAGCGACTTCACTTTCACTTCTCACCTTCATGCATTGGAGAAGGAAATGGCAACCCACTCCAGTGTTCCTGCCTGGAGCATCCCAGGGACGGTGGAGCCTGGTGGGCTGCCATCTATGGGGTCGCACAGAATCGGACACGACTGAAGTGACTTAGCAGCAGCAGTAGAAGCATGCACACGCACACGATATAGTTTTATTTTTGCATTGCATTTAATAGGGAATAAAAAGCTTGTTGATATTTTTAAAGTTTTAAATCTTTTTTAAAAGATTAAAATCCAAAAATGTTACCGAGTCTAAGCTTGTACTGCTCACCACAAAACAGCCCAATGCATAAAAAAGGTGTTGGAGAAAGGAATAGTGGCTTCATTCAGAAAGTCAGCAGACCTAGTAGTTGAAGTCCTAAAGAGCCAATTTATCTGAGTTAGAATTCAGGCTTCTTTTACACATAAAGGGGGAGAGGGTGTGGCTGATTTTGCAGACTTCTTGGTGTTACCAAGATGCCAGAGGGGATGTGATAATCCTTTGTTCCTGAAGCTGTCCACTAGGTCTGGTCACTATGTTCCTATAAACCTCCAAAAAGAAAAATGTTATTTTCTGTTTACAGCTTTTTATCTCTGTGTGAACCACAAAGTGTTAAGGTTTTAAAGGTCAAGTCTAGGAGGCAGAGCCTTGAGAAAGGGCTACTATGTATACTTCAGGTTTCAGGCAACGTTCTTTTAGAAAAGTGCAGAGCCAGCATGACTAAGCACAGACAACAGAGCACAAAGGAATAGCTCCAATATGGGGTCAGATTTGTTCTTGTTATGTTACTGAGCAATCAACATTGTCTCCTCTCTATAATTAGTCTACTATCCCTACTCCTACTAATATGTTGTAGTTGTTCACTCTCTTAAGTCCCGTCCAATTCTTTTCAACCCCATGGACTGCAGCACACCAGGCTTCCCTGTCCTCACTGTCTCCCAGAGTTTGCTCAAACTCATGTCCATTGAGTTGGTGATGCCATCCAACCATCTCATCCTCCTCTTCCTTCAGTCTTTCCCAGCATCAGGGTCTTTCCCAATGAGTTGACCCTTTACATCAGGTGGCCAAATTATTGGAACTTTGACTTCAGCAACAGTCCTTCCAATGAATATTCAGGACTGATTTCCTTTAGGATGGACTGGTTGGACCTCCTCGCAGTCCAAGGAACTCTCAAGAGTCATCTCCAACACCACAGTTCAAAAGCATCAATTCTTCAGCTCTCAACTTTATAGTTGAACTTTCATATCCATATATGACCACTGAAAAACCATAGCTTTGACTAGACAGACTATTGTTGGCAAAGTAATGTCTCTGCTTTTTAGTATGCTGTCTAGATTGATCTTAGCTTTTCTTCCAAAGAGCAAGCATCTTTTAATTTCATAGCTGCAGTCACCATCTGCAGTGATTTTGGAGCCCAAGAAAATAAAGTTTCTCACTGTTTCCATTATTTCCTCATCTCTTTGCCGTGAAATGATGACTGAATGCCATGATCTTCATTTTTTGAATGTTGAGCTTTTAGCCAACTTTTTCACTCTCTTCTTTCACTTTCATCAAGAGGTTCTTTGGTTCCTCTTCACTTTCTGCCATAAGGGTGGTGTCATCTGGGTAGCTGAGGTTATTGATTATTTCTCCTGGCAATCTTGACTTCAGCTTGTGCTTCATCCAATCCAGCATTCCACATGATGTACTCTACATATAAGTTAGATAAGCAGGGTGACAATATACAGCCTTGACATACTCCTTTCCCAGTTTTGATCCAGTCTATTGTTCCATGTTCAGTTCTAACTGTTGCTTCCTGACCTGCATACAGATTTCAAAAGAGTCAGGTAAGTTACAATATAGTAATTTCAATATTTCACTTGTAATATACTGAACTGCAACACCCCAGAAAACAGATGGCAGGTATAATGTTAGGTCTACTGAAATCCTTACTTTGATCTTCAGTTCAATGCTCAGTCGTGTCCAACTCTTTGCGACCCCCATGAATCACAGCACGCCAGGCCTCCCTGTCCATCACCAACTCCCGGAGTTCACTCAAACTCATGTCCATTGAGTCGGTGATGCCATCCAACCACCTCATCCACTGTCGTCCCCTTCTCCTCCTGCACCCAATCCCTCCCAGCATCAGGGTCTTTTCCACTGAGTCAACTTTTCGCATCAGATGGCCAAAGTATTGGAGGTTCAGCTTCAAAATCAGTCCTTCCAATGAACACTCAGGACTGGTCTCCTTTAGAATGGACTGATTGGACCTCCTTGCAGTCCAAGGGACTCTCAAGAGTCTTCTCCAACACCACAGTTCAAAAGCATCAGTTCTTTGGCACTCAGCTTTCATCATAGTCCAACTTTCACATCCATATATGACCACTGGAAAAACCATAGCCTTGACTAGACGGACCTTTGTTGGCAAAGGTCTGTCTCTGTTTTTGAATATGCTATCTAGGTTGGTCATAACTTTTCTTCCAACGAGTAAGCATCTTTTAATTTCATGGCTGCAATCACAATGTGCAGTTATTTTTGGAGCCCAAAAAGATAAAATTTGACACTGTTTCCACTGTTTCCCCATCTATTTCCCATGAAGTGATGGGACCAGACGCTATGATCTTCATTTTCTGAATGTTGAGCTTTAAGCCAACATTTTTACTCTCCTCTTTCACTTTCATCAAGATGCTCTTTAGTTCTTCTTCACTTTCTGCCATAAAGATGGTGTCATCTGCATATCTGAGGTTATTGATATTTTTCCTAGCGATCTTGATTCCAGCTTGTGCTTCATCCAGCCCAGCGTTCCTCATGATGTACTCTGCATAGAAGCTGAATAAGCAGGATGACAATATACAGGGTGACATACTCCATTTCCTATTTGGAACCATTCTGTTGTTCCATGTCCAATTCTAACTGTTACTTCCTGACCTGCATATAGGTTTCTCAAGAGGCAGGTCAAGTGGTCTGGTATTCCCATCTCTTTCAGAATTTTCACAGTTTCTTGTGATCCACATAGTCAACGGCTTTGGCATAGTCAATAAAGCAGAAATAGATGTAGAATGTTATTCCAGGAATCATGGTTGCTAATGAACCTATGGTAGTGATGACAATATTAAGATCATTTACAAATCAAAATGGAGTAACTATGTTTACAGCCTCCAAAACAGAGCCAGGTGGCCATTGTAGATACGGTTTTAGACATGTTCCTACATTACTAAGAACTTGAATTTTCTCTCAACCGTGTCTACATCAAGGATACCACCAGGGATTTTCAAAACCATTTCTGCTAGTTGCTGTTAGCTGCAAGCTTGTAGTTTCAAAGTCCCCCCTGCCTTGCAACTATGTAATTATTTTCAACCCCAACCAATTCTCATTTAACAAAAACCTTTACTTCTTGCCAGCACCAATCCTAATTCCTGACAAACAATTTATGTAACCTGGTGGGATTTTGCTTTTATAAGCCTTCCTCATTTTGTGATCCAGTGAAATACAAATAAAGTGTGTGTCCCCTCCCCCTCACCCCCTGCTTTGGATTTGTGCTTTCCAGGCTGCAATCCTAACAACGTCCAAATAAACACATTTCCGCCCCCCCCCCCACCAGGTCTCAGTTCTTGGGATTCTTAGTTGCATTACCAACAGATGCATTACCAATATAATAGTCTCATCATATCTAAAAGTCAACTCATTTTCCCCCAAATCCTATCTTGCTATCAGCTCTCCATATTTATAAAACCACTATTCTTTCCCCCAAACAAAGCAGAGAATAACAATAACAATGTGCTAATTCACTTCAGTCGTGTTTGAATCTTTGCAACCCCAGTGATGGTAGCTCTCCAGGTTCCTCTGTCCATGGGGATTCTCCAGGTAAGAATACTGGAATCGGTTGCAATGCCCTCCTCCAGGGGATTTCCCTGACTCAGGGATCTAACCTGCTTTCTTACATCTCCTTCATTGGTAGGCAAGTTCTTTACCACTAGCACCACCTGGGAAGCCCAAAAAATAACAATAAACAAATTTAAATAAATGTTAATAAACACACCTCAAAGCTTAATTCATATTGTGATGTCTGTTTTCTGCATCTAGAAGCTGTAGCATATAGAAGGACATTAGGGAGAAAGAGTGTGTTTCTAGTTATAAACCTAATTCCTATTTATAAACCTTTTTGTTGGGGACTTGGAAGTTTTTTACTATGGTTTTAGATTTTGGAAGAAAAGTCACTTATAAAGCTAAATCAACCAAGGTGTTAATTAGGTTTTAATATCTGGTAAACAAGTTGGTTCTATTTCTCACATCAGAATCTACAGATCTTCAGCTTCAAGTTTTTTTTAAAACACAAAGCTGTCATTGAAGGGAAGAAAATTACAGAGTAGAATTTCAAACTGTACACTTTCACACCTCAGTCTTTAAGGTAAACACACAGAAAAATATTGGCATTAATTATGCAAGAAAGTGAAATAATGCAACTATATTTAAAAATATATTCCCACAATTCAAATTTTAACAAATTGTGATTAGTCTTCCTCCCAATTAAATAAAATGAACATGGCTCCTGATTTGCTGTGGTTTGAATGGTGAGAGGGTTGGGGGAGTTGATGGCCATGTCCTGGCAGAGATGGCATAAACCAGTGACTCCTGGATATATTAGATCTGTTCAAACTATCTATTCAGGCAAATTGAGACTTTAAGACAAAATAACACAAAACAAAACAAATGTATAAACAAAAAAAGAGAGCTGGGTCTGTGTAGGTTTAGTTTGCTTCAGAAATATTCACAAGTTGTGGGAAATTTTGGAATAATTAAATTTTGATCAAACTAATCATCACATTTTGAATTTTCTTTTTAAAATTAATTTTTATTATTGATTTACTATGTTGTGTTAGTTTCTGATGTATAGCAAAGTGAATCAGTTATACATATACATATACCCACTCACTTTTAGATTTTTTTCTCATATATATAGGTCATTACAGAGGATTGACTTGAGTTCCCTTACTAGTCAACCCAAATCTCTCAACTTATTCCTTCCTTCTCTTTCTCCTTGGTAACCATTAGTTTGTCTCCCATGCCTGTGAATCTATTTCTGTTTTACTGAAAAACTTAAGCCATTCAAACGTGATCTTTTTTAAAGGGCAGTCTTTTCACAAAGCATTGTGCAGAAATTTCTGTGCCCAAGTGTAGGTTTCTAACTGTGCTGGCACTGATCCAAGAAAGTTACTATAGTTCAAGAATCTGTCACTTTTTTCAGTGGTAACAAATTGGAAGCTTGACAACTTCAAGAAGAAAATGTGTTTGAACATGAGCAAACTTCTCCCCACTTGTGGGGAGAGGCTATAAACAATCAATGCATTCATAGTGGAAACATCACCTTTAGTGATCAAGGGAAAGGCAAACGTTATTGCTTAGGCTTTTTTCCCCCTCTCCCAGTCCTTTTGTCCATGCATTACAAGGCAGAATAACTAACTATATCATCAGATTGCCAGGAACGATAGAATCTAGGAAAGGAAGAGCCGACTGTTTGGTAATTTATGCTAACTTCAAAGTAAGAAAGTTAAAGCAAATAGTATGATATGAAGACTCTTATTCAGTCCACGTTAAAGCTGAGATTAATGCTGATGTTTCTGAAAGCACAAGTACTGAGAGTACGGATTACAGAAAATGATGCCCAAGATGAAGATTTTATGTTTAAAGAATATGAGTGCTACTAAGGACCAGGTAAACACATTTTTAAAGTCAGGTAGATAATTTAGTGTAGACATGGCTGCTGTGAGACTCTTTGAACTACTCACAGCTGAGAAGCAGAAGAGATTTTAAATCAGGGACACGAATCCAAGTTCTGATCCCATAATCTCTTAGCTACAAGGATATTAGACAAGTTATAGGTTCTTTAAGCCTCGGGTTTCTGAAGGAGTAATAATATTGCCTACTTTACAGTGTTATGGAAAATGTTTAAATGGTAAAATAAGTGTGTGAGAGAGACAGACATACAGAACAAATGCATGGATAACAAAGAAGGCAGGGAGAGAGTGGGATGAATTGGGGGACGGCAACTGGCATATATAACTATGTAACCAAGGTCAGGGGCGGCAGCCCAGAGGAGTAACCCCATGTCCAAGGCGTGGTGGCTGCACAGGCTCAGGAGGGCCAAGAGGAGCCACTCCACATTCAAGGTCAGGAGGGGCGGCCCTGAGGAGATACCCCTCATCCAAGGTAAGGAGCAGCGGCTGCACTTTGCTGGAGCAGCTGTGAAGAGATACCCCACAACCAAGGTAAGAGAAATCCAAATAAGATGGTAAGTGTTGCGAGAGGGCATCAGAGGGCAGACACACTGAAACCATACTCACAGAAAACTAGTCAATCTAATCACATGGACCAGAGTCTGGTCTAACTCAATGAAACTAAGCCATGCCCTGTAGGGCCACCCAAGTTGGATGGGTCATGGTGGAGAGGTCTGACAGAATGTGGTCCACTGGAGAAGGGAATGGCAAACCACTTCAGTAGTCTTGCCTTGAGAACCCCATGAACAGTATGAAAAGGCAAAATAATAGGATACTGAAAGAGGAACTCCCCAGGTCAGTAGGTGCCCAATATGCTACTGGAGATCAGCGGAGAAATAACTCCAGAAAGAATGAAGGGATGGAGCCAAAGCAAAAGCAATACCCAGTTGTGGATGTGACTGGTGATAGAAGCAAGGTCTGATGCTGTAAAGAGCAATATTGCATAGGAACCTGGAATGTGAGGTCCCTGAATCAAGGCAAATTGGAAGTGGTCAAACAGGAGATGGCAAGAGTGAACCTCAACATTCTGGGTATCAGAGAACTAAAATGGACTGGAATGGGTGAATTTAACTCAGATGACCATTATATCTACTACCGCAGGCAGGAATCTCTTAGAAGAAATGGAGTAGCCATCATGGTCAACAGAAGAGTTTGAAATGCAGTACTTGGATGCAATCTCAAAAATGACAGAATGATCTCTGTTCGTTTCCAAGGCAAATGACTCAATATCACAGTAATCCAAGTCTATGCCCCAACCAGTAGTGCTGAAGAAGCTGAAGTGTTCTTTTTTTTAAAAATATAAATTTTTTATTTTAATTGGAGGTTAATTACTTTACAATATTGTATTGGTTTTGCCATACATCAACAAGAATCTGCCACAGGTATACACGTGTTCCCCATCCTGAACCCCCCTCCCCCTTCCCTTCCCATACCATCCCTCTGGGTCGTCTCAGTGCACAAGCCCCAAGCATCCAGTATCATGCATCGAACCTTGACTGGTGATTTATTTCATATATGATAGGACTTCCCTGGTGGCTCAGATGGTAAAGCGTCTGTCTACAATGCAGGAGACCCGGGTTCGATTCCTGAGTTGGGAAGATCCCGTGGAGAAGAAAATGGCAATCCACTCCACTACTATTGCCTGGAAAATCCCATGGACCGAGGAGCTTGGTAGGCTGCAGTCCATGGGGTCGCTATGTTTCAATGCCATTTTCCCAAATCATCCCACCTTCTCCCTCTCCCAGAGTCCAAAAGACTGTTCTATACATCTGTGTCCCTTTTGCTGTCTTGCATACCAGGTTATCATTACCATCTTTCTAAATTCCATATATATGCATTACTATACTGTATTGGAAAAACCATAGCCTTGACTAGATGGACCTTAGTCGGCAAAGTAATGTCTCTGCTTTTGAATATGCTACTAGGTTTTCTTCCAAGGAGTAAGCATCTTTTAATATCATGGTGGCAATCACCATCCACTTTTGAATATGCTATCTAACTTTTCTTCCAAGGAGTAAGCATCTTTTAATATCATGGCGGCAACCACCATCTGCAGTGATTTTGAAGCCCCCCAAAATAAAGTCTGACACTGTTTGCACTATTTCTCCATCTATTTCCCATGGAGTGATGGGACTGGATGCCATGATCTTTGTTTTCTGAACGTTGAGCTTTAAGCCAACTTTTTCACTCTCCTCTTTTACTTTCATCAAGAGGCTTTTCAGTTCCTTTTCACTTTCTGCCATAAGGGTGGTGTCATCTGCATATCTGAGGTTATTGATATTTCTCCTGGCAATCTTGATTCCAGCTTGTGTTTCTTCCAGTCCAGTGTTTCTCATGATGTACTCTGCATATAAGTTAAATAAGCAGGGTGACAATATACAGCCTTGATGTACTCCTTTTCCTATTTGGAAACAGTCTGTTGTTCCATGACGAGTTCTAACTGTTGCTTTCTGGCCTGCATACAGATTTCTCAAGAGGCCAGTCAGGTGGTCTGGTATTCCCATCTCTTTCAGAATTTTCCACAGTTTCTTGTGATCCACACAGTTAAAGGCTTTGCAATAGTCAATAAGGCAGAAATAGATGTTTTTCTGGAACTCTCTTGCTTTTTCCATGATCCAGGGGATGTTGGCAATTTGATCTCTGGTTCCTCTGCCTTTTCTAAAACCAGCTTGAATATCAGAGACATTACTTTGCCGACTAAGCTCCATNGCTTTGGCATAGTCAATAAGGCAGAAATAGATGTTTTTCTGGAACTCTCTTGCTTTTTCCATGATCCAGGGGATGTTGGCAATTTGATCTCTGGTTCCTCTGCCTTTTCTAAAACCAGCTTGGTTCGATGCAGGATGCAGGATGCTTGGGACTGATGCACGGGGATAATCCAGAGAGAAGGTGTGGGGCAGGAGGGGGGAGGTGGGGGTCGGGATGGGGAGTTCATGTATACTCGTGGCTGATTCATGTCAATGTATAGCAAAATGAATACAGTATTGTAAAGCAAAACAAACTAAAAAATAAAAATTAATTAAAAAAATAAAAATAAAACCAGCTTGAACATCAGGGAGTTCACGGTTCACATATTGCTAAAGTCTGGCTTGGAGAATTTTGAGCATTACTTTACTAGCATGTGAGATGAGTGCAATTGTAGAATATTTCCATTATTGCACGGGTCTACTGGAGAGCACTGTTTTCAGAAGTTTTTCTTCCGAGTCCAAAAAGGAGAAAGGGAAAACTTCTTTTAAATTAAACTCTGGCAATATATAAAGAACAGCTGGCAAAAAGACACACTCATCTTAGATAAGGATTTCAGACAAGACAAGGAGAAGCAGAAAAAAATTACAACTTTCAGGTTTCAGAGCCCAGGTAGCTGTAGGAGGCTTAAGGGAAAAAAAGTCTACAAAGTTCAATACTAACACAAGTCCAAGGAACAGCCCACCTCACTCTGGGTGCTTCTTTCAAGCAAGCACTAAACATTCAAATAGCTGCTGCTAAGTCACTTCAGTCGTGTCCGACTCTGTGCAACCCCATAGACAGCAGCCCACCAGGCTCCCCCGTCCCTGGGATCCTCCAGGCAAGAGCACTGGAGTGGGTTGCCATTTCCTTCTCCAATGCACGAAAGTGAAAAGTCAAAGGGAAGTTGCTCATTCGTGTCCGACTAGTAGCAACCCCATGGACTGCAGCCTACCAAGTCCTCAGTTCATGAGATTTTCTAGGCAAGAGTACTCGAGTGGCTTGCCATTGCCTTCTCTGTCAAATAGCTAAGGCCCAGGTTAAAAGAGGCTGATGTAATTTCTTCAGAGAACAGGGGAAAAGAAAAGCCCATCTCTATGCCTGATAAAATACCACTGCCTCAATTTCTAAGATGCTCATCAACATAAAAAAGCTTTTGGAGAAAAAGTACAACTGTAAGATGAACCCTCAATTTAAAAAATGTTGACTCTTAAAGAGACTGTATTAAAATCAAAGAAATGTGGTCCAAAAAATTTTAACTTCAGCAATATTAGATTCAGAGACCTAAGTTAAATGCTCATCAGTTTTTAACATTTTAAGCTTTGATTTTTGAGTCTTGGTTTTGAAACTATACTTGATTCAACTGTTCATGTGGCAAACAGAAAAGAGAAAGTGTCTATCCCTGTATGAGGGGGAGCAAGGTATGATTAGGTGCTGCTTAAAAGGTTTAAGCAATTTAATAAACGGCAAGTTCTCAGAGCTTCCCTGGTGGCTCAAATGGTAAAGAATCTGCCTGCAATGCAGGTCGGGAAGATCTCCTGAAGGGGGCATGGCAACCCATTCAGTATTCTTGCCTGGAGAATCCCCATGAACACGGAAGCCTGGTGGGCTACAGTCCATGGGGTTGCAAAGAGTTAGACACGACTGAGAGACTAAGCACACAAGCTCTTAGAATAGCATGGGGGCACATAAGAATTTGTTTTAGAGATTTCTATCTTTTTACAGTTATTTAACTCTGGAACCATGGTATCATGACAAACTATTCTAAAACAGATTGGCTCTGATGTCATGCTAATAACATTAAATAGCGAGGGCCAAAGTGGGAATCGCTTTTTTTCAAAATTCTTGTTACTAAAGAAAGCTTGGAAAACCTTCAAGTATCAAGGAAATCAGGAAATCCAGTGATGGTGAGTCAGCATCTATCAGAATACATTAGTGATCAAACTATGAAAACGTTAAAGGAACCAAATGGACTATGTCTTACTAATCCAATAGTATACATATATTAAAAAGGGTAGAAAAAAAATAAATAAAAAGGGCAGAAAATTCTGCCATAAGGCAATTCAACCAACTAAAACCAGACTACTTTTTCAAAGTCCAATTCTTTGACTAGCTAAAAATGACACTCTCTATCAGCATAATGTCTGTCTAAGCAATCAATCACAATTGTGTCTGTGCCTACAAATATCATACAATTTAAAGAATAACAAATTTGCTTTGAGTCTACTAATTTCATCCAGCACTTCCTACATCTGATCTGATAGGTACATTTACTGGAAACAGGCTTCTTTATAAGCACACCTGGGGAGTCTGCTTCCTAATGAATAACTAGTAAGCCCAGAACACAACTCATTTACCAGCTGAATCAGCTGAAGATCAAAATACATTAAATTTTGTGTTTATGACAGCATTATTATGGATTGTGTTTCACAGTTAGTGCTTGGCTTTACACTTTCCGGTTGCTTCCTCCTGGTTTCATCTGTAAAGGAAGGATGTACAAATACTGTATTTCAGACAAGGCAGTTTTTGTGGCTGCTCTCCACATAATCCTACTTGAGTTACATTTTCTGTAAATGAATCATGCATCTTTTGGGGGGAGGGGGAGGTGCACCATGTGGCTTGCAGAATCCTAGTTCCCCCACCAAAGACGGAACCCTTACCCACTGCAGTGGAAGCACAGTCTTAAGTACTAGACAGAGAAGGAAGTCCCTGAATCTTGTATCTTGACAAAGACTTAAGTCTTTATTTACTTTACTGCTACAGAGTAAAGAAGTCAACAATTTTAGTCCTGTTGATACTTGGATGTCACCCAATACTGATATTTTTAAGTGCTTGAAGATCTGGTTAACTTCCTACCCAAGGATTTCACTCAGCATGACTTCCTTTAAAAGTTCCAAACATCCTCTACCTTCACCAGCATTAATCACAGTGAAGAAAATACTGAGAGTAGTAACTGCTGAGCCTTTCCAGGAAACTAGCACAACGTCAAAAACTGTGATTGCTTTTTCCATAGGAAATTTTAAAAATGCTGAAAACGCAACATTCCTTTAGTTCTTTCATCAACAGTATAGCAGCCACTGTTTTCTATGTACTTCACACACTTTAAGCAACGAATAAAAATGCCCTTGTAGACGCCATACTTAACGTATACACTTGTTTCTAATCCATGTAAATCTCTGAAGCAATCATTCTCAGGAGAATTTTTTTTTAACTCTGGTCACTCACTCCAAAATGTTTAATACTTTCAGGAAGGAACCACAGTTGCAGGCAGGAACTGTAAGACTATAGCTTTGGTAAACTATCAAGAGACTCAAAGAATTTTTCCTACTTGTAGCCAGCTAATTGGGAAATTTCAAACCTTATATGTGACTCATTCTTTAAAATAAGGACCCAATAATTTGATGAAATATCACATGTTAATTCTAACCAAGCTGCAGGGGAATACATTTATACCCCAAATCTTGCAGATAGATGTGACTCCCCAGGGTTTTGCCTTTTCATGTATAAATGCCATTTAGCTTGCACAAAACAACTGAATGCTACCAAAGCTATGACTGGTTCTAGGTGGTGGTTACAGGTATTATCTCAGAAGAAATGGAAATGCAATCTAAAGCAGGACATACAATTTAATGGAGGGCAGAACTACAAAGATTGGGAGAGAACACACAGAAATAAAAACACCAAACAGGGTATTCATTTTCCCAAGCAGACTATTCCCTAGTCATCCAAAAAAGCTTTTGATAACTGTTGGAGAGAATGTGGAAATACTAGAACTCTCATACATGGCTGATGGGGATGTAAAATGGTGTAGCTGCTATGAAAAAGTTGGGTGGTCCCACAAAAAGTTAAAAGATACTGAGTTTACCACAATGTTACAATATTAGTCACTTGGTCATGCCCGACTCTTTCTGACCCCATGGACTGCAGCCCGCCAGGTTCCTCTGTCCATGGAATTCTCCAGGCAAGAATACTGGAGTGGGTTGCCATTTCCTACTCCAGGGGATCTTCCTGACGCAGGGATCAAACCTGGTTTCCCACACTGCAGTTACCGTATGACCCAACAATTCCATTCCTCAGCATATATTCAAAAGAACTAAATATAGGTATTCAAACAAAAACTTGTACTTTAATGTTCATAGCAGCACTACTCACAACAGTCAACAGGTAGAAAGAACACATGTTCATCAGTTAATGAAAGGAAAAATAAAATGTGGTATATCCATTCAAAGGAGTATTATTCAGCCATAAAAGAATGAACTACTTATACTAATACATATGGCTAAACCTCAAACAGTATGCTGAGTGAAGGAGGTTAGACACAAAAGATCACAGGCTGTATGATTCCATTTACAGATAAATTGGGAGACAAAGCATATTAATGGTTTGGGGGGACGGAAGGAAGGAGACAGCTTAATGGATATGAGGTTTCCTTCTGGTTTAATGAAATGCTTTGGAGCTAGATACAGGTGATAGCTGTAAAATATTGTGAACGTACTAAATACCACTATATTGTTCATTTTAAAATGATTAACTTTAAGTTTAGATGTGCTTAATATATAATTCAAGTAGTCATTTGACTTAAGTTTATAGACATTTAAAAGTATAAAGTAACTTGAAAATGATTTTCTATTCTTCACATTTCAGAAACCATTTTAAACTCTTCAAATGCATGTTTCACAACAGAGCCTGCATTAGCAGGAGAAAAGCCATCTCCATTCCATCACAGCGCTTTTAAAAGTTCCTTATGGTGCAATCATGGGAAATTTGTAACATGCCTCTAATTTCTCTTTATGTACCAGGAGTTGTTTTACACTTCTTTTTGGATTATAATCTCCAAAAACATCTCCCTAGTGGCCTGGTTTTCATGCAGTATTTAAAATGTTTGCTTACCACATCAGACAGTTTTAACTGTGAGGCAATACAGAGAATTATTATTATTTAGGTGTTACCTCTTACCAATGCACCTGATTTCAGGTCCATGGTAGCCTTCACTGAATGGTGGTGCAGTATTCAATTCAAACAGAAGCAACTGTGAAAGGACTCAGTATATGAGTACTTGGTAAGACTGCTTATGTAACGGAACTCTTTCCAGACGTATATTTTATGGTTTAAAAAAGAAACCTGCTATAGATTTGCACAGTTCAGTAGGAGAGAATGTAAAAAGTATTACAGAGAACTGGGAAAGAGATGGATTTGGTAAATTATCTTCTGCCTACAAGTTGTCTTCCCTAATTATTAATCTTTCAAATAATGAGATCTACCCAAAGTCAGTTTGTCAAGCTGAGCATATGTGGATACCTTTTGCTTCCCTCTGTCCGCAATGATTGTTTTTAAGCTCTCTTTCTCAGATGAGCAGCTGGCCAGAAATAGATGAAAACAACTCTCAATTCAATTCTCATTTTTAATTTCACACGATTCCAAGGGTCATTAAAAATTGCAACCCCCAGGACCTCCAATTCTTCCTCCCCCACTTCAGAAATGGACTGGATGAAGAAAATAAGGAGGAGGAGGAAGAGGAGGAGAGTCTGGTACAACTCCAAGAGCTTGGCTTCAATAACTCACTAAATGGGCTTTTTTTTCCCCTCTCACATAGCCTATATGTTCAACTCTACCAGATGAAGAGGCCCTCCGGCATAAGGGCGAAGGATGAATATTTGAGTATCTGTATGCGCTAAGTATCATGATATAAATACAAATACATACTATAGTCTAACAACTGCCAAAAAGTATTGTTTTAATTATTTAATACATGAGGAAGTTGAGGAAAGCTAAGACAGAGCTTGGATTAAACATCTGAGACATTTTCCACAATGGTATATTGCATAATTAAAAAATTTTAGCGTGACAAAATGGTTTCAATGGACCCAGTTCCTACTCTCAAAAATAAGCTTTAAAATCTGCTGTACTTCAGGGGACTTCCCTGGCAGTCCAGTGGTTAATACCCAAGCTTCCACTGCAAGAGACAGAGGTTTGATCCCTGCACAGGTTCAGTTCAGTCGCTAAATCGTGTCTGACTCCATGTGTTGCTACCCCATGGACTGCAGCACGCCAGGCTTCCCTGTCCATCACAACTCCCAGAGTTTACTCAAATTCATGTCCATTGAGTCAGTGACACCATCCAACCATCTCATCTTCCATCGTCCCCTTCTCCTCCTGCCTTCAATTTTTTGCAGCATCAGGGTCTTTTTCACTGAATCAGTTCTTCACATCAGGTGGCCAAAGTATTGAGTTTCAGCTTCAGCATCAGTCCTTCCAATGAACACCCAGGACTGATCTCCTTTAGGATGGACTGGTTGGATTTCCTTGCAGTCCAAGGGACTCTCAAGAGTCTTCTCCAACACCACAATTTAAAAGCATCAATTCTTCAGTGTTCACCTTTCTTTATAGGTAGGGGAACTAAAGATCCCACATGCTTCAAGGCACAGCCATAAATAAATAAATAATAAAATCTGCTGTACTTCAGAACTTAAAAGAAAAGCCCTTATTTACCCAATGATTCAGAACAGGAAGTATTAATATTACTGGCAGTTCTGCCTCCAAAGCCCAATCCCACAAATCTCTAACCCCTTTCCCATCTATGGTTATGCTATTCAAACTGAACAAGCATGCTCTACTCCCACTTTCCCCTTCCCTCCTCCCCAAGCACAAGAGTCTTCCTTGAGTTCCATTCTAGTTTTACACTAGAATAAACACAAAAACATGAATAATATAGTAAAGCAGAAGTTTCCTGCTTCCACAAGTGGCTTCAGACTGGAACATATTCACTCTCCAGTCATTAAAGAAAGAAAGAGAAATTTGAGTTCAGCCTCATGAAAGGGATATAGATAATTCTTGGATGTTTCAAGTTAACCAGATCCCAATCATTCCGCACAACTTTTTACCAGGAACCTGGATAAAGCCCTTTGAAAAACCTCAGCTAAATAAATGTTTAAAGGCACAGAAAATCAGATGTTGGTTCACCTGGCCCCTACTTTTCTCATAACAGAAAAACTACTGACCTAAAAACAACCTACTGCTGCTGCTGCTAAGTTGCTTCAGTCGTGTCCGACTCTGTGCGACCCCATAGACGGCAGCCCAGCAGGCTCCCCCGTCCCTGGGATCCTCCAGGCAAGAACACTGGAGTGGGTTGCCATTTCCTTCTCCAGTGCATTAAAGTGAAAAGTGAAAGGGAAGTCGCTCAGTTGTGTCCGACTCTTCGTGATCCCATGGACTGCAGCCTACCAGGCTCCTCCATCCATGGGATTTTCCAGGCAAGAGTACCGGAGTGGGGTGCCATTTCCTTCTCCAATGCATGAAAGTGAAAAGTCATAGTGAGGTCACTCAGTCGTGTCCAATTCTTAGTGACCCCATGGACCACAGCCCAACAGGCTCCTCCTCCTAGTAGAATGTATACAGAGATCAGCACAGCACATATACAAAGCATAGCGATCAGTCACCAAGTGAGGCAACATGCCACAATGAAAGAGCAAATATTAAAGTCTAACCTCCCACTCACTAGCTGTGTGCGACTCTATAGGTTAACTGCTATGAACTTCTATTTTCCCCATCTGCAAAATAAGGCTAACCTTACCTACCTGAAGGGATGTTCTTGCTAATCACATGATATCACGAATGTAAAATATTTAGCAGAGTTCCTGACACACAGTAGGTGTTCAAATAACTCTAATGGTCAATTTTTGATCTTGCAGATTTCAAGACAATTAAGATTTGATGAATAGTTACACCCTCTATCATAAATTATGCCTTTTGTAACACAAAAGGGACAAAAATCTAAGTCTGACAGATGGGTTTTGCATAATACATTCAGATCCAGGCCTCCTGCCACCCCCTAGAGTTAAGAGCATTAGCCTTAGGCACTTGGCCAAGAAAGGGAGGGGGGAAGATATCTAGAGCTGTAAACTTTGCTATGGCTTACAATTTAATTTTATGAAGCAGCTTAAGCACAGCTATGTAAATAAAATTTTAAAAATAGCCTCTTTCTAATATGAAGGACTAAGATCTCATTTCCTATCTAAGCGAACACACATTTCTGCACTATCATTTTATATAAGAAGAAATAAACAACACTAACAAAGGCCTGACGGGCATTCCAGGTGGACATTTTATCAGATGTGGTTTATTAGGAGTCTCATCTATCTGACCAAGGGACACTAATTTCAGATGTACCAATGGCACATGTGAGTACAAATTTCTTTCTTTGGGGTAGTTTCAGAGCAGAATAATTTTGTGTCATAGGACTATCTGTATTAAACCCTGCACTGTATCAAACATTCAGTAGCAATTACATGTGGACAGCCTCTGAGAACTAGTCAATGCAAGCTGCAGTCAGTTTGGTTCACCACTTTGTCCTTAGTGTAACATAATTGTTGATACATAGTAAATATTCAACTTTCAGGTTGAGTACCAAATATTTATAAACCATAAAAATCTAGGTCTTAGGTCTACAAACATGTGTCACTGGCTGAGAGATATCTGAATAAAACATACTGGACAAAAATTATATATCTAACAATTAATACCCTTCAAGTGATACACCAAGTACTTTCACATACATAATGGATAAGACCTTCACACTAACTCTGTGAGGTAGTACACCTATTTTACAGAGAAAAAGGAGCAAGAGGCGAGTCTTAACCTGCCTTCTCTAATACTCCAGCCATATTCTACAAGCCACACGCAGTTCTGAGCACCTGAAATGTGGTCATTGTGACTGAATTTATTTTCAGTATTAAGTTATTAAAATTAAACAGTAACGGATAATCAAGTCAATTATAGCAAACTTATGTTTGGAACAACCTATACATGCAAACTTGTTTTCCCAACTATAACTTTATGAATGCTGAGATGTGCTCTAAGTATAAAACACCTATCAGATTTTGAAAATTCAGTACTCCCAAAAAAGGAATATAAAATATCTCACCTGAAAGATTTATACTGATTACACATTGAAATAATAACATCTGGGGTCCACTGAGTTAAAACATTAAAATTAATTTTACCTGTTTTTCACTTTTAATATGGCCACTGGAAAATCAGATCTGGCTTGTATTTTTTTATTGGATGGCACTGATCTCAACACCCTCCAAACCCCTGCTCTATCTACTGTATC
>SJXQ01011441.1:7515-51270 GCA_006408695.1 Aepyceros melampus
TCCAAGTAGGAAAAGGAGTAAGTGAAGGGGGGGGGGGGGGGGGGGGGGGGGGGGGGGGGAGGCGGTTCCAGGATTGGGAACTCATGTACACCCGAGACGGATTCATGTCAATGTATGGCAAAACCAATACAGTAGTGTAAAGTAAAATAAAGTAAAAACAAAAACAAAAACAAAAACAAAAAAAACCCAGACTTTCTCTATAACTTGTAGGCTTCGTGCTGTCCTCCTGAACTCTCATGTGTGTTGACATTCCAGATGACCTAGAATTGAGAGATGTTTGCTGCACAGCTCAGAACAGCTGTCTGCCAGCTGCACGGCGGAGGTGGTGGCATTTCAGCAGGGCCGGTCAGTGAAAGACCCTTTATTGTCTAACAGCAGAGGACCGAGCTGTGAAGTGTATTGTGTGCTCAGCAATCCTTTGAGATAAAAGGTGCAGAAGAAGGAGAATGGACTCTATTCAGCCTCGCGGCGGCAGAACAGAGACTGTCTTCATGGAGTCGGATTCTATGCTTTGGGCAGAAGAGGGCACTGGCAGTAGAGCCTCATGGGTGCAGAGGGGTGAGGGACCCTCTTGCAGTTCCTCTGGGTGGCTCTGAGTCCAGGCCTACACAAGCATTGCTAAAGAATCACTGCACTGTTGCAACAAGCATATGTGGTCCCCTTGAAAGACATTCTGTGAGTTCCCATGTGGGAGAAGAGCAATAGAGGTCTCCACAAGGGGACAAGCAGTGGAGACCACACAGCTGGAAGGGTCCAATGGAATGCCCAGCCCCCACCTCTCCACAGCGATTTCCCGGTTACAGGTTACTTTCAGAGGCAGAGCTCATATAAGTCCTGAAATACCTCTGGGAAACATACAGAGCAGATATTAATACTTCTGTTTAATAGAATTAAATACTTATATTTAACAGATGCAGAAAATGAAGTCCAAGAGCTTACGTGATTTGCCCAAATTTATGTGGTCAGTGAATCATAAGATCTGAGACCAGAGCTCTTATCTTCTTCACATCCTAGTCAGTGTTTCATCCTCCAACACAAGGCAGCTTCTCAGAGTCTGCCTCTCATGTATAACCTAGAATCAGAAGCCACACGGCCCCGCGGCTGAGGACAGTGGCCCCACCTTCCTGGTCGAGCTTCCTCTTGACTCCCAGTCACATATGCACTTAACACAGTACACTCTCAGGGTCTAGAAATGGGGGCAGGACATTAAATTGGCAGGCCACGGTGACGAACATGGCAGGAACTAAGGCATACCCATGACCTCTGTGGGCTGGTAGTATTTCTCTTAGAGGAGAGCCCCCAGCGCTGGCCCTAACCCCAACCCCCAGGGACTTGTGGAGCCTTCCAAATTTCAACCAAAGGCAAATAAGAAGGCAGAGTCAGGTTGCTGAACCCCTTCTTTGGAACAAACTGGAGATGTACTAGCTCTACTGAGCCATATTAAAAAGGAACTTTACAAATAAAGCAAAAACTAGCCCAGGGATGTCCTTGTGTGGTCCAGGGATTGAAATTTTGCCTTCCAATGCAGGGAGTGCAGGTTTAATCCCTGGTCCTGGTGCTAAGATCCCATGTGCCACATGGCCACAAAACCAAAACATAAATCAGAAGCAATATTGTAATAAATTCAATGAAGATATTAAAACAAAAATATATTTTAAAAATAATAAACTTGTCCAAGATTTCCCATAACTTCAGTCAGTCCAACAGGCCTCCAAAAAGTTCACAGGACTTCAGATTGCATGGGATCATCAATGGGGACATGTCTCTTCCTCAAGACTTTACAGAGTTTCTGTATCAGATGTTTCCTGAAAATACAAAGCTCAGACCAGCCTGGCTCCTGGAGAGCAAACATCTGATTGCTTGGGGACAGTCGTTTCCTTGTCTATTGAGATGGAGAATGGAGGTTGGATACATGCTCTGTCTGCTTCACAAAGAAGTGTGTGTGTGTATGTGTCTGTGGTAGGACAGAAACACTACTTGCAAAAGTGCTCTTTAGAATATAGAGAACTTTTTCCTTTATTGGCAGTAGCACAGAAATATAACGGCCATCCAAGAAGAAAATCTCTATTTCCATCACCTATAATTCTGGGCAAAAGACATTTCATTTCTAATTTTTTTTTAATACATAGGGCATTGAGTCTCAAACTTTAGTGGGCATCAGAAACTCCTGGGGACTTGTGCCTGACCACTGGGTCCACACCCGGTATTTCCTATTCTGTAAGTCTGGGGTGAGACCTGAGGATTTTACATTTCTAACAAGTTCCCTGATACTGAGTCTACTTGTCTGGGCATCATGCTTGAGAACCACTAATTTAGGGAATTAAAAAAAAAAAAAAAAACTGAAGAAGCCTTATTTAGAAAGTTACTCTGTCCAACCAGAGTGGCCCGGGGTTGTTACAGTTCACTTTCACTCTGGGTGACTTTGGAACAAGACAGTTGCCACCTTCTCAGTGACAATGCCTACAGCGCTGCAATCTGTTTCCAATTTAAAGGAAGAGGGTGAGTGCTCTGCACGCGCTGAGCTCAATAAACATGTCGTCGACAGGCAGCTCTGCACCTGGAGCTGAGCTGACGTGATGCTTGTGGGCTTCAGAGAACTTAGTGAAGACTGTTAGTGCTGTCTCTCCTTGCCAGGGTTTTGTCATGAATCAGTTTCTACACACCACTCAAGAGCCAGCTTTAAGTAAAATTATACATTGGGCCTTTACCTTCCACCTTCTCTGTGCCTCAGCTTTCTCCCATCTGTAGAACTGATCTCTCTCTCTTTCTCCCTCTCCTGCCTTCAGCCAGCACTTCTCAAAATGTTATGATCACCCAAATGATTACAACACAGATTCTGATTTAGTAGGCCTGAGTTAGGGAGGCCTGAGATTCTGCATTTCTCCCAAGCTCCCGAGGGATACTGATACCTCTGGTTTCCAGACTCTGCTCTTGGAAGCAAGGCACAAATCTTGTCTTTCATTCCCTAGTTACCCTTCTGTTAGGTGAAACTAGAGGCTAATGGAAAATTATATCTACTACTGTTATTGCATGTGAAGTTAACAACCACTTCTCTTCCTGGTGATAATGTGCTAGAATGTATAGGATTTCAGAGGCCCCCTCCAGGAATGACACAGTAAGGACTTCCAGTCCAGGGACTGGCTGCGAGATAAAATGTTGGGAGTTCGGGCCAGTTCTCATCATTCTCCTTGTATAGCTCTGACCTCCATTTGCTGAGGAAAGAATCAATCCTTAAGGTAGATAAGTTGACCTGATTATTTATTTATTTGCAATTTATATCCTATCTCCTTCTAAAATGGATTTAAGGCGAGAGATCTGATTAAGGATTAGGCTATCTGACCAGTAAAGTCAGGCGTAAAATTGCCCCCTATGTTTTCAATTGTCCTCGTTTTATAAGGGGGTGGGGGATGTGGAAACCGCACTTTTCCCCGGTTTTCCTATACGTGTACTTTTACTTTTCGGAAAATTCACTGTATCTGATCAAATGCTCCATTGTTCTCTTTCTGTTATTTTATCTGAAAAGAAATGCCAGCTCGAACCAAAATAACCCAATGCCAAGAAGCAAATGAGAAAGATGATTTATCAATAATTTATGGAGTCGTCTTTGACCCTTCATTCTCCCCGTCCCCTTTACCCTGTCTGTCACAATGTCCTCTCGTCCCGCCTTTCACATCTCCTTCAAATTCACTCTCCCTCCTTCTCTTCCATGCCTACCAAATAGCCCAGCCCTCACGACCTCACGTCAGAACATCACTTTAAATTCCGGCGTTTAGTGGCAACTCTTTAGCAGCACTCTGCTAAGAGTTCCTTATGCATTAACACTTACAGTTCTCGGTGTATATTACAGGCTTATCATTTTCCCCTTTTTACAGCCGACACGTTGGATGCTTGGAGATAAATTAACCTACTTCAGTTTCTATAACTAGCAAGAAATTGAGTAGTAGCATGCAATTTCGAACTCAGCCTGCAGTTTCAAGCTCAACCCTGACACACTCTTCCACAACTAAACGGTACCACCTCCTGCACTCTGGATGCATCTGTCTGCACATCCATCCATATGCTTATTGGTGTTCCTATCTCAACATATCTCTAATACCCAAAAAAGATGTCCTTTTCATTATAGGGGACTGGAATGCAAAAGTAGGAAGTCAAGAAACACCTGGAGTAACAGGCAAATTTGGCCTTGGAATGCGGAATGAAGCAGGCCAAAGACTAATAGAGTTTTGCCAAGAAAATGTGCATTGGTTATAGCAAACACCCTCTTCCAACAACACAAGGGAAGTCTACACATGGACATCACCAGATGGTCAACACCGAAATCAGATTGATTATATTCTTTGCAGCCAAAGATGGAGAAGCT
Organism: Aepyceros melampus; assembly: GCA_006408695.1. Lineage (NCBI taxonomy): Eukaryota > Metazoa > Chordata > Mammalia > Artiodactyla > Bovidae > Aepyceros > Aepyceros melampus. Next base: position 11,876 of record SJXQ01011441.1, read on the forward strand.
CTATACAGTCAACAAAGACAAGACCGGGAGCTGACTGTGGCTCAGATCTCTTATTCTTATCACCTTACAAAAAATGAGAAGCCAAATCTCTAGTCAGTGTTTTAAAAACAAATAGCTTAAGTTTTAAAAAAGAAAACTGCCAGGCAAAACCATAACCTCCTTTTCTTATATAAGTTAATGAGGCAATTTTCTCATAAGAAACAATGACAATAGTAGCAGTCCTGAGTTCTAGCTTTCTACACTAATAAGCTGTGTGACCTTGGCCAAATGACAACCACTCTGTGCTTTAGTTTCTTCTGGAACAAACTGAGGAATCATAAACTTAAGCCCATTAAAAAAAATCAGGGCCAGTCCACAGATATGTTTTGTTTTGGTGTAAGCTGCAAGTTTTTTGTTTAGAGCAATGAATGAATTTAGTAAGAGTAACTGAAACCACATTTTGAAATGACATGTTATCATCTACTACTTAAGGAAAAAAATAAAAATTTAAAAGAACAGACTAGACAAATGAACATTTGTAATAACAAATGATCATTTGACTGAATATACTATTAAAGGTCTGGTGAAGTATAGCTAAAATAACTACCTTTGTTCTAGTCTATTCTAGATTCTTTTCCTCCTTATTCTATTACTCCTCTGCTATAAGGACCTGATTCTGAACTATGTAATTTTAACATTACGAAAAATTTCAAAATTATATAAAAGTAAACAAACTAGTGTAGTGGACTCCCATGTACTCCAAACCCACCCTTAATAATTAGCAACTCAGGGCTAATCTTTTTGTATTATCCCCTCCCAAAATGTCAACCCACTTCAGTATTCTTGCCTGGAGAATCCCATGGACAGAGGAGCAGGCTACAGTCTATGGGGTCGCAAGAGTCGGACACGACTTAGCAACTAAACCACCACCATTCCCCTATTATTTCGAAGCAAATCCTTTATATCATATATTTTCATTCACCTTGATAACATCATTATCATCATATCTGAAACAGCAATATTGCCCTAGTATCAAAGCGTTAGTGTTCAATTTGCAATTATTCAATTTCTATAATCCTCATAAATTTTTCTAACACTTCTTTGTATAAATCGGGACCCAAATAAGACCCACATTTTGAAACTGTTTGTTATGTGCAATTGAAAACAGAACTGAATTTCTTTAGCTAGGATAGCCTTTCAATTTGCTGTATTTCCGAATGATCCCTATCCTCATACCCATTTATAAGTTACCTGCTAGGCCCTTAAAAGTTTTGAGCATGGGTCTCTGGAAGACCTGAAGTCTCTTCTCATTCTAAGGTAACTTGATTCTTATAAACATTAGTAGCAACATAAAACAAATGAGAGGAACTTCATGCTTAAAACTGAAAAAACCAAGAAGTAGCAATATAAGCTTGTTACTTAAATTCTGAAAGAATCTGCTAAAAAAGATGAAAGGAGTTGCCTCCTGGGAGTGGCACATGATGAAGAGCAGGTATTGGGGATTACTATTGCACATCCTCATGCCTACCTCACAGGATTGTTTTAAGTCTTAACTGAGACATATTTATATATCTTCATATATGTTAATATATAAATGTATTTAATGAGTAAAGTTCTAAATCAAAAAGAGAATACTCATGTAATATTAATTCATTTCCAAGAACTACTGAAAATTTTAAGAGATAACAAAGATCTTAGAATCACTTACTTGGAACTAAAAGGCCTTTGTGAAATTATATAACAAGTTTGAAGCACAGTTCACCTGAAAAGCAACCCAAGTAGACAACAGAAAGACTAAGGGAAACTGTAAAGTGAGACTACCTCAAAACACATGGAAGCAAAGATTATGTGCATTTTCTCTTTAAAATTACTTTCTGTACTATTCCAACATCAAAAGCTTCATTAAATTAAAGGGTAATGACACTCATGCAGAATAGGCTCTCTCTGAAAGTATTTCCAAACTTGTGCGAGAGGAGAGTGGACTCAAAGAAGCTAAGGACTTTGACTTCAGAGATCATTTGGTCCACTTTTCTCAGGTTAGAGAAGAAAATTGAGGGCCCAGAGAATAAGTTCTAAGAGTCTGGGCCTTTAACTCTCTGCAGAGACCAGTGACAATGATTAGGCACATCAGTCTACAAGGTAAAAAAGGACCTTGCTCAATGGGGAGAAGACTGACACACGCTGGGTTACCAGCTTCCCTTTCACATGGTCAATCTGTCCTAGGCATGGTGCCATGGCAAAGAGATACAGGGCCTTTCACTATTTAGAATTCCACTTTCTTAGGAAGCTGGCTATCATGTCTAGTTAAATCCCCAAACCCACACTTTTCATTCAATCATCTCACTCTAAGGGAAAAAAGAAAACAAGACAGAGCTGACCAATATCAGCACTTCTCATTTTTCTAAGGCAGAAAACAGTAACATTTTCTTAAAAAAAAAAAAAAAAAAAAATCCTAATGCCTCCTCTTCATGGCCAACCAGTAAATGACTTGGGAAAGACAATAAAAGTGACCTGATTCCTATTTCAAAGCACAAAGCTAAACCTTAGGTTATTTATAGGTCTGGTATCAGTCAGCCTTGTCCTCATCTCCCCTCCTTACACCTTGGATTGCCTGCTCTCCACACAGGGAGGTCCCATGCACACTCTGAGTTAAAGGCTCTCACAGGAACTCTCATTTCTATACTTCAAGTGCAGATACACTAGTTAATGCTGAAGAACCTCATTGTAAGGATCAAAAATACCACTAACCTAACCAGGTTTCAAATAGCCCACAATAATAGGGGGGAAAAGACATGAGGAATAAATATGGAAAGATAAAAAAGCATTATCCAGATATAAAAGGTGCTGATACAAATTGGAATGGGCACTATCAAATCTCTGTCAAGTAAGTGGCCAAGACTTAAGTACAGATAATTCACATGAGAAAAACTTCTAACAGTAAAACACTTGAGAAAATGCTAGTAATTAAAGAACTGTAAAACGAATTATAAAGGTATCATCTTGTCAACTAAATTAGCAAAATAAAAAGAAGGTAAAAAATAATAAAGGATAGCACAACCATAAAACTCAGTCGGGCCTACTAATGGGCCTATTATTTCACGCAGATAATTAGGAAAAAAACTCAATTTTATCAGTATAAAGATGATTAAAGTTGCACTATATACAACAAATTAAAATTTTTAAAAGAATAATTAACCTATGACATTCTAATTCAATGTAATTTTATAATGACAACAAAAACACTAAATAAAATTCTGTATTAAGTTATGCTAAATGAATAAAAGGAAGAAAAATAATATAATTGATTAAATTGATTATTTAAATTATGTGTATATAATGCTAAGGATTAGAGAAGGTCAGAGTTAGGTAAAGAGTGATTTTATGATGAAAGGTTTTTTTGTTCTTGTTTGCCTGCTTTGTTACTTTTATCTATGGACTTCTATAGAAATAAACACAATTTTGGATCCTCTCTGGTTTTATATGACGTCCCTGGTGGCTCAGATGGTAAAAGCGCCTGCCTACAATGTGGGAGACCTGGGTTCGATCCCTGGGTCAGGAAGATCCCCTGGAGAAGGACATGGCAACCCACTCTTGCCTGGAAAATCCCACGGACGGAGGAGCCTGGGACGGAGGACCCCATGGTACAGCCATGGGTCGCAAAGAGTTGGATACGACTGAGGGGCTTCACTCACTGGTTCTATACTGTGTTACGCTGTGCCTGTATGCTCAGTCATGTCCGACTCTTTGCAACCCCATGGACTGTAGTCCGTTAGGCTCCTCTGTCCATGGAATTTTCCAGGTTCTGTATATCCTGAGTCAAAAAAAAAGTATCCTGTATATTTTTCCAGGTATGAATTTTCCAGTAGGCCAGTTAACAGCAACAGGAATATGAGGCCAGATTCATTCATAGCTTCAGGCTGTTCCTAGGAAGCCAAAGATACTCTGGGATTTTTGAGAAAGTAAGCTAATTCTCCTTTTTAACACCCATAAGAGCTGAACAAGTTCAATTTCACAACACAGGCTATCAGGTATAGAGTTTGGTGGCGGAAACTCTACCAAGGTGACGAAAGATGTCAACGTAACAGCATAGCTTGCATGGTCACCAAACAGGCAGGACAGTGTCTCCGGTTAAGTTTCAAGATCAACCTGTACATTCTTCATTACTGTGACTATAGACCTGCTTGTCCTAGAAAGGTAAAGAAAAGCAAATCACTCTTCAGGCTCTTTTCTGATTAGTATACAGAGGACCAGATGAACCCATCAAGTAACAGATAATTTAGTTTTTGAATATCTCCCCTGTGCAAAGACTTTATCTCCATCTCAGAGCTCCTGGATAGAATCTAAGAAGAGTTCACATCATTACATATATCAATCTGGAAGATCCACAGTGGTCCTATGACTGATCACTCCGGTCTATTTGCACCAAATTTTATAGGATCAGTGGTAAATGGATTGAGAAAGCACAAAGGATTATCTGAATTCAACTGAAGGAGAGGACTCTTGGGACCAATTGCCACAGGTGTTTCTTGCCGGGGACCAGCCCCGGTGGATCCAGGGATATTCAAAGCGGGGACAGAACGGGCGAGATAGGACAGGATAGGAGAGAACAGGATAGCTCAGGAAAGAATAGTATAGTAGGAAATTAGTGGAAGAAAAGAGGGCTGAATAACTTGGTTACGGGGAAAACCAATAAAACCTCGAGACAAGAGGTTTGCACCATCTACGTTAGGCCACCGGCGTCCGTTTGAATATCGGAGAGTGCCCCGTCCTGGGCCCTCTCTCTTACAGATCTTAGCAGCCGGGACAGATAAGTAGACGTGGTGAGCCTCCCCGCCCCAGATGGGAATTCAGCCGAAAAAAGGAGAAAGGGGAGAAAAAGAATGACATGGGAAGCCCAGCATCGGTGTAAAGCTCCAAGAGGGAAAAAGGGGGAAAAAAAGGGAAGGGGGCAAAAAAGGGAAAAAAAGGGGAAATCTAACGTTGGCGTAAGGCTCCAAGAGAGCGTTTATTGTTCAGAATCAACTTATATACCCCAAATTATACATAATAGAATATGCAGAGTTACGCATAAGTAGCAGTCCCAACCCTCATTGAGACAAGGCTTTCTTATTTGCATATTCTCCTGTTACAAAAGTCTCAGGTGGTTTACACTATCTTCTGGCCAAGAGGCCCATTAACATTTTTATGGCTCTCTCCTGATGAAGTTTTTGTTAACCAGAAAACTTATCTGTGTTAATCTTTCCAAAGTCTGAATGCCACTCTCAGAAAACACTAAATAGGAATACAGCAGTTTGTAATAAAAGGAAGTACAGTAATTTATAGCAAAGGAAAAGTAACTTACTCAAAAGTTCAGTATTGCCAACATCAAAACTACTACATATCCCTTTTTCTATATCCCAATTACATAGATCACATCTTCCCAGGTGCCTGAGAGATAAGAAATAAGGAGGTCTGGCAGCAATCATTGAGTCAACCGTGAAATCCTGTCACCAATATACATTTGAAAAGACTCTAAAACTTTAAGATACTTTGAGGCTTTTGTGCCTTCCACATTTGGGAGGTTGTGAGCAATTCACAAGCTTGCAGAAAATTAGGGGAACCTGTCAGGCAGGCTAGAGCATTATCAAAGGGGGGTTGGGCTGAAATGGGAAAACAGACAAATTCTTATTTTGGGGGGCGCATGTTCAGGAAAAACCAGGAGAAATCCGATGACTCAAATTGCCCTGCCATCTGAGTTTGCCACGTGACCCTGTCACGGGTGGGATTTCTCACTCTGGCTCCCGACAGTTTCTCTTAGAAGAAAGAGAGGGAAGACAGGGAAGACAGGAAGGAAGCAGCAGATGGACTGATCATGCTTACTGGTTTGCTTTAGAAAAAGAGAAGAGTTTTACTAATGCTTAAGGTAGAGATGACAATGAGTGAGAAAGATTCACATGTTGAAGAATATATATTTCACATATATATTTGCCATATACACCCTAGATAATTTAGAGACAGAAGAGTATGAGAAAAGACAGAAAGAAAGAAAAAAGAGAGAGAGAGAGAAAAGACATAAAGAGGGCTAGTAAGGAGAATACAATTTTTTAGGGGGGAAAAAAAAATCAGTATTTAAGCCCAAGTAAACTTCTGAAATTTTTCAATTAACTTCTTATATAGCCAGCCTCCAAGATGACCCCCAGCGAAAATGATTACATATGTTTGTACAGTTCTCTCCCAGATCATGTCAGGATTGGTCTGCTGATTAATGTTATATGGTAAAAGTTCTGAGACTAGGTAAAAAAAATTAGTGCAGCTTCTGTTCTCTCTGGGATTACCCACTTAGGGGTAAGCCAGCTGTCAAGTTGTTAGGTATCCTATGGAAAGGTCTGCATTGTGAGAAACTGAGGCCTCTGGACAACAGCCTGCAAGAAACTGGGGTACCTTAACAAAAGCCATATGAGTAAGCTTCGATATGGGTCCTCCAGCCCAGCAGAGCTTTCAAATATCTGCAGCTCCGGCTGATCATCTTGAGGGACCCTAAGCCGTAACCCCTAAGTCGCTCCCAGAGTCCTGACCCTTAGAAACTGTTCCATAATAAAAAGTTTAAGCTTCTAAGTTTTAGGGTTATTTGCTAACATAGCAATAGATAACATGATAACATCAAAGTAAACAAGTTTGATGGGGAACTGTACTATATGGTAATAATACCATGATTCCATCTACTGAGTGAGAAAAAGAATATATTCAAATTAAAAGTGGTGCGCTGCCCAAGATACCACTAAAAGCTGAATAAAGCTTAAAAAGGGGCTCCACTGGAGAGAATGAATTGTCATTTATTTTTAGCACTAATCTAAGGATTGTCACAAAGAGGCCCCATCAGAAGAGTCCAATAGTTTCCTCCCACTAGTCAAATTATCTATTTTACAACCATAGACATGGAGTTAATGAAGGGTAAGTTTCCTGTACAAGTCACTGTGAGAGTCTCATCCCATATCAGAGCAGTCAGGGTTAAAGTTGAGGCAGCAAACTTATCCCCAGAGATATATGCCTGGTACTAAGTTGAGATTCATAAGACTCTCCCTGAGTTTTCTTTACCTCTAAATGCTGGGATAACTGATGCTCACTGAATGCCGATATTTGTATGAATAAAAATGAAGGGATTTAGCAAATCTTGTTCCTGCACACAGTTGTCAAAAAAAATCTGACCTTTACAACAGGAAAAAGAGGGGGGATTTAAAGATTTAAAGAAGAGGCAGTGACTGTCTGATGTATAACAAACCTTTGAAAAATTATGAAGCAGTGAAAATCCCCTACAGGTCCCAACAAAATGTATCCAATTTGCATTCTAGCAAAGCTTTCCATACATACCATTTGACTCCTCTGTGTACTTCCAGGCAAGTAAATCCTGAGGAATAATCCCACTGGGACCTAAGTCTGATCTCTGATATATTACTGTTCCACAACTCCAGACCAGGCTCCACAAATGCCTTTTCAGTTCCAAATAACTAAATCAAAGTCATCCTGATAAGCTTTGAAAACAGGGAATGTGAGGAGTGGTTTAATGAATGTTACAACTCAACCTATTGTAGAACACAGCACATTATTAGAAGAGGGAGGGAAAAAACCCATCCCCAAATCTCTCAAGACCAAATCCAGACATACCTGTCATTCAACCACACCTGACTATAAAGCCTTATTCAAAGCCTGACTTTGATCAAATGGTTAGGATGCATTTATAAACCTAACCTGGAGCAAGGGAGAGGAGAGGGGAGAGAGGTAGAGAGAGGTAGAGTAGAGACTACAATTTTCTGTTTGCTTTGAGAACTGGTGCAGACTCATTAAAAATTTTTTTAAAGCAACCAATGGAAGCAATAAACACTGAAATGTATTCTGATTTATTCTGATTTAAAACACAGCAAACACATTACAGTAGCAAAAAATTATTTTTCTGAAAGTTAGAAAAACCTACCACCCAACTCATAAACTAGAGAAAGCAGTGCTACCAAAAAAAAAAAAAAAAAAAGGAAAGCTAGACTTATAGAGAAGAGAGAGAGAACTACAAGGTCAAGCTTCCTAGATCTCAGCAACAATTTCCTCCTTCCACAAGAAGAAAGTAATTTCTACAAAAGAAAAATTTAGATAAGACACACTAAAACATTAACCACAGTGACTATTATATAAATCACAAAATATATAGACATAAGAAGTAGAAATTGATGGCCTAAAAAAGAGAAGGTATGAAAAAGGCATTTAGGAACTCAATAATTTGATGTAGAAGACATCAAGGTAAGAAACCATCTTGCCAAATAGCAAAGAAATGGGATTGTTATTAGGTCCATATAAGTAGTAACGGGATTCCCTGGTGTCTCAGACAGTAAAGAATCTGCCTGCCAGTACAGGAGACCTGGGTTTGATCCCTGGGTCAGGAAGATCCCCTGGAAAAGGAAATGGCAAGCCATTCCAGTATTCTTGCCAGGAGAATCCCACAGATAGAGGAGACTGGTGGGCTACAGTACATGGGGTTGCAAAGAGTTGGACACGACTGAGCGACTAAGCAACTAACAACTAGTAAAAGAATAACAACAGAAATCATTTATGTAGCACCTTAAAAAGAACCAGTAACTTATCAGGAATTAGCACTAACTCTCCAGAAGGCAATTCAGCAAGCAGGAAAGTAAGCTGGCAATCTGCAAGCAAACTGAACTTCCTGAATAGTCAGCAAGACCTAGTCTATTGCCTGGTACAGAATTCTGATGACATATGATACCAGAAATACTACCATCTTGTCAAGACCCAAAGTGTAACTGACACTCTTTTTGGCAAGTCAGATTTCAACCCTATCTAAGCAAACCATATCAGCTGTGACCACTATGTCCTACGGATTTTAGAAGAAAGTAATTCTTTAGCACAAAAGGTAGAACCTCAATACTTTATTTGACCCAAACTAGCCTTCCTGTGATTTCAGGGAAGCATGCCAACAGATCCATAAAGACTTGAAGGAGTTTTATCTGGTGCTGGTAAGGATGTAGAGAAACTGGAGCCCTCATACAGTGCTGCTAGGACTATAAAATGATTCAGCTGCTGTGAAAAACAGTTTGACATTTCCTCAAAAAGTCAGTTACCATATGAGCCAGTAATGCCACTCCTGGGTATATAATTCAAAACAATGAAAACAGGTACTCAAATACATGTACACACATATGCCTAACAGGACTACTTACTCATAATAGCCAAAAAGTAGAAATAATCCAAATGTTCATTAGTGGGTGAATGGATAAATAAACTGTGGTATATAGACACAGTGGAATATTATTCAGCCATAAAAGGAATAAAGTATTGATTTTTGCTATAACATGGATAAACCTCAAAAACACTATGCTAGGATGTCCCTGGTGGTCCAGTGGATAAGAATCCACCTGCCAAGGCAGGGGACATGGGTTCAATCCCTGGTCTGGGAAGATTACACATGTTGCAGAATACTTAACCTGTGTGCCACAACTACTGAGCCTGTCTCCTAGAGCCTGCAAGCTGCAACTACTGAAGCCTGTGCACCGAGAGCCTATGCTCTGCAGCAATGAGAAGCCCATGCACTGCAACGAAGAGTAGCCCCTTCTTGCTGCAACTAGAGGAAAGCCTGCACAGCAGCAAAGACCCAGTGCAACCAAAAATAAATAAATATGCAAATAAACAAAACACTATACTAAGTGAAAGAAGCCAGATACGTCATATATCACATGGCTTTCCTGTAGCTCAGTGGTAAAGAATCCACCTGCCAATGCAGGAGATGTGAATTCAATCCCTAGGTCGGAAGATCTCCTGGAAAAAGATATGGCAACCCACTCCAGTATTCTCGCCTGGGAAATCCCACGGACAGAGGAGCCTGGTGGGCTACAGTCCTTGGGGTCACAAAAGAGTTGGATGTGACTTAGTAACTAAAGCAACAACAATCCAAGATGGAGACAGAATGCAGACTGGTGTTTGCCAGGGATTGAGGAGAAGGGAGAAGTAGTTAACTGTTTAGTAAGTAGTAACAAGGTTTCCTTTAGGGGTATTGAAAATACTTTGGAACTAGACAGAGGTGGTGGCTGCAACACTATGAATGTTTGGCATCACCAAATCAATGGATATGAGTTTGAGCAAACTCCAGGAGACAGACAAGGACAGGGAAGCCTGGTGTGCTGCAGTTCATGGGATCAGATACAACTGAGTGACTGAACAACAAGTGCCAATGAATTAACTGTTCACTTCAAAATTGTCAATTTTATGTTGGATGAAATTTACCTCAATTTTTTTTTTACAAGGCTCTTGAAAATGAAAGTAAAGATTCTCTTATCACTGCTGCTGCTGCTAAGTCACTTCAGTCATGTCCGACTCTGTGCAACCCCATAGACGGCAGCCCACCAGGCTCCCCCGTGCCTAGGATTCTCCAGGCAAGAACACTGGAGTGGGTTGCCATTTCCTTCTCCAATGGATGAAAGTGAAAACTGAAAGTCATCCGACTCTTAGCGACCCCATGGACTGCAGCCCACCAGGCTCCTCCATCCATGGGATTTTCCAGGCAGGAGCACTGGAGTGGGTTGCCATTGCCTTCTCTTTTCACTAGTTCTACTTAATTTTTCTATAGTGATTTAACAGGATATGAGCTTTCTTCTTCTGGGAAACTATAAGTTCCCGTAGTGTCTTCTTTGTAGCTTTTGTAGAGACGAGCAGTCACCTCAGGCCACAGTTCACTGGAACTGTTCTGGATTCTTGCAAAAGTGAAGTACACCTGGTAGCTTCCTACTCAGCAAAACTGATTGCTCTGAAGCAGAGATGTCAGTGAGCCATCCTGTCTTGCACTCCACACTGGAGGCTCAGTGAATCTGAGCTTCTTTCAGTCAGTTCAGTTCAGTCAGTCAGTCGTGTCCAACTCTTTGTGACCCCATGAACTGCAGCACGCCAGGCCTCCCTGCCCATCACCATCTCCCGGAATTCACTCAGACTCACGTCCATCGAGTCGGTGTTGCCATCCAGCCATCTCATCCTCTGTCATCCCCTTCTCCTTCCCCCAATCCCTCCCAGCATCAGAGTCTTTTCCAATGAGTTAACTCTTAGTACTGGAGTTTCAGCTTTAGCATCATTCCTTCCAAAGAAATCCCAGGGCTGATCTCCTTCAGAATGGACTGGTTGGATCTCCTTGCAGTCCAAGGGACATCCAAGAGTCTTCTCCAACACCACAGTTCAAAAGCGTCAATTCTTCGGCACTCAGCTTTCTTCACAGTCCGACTCTCACACCCATACATGACCACTGGAAAAACCATAGCCTTGACTAGACAGACCTTTGTTGGCAAAGTAATGTGCCTGCTTTTTAATATGCAATATAGGTTGGTCATAACTTTTCTTCCAAGGAGTAAGCATCTTTTAATTTCCTGGCTGCAATCACCATCTGCAGTGACTGAGCCTCTTTAGCTAGTCACAAATCCTTAGAGACTCTACATCTGCTGAGACGTCAGAGACGTCATGAAGATTTCACACTGTGCAAGACCACAGTAAGGAATCTCCCTTTCCTCCATCACAGTTCAAATACTGGGTTCTCTGGAGACACAGATACTTCACTGTTTCTTGTTTTACATTCTGAATAAGACTTTCCTCCAATCTAATGACAGTTTAAAATTTTACCAATGGACAGGATTTTCTGGTTTGAAAAGTCATTTTTCATATTGTCACTTTGTCTTTTATATTTTCTCTTTCAAATTGGTAAAGCAAGAGCATTTTCAGAGTATTAGGTCCATCCTGGAATGTTTAATGGCTTCCCTGATAGCTCAGTTGGTAAAGAATCTGCCTGCAATGCAGGAGACCCCAGTTCGACTCTGGGTCGGGAAGATACCCGGAGAAGGGACAGGCTACCCACTCCAGTATTCTTGGGCTTCCCTTGTGGCTCAGCTAGTAAAGAATCTGCCCACAATGCGGGAGACCTAAGTTCGATCCCTGGGTTGGGAAGATCCCCTGGAGAAGGGAAAGGCTACCCACTCCACTATTCAGGCCTGGAGAATTCCAAGGACTATAGTTCATGTATGTAGTCCATGGAATGTTTAATATCTGCTGTCATCTTTGCTCCCATTGATGACCTCCCACTCTCCTGGCACAAGGCTTTAGTCATCCATGCCCATTAAGACTCCTAAACTGGTAGTTTATAACATCTACATCATTCCCACCCTACTTCATGATACCATGAAGACAGACAATATACACAAACTTCCTCATGTTTTTATTCATTGCTATTTTCATAGCTTCCTTTTGGAGACAAAAAATCAGAGCTAATAACCAGAGAGAGCAACAGTCACTACAAAAAGGTGCTAAACCAGCCTCTAGGCTCACAGCTATATATCATAAAAGCATAAACTGAGAAGTATCCCATTTCCCATTAATTAAAATAAAAACGTGGGTGGATGAAACTGGAGCCGATTATACAGAGTGAAGTAAGCCAGAAAGAAAAACACCAATACAGTATACTTAAACATATATATGGAATTTAGAAAGATGGTAATGATAAACCTGTATGCGAGACAGCAAAAGAGACACAGATGTATAGAACAACCTTTGGACTCTGTGGGAGAGGGAGAGGGTGGGATGATTTGGCAGAGTGGCAGTGTAACATGTATGATATTGTAAGTGAAATGAATCGCCGGTCTAGGTTTGATGCAGGGTGCAGGATGCAGGATGCTTGGGACTGATGCACGGGGATAATCCAGAGAGATGGTGTGGGGCAGGAGTGGGGTTGGGGGTGGGGGGGTCAGGATTGGGAGTTCATGTACACTCGTGGCTGATTCATGTCAATGTATATAGCAAAACGAATACAGTATTGTAAAGCAAAACAAACTAAAAAATAAAAATTAATTAAANAACATGTATGATATTGTAAGTGAAATGAATCGCCGGTCTAGGTTTGATGCAGGGTGCAGGATGCAGGATGCTTGGGACTGATGCACGGGGATAATCCAGAGAGATGGTGTGGGGCAGGAGTGGGGTTGGGGGTGGGGGGGTCAGGATTGGGAGTTCATGTACACTCGTGGCTGATTCATGTCAATGTATATAGCAAAACGAATACAGTATTGTAAAGCAAAACAAACTAAAAAATAAAAAATTAAAAAAATAATAAATAAATAAAATAAAAACGTGTTAATAAAAGTGGTTGTTAATGCCATCAATAAACTGTTACCCTATCAGCTTAATTTGGAGAACTTTAAAAGTGGCTCTTTAAGACACAGGTACAATCCTACAGATACTTCTCTAGGCAGAGATGCTATTCCCTCAAGATCTGATGCTTTGTACCCCTATAGTTTCCATCACTGTGAAATTATCTTTTAACAGTATCTAGCATCCTCAGTGGAGAAGGCAATGATACCCCACTCCAGTACTCTTGCCTGGAAAATCCCATGGACAGAGGAGCCTGGTAGGCTGCAGTCCATGGGGCCGCACAGAGTCGGACACGACTGAGGCGATGGAGCAGCAGCGGCATCAGTAACAAACTACACTTCACCTCCTCTCCCCTCCTCACCTTACCCCACTGAATAAAAACATTCAGAGCCCGTAACTGCCATGTCCTGGTGGATTTTTCATTTTTCTACCACCTCTCAGCACTACAATTCTGTGGATCTCCTAACTTCAAGCCAGAACTTCAGCCTCTCAATTAGACTCTAGAACTTTACAACAAATTCATGTGCTTTAGTCCCAGTCATTTACACATAATGCCAGAAACAGTCTGGCTGTGTTAGTGCATATGCTAGGCTTTCAGTGGACTTTCCTACTGAACTTGGATGTCTAACAACAAGCACCAGCGAGCAGCAAGCCTGCTGCTAGAGAACAAGGTCAACTTATCAGGCAGTCCAGAATTCTCTGGAATCAGCTCCTTTGATAGCAGAATTACAAAGAGAACGGGCATTTCCCATGGGACTGTTACTAAAATAATAATGTTAATTTATATCCAGGTAAGACAGAAAGGTATAAAACAAGTAATATTTATTCAAATCGGTTTCTTATTCCTCTTCTACAAATGGCCCACTGAAAGTTGGCTACAGTTCTGCCCTCATCCACATTAAAAGCAAATAGCTACTTCACTTTTTCCAAATCATAATCACATTTTAATAGACACTTTTACTGACTATATAACCTTGAACATATTACTTAGCCTTTCCAGAGGTAAATTTTATCTGTAAAAGGAGGATACTAATAAAGGCTCAGTCTATTTTGTGGGTTGTTATGAAACATTAAAAATAAATGCAAACTATCGCAGTGAAGAGGAGCCTGAGGAAACATGACAACTAAATATAATATGGCATCCTGGATGGGATCCTGGAACCATTCGGTGAAAACCAAGGAAATCTGAATGGACTTCAGTTAATATAATGTATCAGATGGGTTCGTTAATTGTGACAAATGTACCATACTAATGAGAGATGTTAATAATAGGAGAAGCTTGGTGTAGGGTATATGGGAACTTCTTTACAATTTCTCCATATATCTAAATCTATTCTAAAATAAAAACACTTTTTAAAAAGTTTTTACATTATGCAAAAGCACACTTTATAAATTGCAAAGTTCTAGTCATTTGTAAATGGTCACATAATTTAGTAGATTTAGTCTTTTATATAGATTGTTGATAGGTAGGCAGCCACCTTAAGTAGTTCAGATAACAGAGATAGCTTAAGAGTTAAGTTCTGGTGTGAAGAGTCTAGCCCCCAGAAACATCCCAGCTGTTTCCTGCCAGCTGGTGCCTCATGTCTGACTTTCAATAGAGTTAATTTTCTTTGTATAATTATATTTGTCTTTCAACTTGTTTGTTTTACAAAAAAAAAAAAAGTTACTTTTAAAAAAGAAACTCTATACAGGTATGTGCTATAATTTTAAGACTGCAAAAAGTGAACTATAAGGCAAAAGGGTATGGCTATTTATTGCTAACTGCCAAAACAGATCTGATTTCTACTCCCATCTTCAAATGGAGGAACAGACAGACACCCAGAGATAGAATACACCAAGTGTACCCAACTCCTGCCAACTCCTGTTCTGCCCTGGAAAAAAAAAAAGAAGAAAGCAAGAGTCCCAGAAGTGCAGGAAATTGTTTCTCAGACGAAAGACAACACTTCCTTTCCCAGAACAATCCATCTCCCACACTGACATCCTGCTCCTGCTATATTTACCCAACCCAAATCTGCAGATGATATACTCCCAGCTGCACTCCTGCCACATGGTCCTGTCACTCAGCCACAACACTCAGGGGAATCTGTCCAGAGGGCAGAGCCTAGAAATCACTACACACTAATCCATGCTTCCTCTATCAGTAGCCTTCAGAGTAAAGTGAGACAAAATACGGACAGTATTACTCCCTGTTTATTTTGGAAGTGACTGGGGAGACAAGAGGTACTTCATTTTGTATAGCTGCTAATTTTGACTGCTTCTCATAGTAGCCAGTGGAGGAGCCTAAAGAATGAAGGGATTGAAACAGGAGTTTCATTAACAGTTAAAAATAACTGTTAATGCTAGCTGCCCAAAAGGCATCTCTTAATAGACTCTTTCACCATAACCTACTAGGATCAGGCTATCAAGGCACCATATCACAGGGTAAACCTTTCAGTTCTGAATGGATGGATCCAAGGAATAAAAGCTGGGACCATTTTATTCATCCCGACCTCCTCCTACCTTGCAGCACACTCTACTGCAAGGGGAAAGCCGAACAGTAGACTGGGTAAAGGTAAATGTTAGAGTTGATTCCCACTTTCCTATTTAGCAGCTCTGTAATCTTGGTCCTTCCCTCCAAGTCCTTTCCTTCTGCTCCTTTCTGATCTTTCCTCCTTATTTTCTGTCTTTCTAGTTCCATTTATTTTCTTTCCCTATTTTTCTCTCTCTCTCTTAATTTTTCATAGGCAACGTTTCCTCTACAAAACATAACTGATAACTAGTAAGGTTTTCATTAGTAATGTCATATCATCAGCCTACTCTTCACCATAGTAACAGCAAAGAATAAGACTCAAGAATAATACCTTTTTCTCTACCTTTTCTTTTCTTAGGGAGGCTCATATTGATCAGATCCTTCAAAGGAATAAAAAGAAAGAAGCAAAAGGAAAAATGTAGAGAAAAAACAGTGACAGAGAGAAAAGGGCGATAGTAAATAAGAATGCGGAGTGATTTTCTAAACCCAATTTTTTCTCTTAAAGTTCCTGAATGATGGGCATTTCAAAACTTTACATATTTTAAAAAGCTGAAGTAAAAGTTCTTAATGAGCTCAACCAGGCTTCTAAAATACATCTGAGAAATGTTGATATATGATGCATTCATACTGCTATCCCACTTAGTAAAAGGAGAAAAAAAAAAAAAAAGGGCATCAGCTTCACAAGGCTGTTTCCAATCTGGCTTAGGGAAAAAGCATTTATGCTGCTGGCTGAGCAGAGAACAAATTCATTCTACTGATGGTGTTGCCATATTCTAGGAAATCACCAAACCCTTCGTCAACCGTCACTGAGATAAACCTTTTCCCAATTTTCAAAACTAGTAAGTGTTTTGGCTGCCTTGGTGGTTCAGTGATAAGAATTCGCCTGCCAATGCGGAGACATGAGTTAGATTCCTGATCCAGGAAAATTCTATGTGCCATGGAGCAACTAAGCCTGTGCACCATGACTATTGAGCCAGTGCTCTAGAGCCCATGAGCTGCAACTACTGAAGCCCGCTCACCCTAGAGCCCATGCTGTGCAACAGGAAAGCTACCAAAATGAGAAGCCTGTGCACTGCAGGGAAGAGCAGGCCTCGCTCGCCATAGCCAGAAAAAGCTTGTGCAGCAACGAAGAGCCAGCACAACCAAAAATAAATAAAATTATTAACGACAACAACTAGAAGAGTTTTTAAGTTACTGGCTTTTTAAAATTCTTTTGGCCATGCCATGTGACTTATGGGATTTTAGTTACCTGACCAGGGATCAAACCCTGGCCTTTGGCAGTGAGAGCTCCAAGTCCTAACCACTGGACTCCCAAGGAATTCCCCAAGTTACTGGATATTTTTAAAAAACAGCATCACAAACTTCCCTGGTGGCTCAGTGGTAAAGAATCCGCTTGCCAATGCAGGAGACATGGGTTGGACCCCCAATCCAGGAAGATGCCACATGCCGCAGAGAACTAAGCCTGTGTGTCACAACCACTGAACCTGTGCCCTCATCATGGAGGCCACAACTACTGAAGCCTGTGTGTCCTAAAATCTGTGCTCTACAAGAGAAATCACCACAAGAAGAAGCCCATGCACCACAATTAACCCCCGCTCTCCACAACTAGAGAAAAGCCAGCACAGCAACAAAAACCTAGCACAGCCAAAAAATACAACACATGAATTAAAAAAAAAACCCACACACACACAACAAGAACAGCAGCGTCACCAAAGCCATAAAGAAATACAGACCTTCAGAGCATGTGATTGTTATTTCTTAGAAAGAAACAAACATAAGCAAGCTAGGAAGAAAGTTCACATTTTCTTCTCATACCTAAGAACAAGTCCTTTAAGAACAGATGTTTTAGGCAACCATTCAAATTTTCCATCACTGCAACCTGAAAATGGTTCAGGCAAGAATCATCAACATATGATAAATCATGGGGAGAAAAGTTTGTCATTGTTGTTATTTAGTCGCTCAGTTATGTCCTATGCTTTTGCAACTCTAAGGACTGTAGCCCTCCAGGGTCCTGTCCATGAGATTTCACAGGGAAGAATATTGGAGTGGGTTGCCATTTCCTTCTCCAGGGAATCTTCCCAACCTAGGGATCAAACCCATGTCTCCTGCATTGGCAGGCTGGTTCTTTACCACTGAGCCACCAAAAGTTTAATGAGGAGCAAAACAAGGTCTTAGTATGTTGCCCCAAACTGCTTGTGAGTTCCAAAGGGATCACAGTATCTATTCAGTGGAAAAATGAAGTTAACACCTGGATGAAGTGATCAAAATTAATATCACCAATGAGGAGTCAGGGGTGTCCTAAGAAGGACACTATTATCAGTAGTGGTGGGTATATGCTAAGTTGCTTCAGTTGTGTCCAACTCCTTGCCACCCCATGGACTGTAGCCCACCATGCTCCTTTGTCCATAGAATTCTCCAAGCAACAATACTGGAGTGGGTTGTCATTTCCTTCTCTAGGAGCTCTTCCCAGAACAGGGATCAAACCCAGGTCTCCCACACTGCAGGTGGATTCTTTATGGTTTGAGCCCCAGGAAAGCCCAGTGGTGTGTAGATTCATGCCAAATACATAACCTGAATCATCATGAGGAAATACTAGACTAACCCAAATGAAGAACATTCTTGAAAGGAAGAAAAGAAGAAAAAAATGGCTGTAGAAAAAAAAGAAAAAAGAAAAAAAGACTTCATTTATTCACTTAAAAAATTCAATGTCATGAAAGACCAAATAAGGCTGTAGAACTGTTTCAGATTAAAGGAGACTAAAGTCAGTTCTAATGAGGTGGATGACGCTGGAGCCGATTATACAGAGTGAAGTAAGCCAGAAAGAAAAACACCAATACAGTATACTTACACATATATATGGAATTTAGAATGATGGTAATGATAAACCTGTACGCAAGACAGCAAAAGAGACACAGATATATAGAACGGTCTTTTGGACTCTGTAGGAGAGGGAGAGGGTGGGATGGGTTGGCAGAGTGGCAGTGTAACATGTGTGATATCATAAGTGAAACGAATCGCCAGTCCAGGTTTGATGCAGGATGCAGGATGCAGGATGCTTGGGACTGATGCACAGGGATAATCCAGAGAGATTCGTGGCTGATCCATGTCGATGTGTAGCAAAACGAATACAGTATTGTAAAGCAAAACAAACTAAAAAAATAAAAATTAATTAAAAAAAAAATAAAGGAGACTAAAGGAATATGACAGCTAAATGCAACAGGTGATCCTTGACTGAAAAGGAAAAAAATTTAAAAATCTAAAAATCTATTATTGGGACAACTGACAGAATTGGAATATGAATAGTATTGTATCGTGCTAAATTTCTTGAACTTGATACTGTATTAAAGATTATGTAAAAGGTTATCCTTGTTCTTAGCAAATATACATTGAAGTACTAAGTGATAAGGCTGTATGTAATATATATATAATCTACTCTCAAATGATTTAGAAAAAAATGTATATACATATGTATGTGTGTGTATAGAAAGAGAATAAAAACAAAAGTATATAGGAGACCTCTGTATTATTCTTGCAACATTTAAAATTATTTCAAAATGAAAATTCCAAAGAATACACTATCAGTTGATGATTAAATATCCTGACACCAGTCAATTAAAGAAGTAGAGATGGACTTACATTCTACTGCTGCTGCTGCTGCTAAGTCGCTTCAGTCATGTCCAACTCTGTGCGACCCCACAGATGGCAGCCCACCAGGCTCCCCCGTCCCTGGGACTCTCCAGGCAAGGACACTGGAGTGGGTTGCCATTTCCTTCTCCGATGCATGAAAGTGAAAAGTGAAATTGAAGTCGCTCAGTCGTGTCCGACTCTTAGCGACCCCATGGACTGTAGCCCACCAGGCTCCTCCATCCATGGGATTCTCCAGGCAAGAGTACTGGAGTGGGGTGCCATTGCCTTCTCCGGACTTACATTCTCGATAATTCCAGATAACACTAAAACACTAAATGGTAGGGAAGCAAGCCAATTATTTTCCTTCTGAGCTTTCAGAGGAAGACTATCAGCAACACAAATATTTCCCATTCTCTGCCTTCAGTCATTGGATACACACAACCCAGTTTTGCTGATTCTTAAGGCTGCAGCCTACCTAGGACCACTTAGGACCCTAGAAATAGGTCCAATTCTCTAAATACCAAAGAGCTCTATCAACTGCAGCCACTGCTCATTTCCTTCCTTATAAAGAACCTAGAGAACAGAGTAAGTCTTTAAAACCTCTGAAATGAGACTGATTAAGATGGTAATCTTGGGCTCACTTGGGAGGATTAATGAGCCATATTTGGATCCTGGATTTCAACAGAAATCCACTTTCCCTTGACAATTATCCCACAATGCTTCTTTCCAGGTGGGCTGAACCGAAAGAGAACTCCTCTTCCTGGGCCAGAGGGAACAGGATCCTCTGCCAGAGTCACTGGGCTCTGGTCACCAAAAGTATTGGGCTATAACAGGTATTAGGGATGTACTCTGGATGTACACTCATCCCAGAAAAAAAGACCAACAAGATAAAATCGCACTTTAAACACAATAAGCTATCAAGCAAATGATGAGGTCTTTTGTGGCATTTGTTTGAATAACATTTTTACTCCAACATTCATTCCAACTTCCTCTTTTAGAAAGATCTTAACCACTGTTTAATTGCTTCACTGCCTTACTACCTCTCTTTTTTCCTAAGGAAAAAGGACATTTCTTAAATGGCATTCTTTCTGAGAAATCAAGTTTCTCAAGGGTTACTTCTAAATAAGGGAGCTTTCTCTGGGATATAAAAGATAAACATATAATGGGATGTTCTGCTAATCTGAAGTCAAATGAAGAAGTCAAAAGTCACTGTGAGTTTTGATACTTTTTTCCTCAGGTGAGGCTGCTGGGCTAAAGACAATGGGCTGCTCATGTTACTTTAAATTTGAGCTATAGATAAGAACTTTCCTCACTCTTTTATTTTTTACACTGTTGGCCTGATTAAGTTGTGAATTTTTATTTTTTTGGTCACAGCTCATGGCTTGTGGGATCTCAGCTCCCCAACTAGGGATCAAACCCGGCCCCTCAGCAGTGGAAGCTCAGAGTTCTAACCACTGGATCACCATAGAATTCCCCTCATTCTTTTAGCACCTTAACTAAGTAGCTATTAAAATTTTTGTTTTGTGCCCCTAGACTGCAGAATCCTAACAATTATGTTAGAAGTCCAAGCCTGAAAGCAAAATTTTATTAGAAGTTGACTTTTATTAGAAAAGACAATCAGTCACTGATATTCTATCCTTGTAGTACAATTTTAGTCAGTTCAGCTCTGAAATGCACAGACTGATTAATCAAAGATGAATATAAATGGATTAATGGAGCCCTAAGACATCAAAGCCCTAAAGCAGCTAATGAAGCTGCCATGCACACGGTTACTGCCAGGAAGCCAGGGCGAGGGCAGAGAATGGGAGAGATAAAGCTGACAAACACCAAGGCTGTTCTTCTGAAGACCCTAGAACCTCTTTCAGTACACCAGGGCACACAACAATTTCCTAAGGTCATATGTGGAAGCTGGGAAGATTTCAAACCACCATCCAGCTGTCCACTCAAATTCCAGAGTCTCTCATATCACCCATCCACTAGACCATAAACTTTATGAGGACAGGAACTGGGTTGGCCTCCTTGAAAATTAGGTCCTTAATACGTAATTCAGTGTCTGGCACACATTGAAGTGCTTGAGAAATACCTGTTGACTTAATACATAAATGAATTTTTGCCAAGATCAAAGTTCCTATAAAAGATGCTGTTTCAGATCTTTCTAGCACAACTTACTTCCTGCTTGATCTACCAAAAGAACTCAAAAGGATGGCCAGGCCATGTCTAACATGATGTGCTATCCACTCTTTCCTGAACAATCAGTTTAACATCATGTAAAACAGATAATATAGAAGGCACAAAGTGACTAGTTAATCATGATTACACCCACAATCTTTATTTCCTTGGGGAAGAATACTTATTTTAACATTCTCCAGGACTGTTATGATTCACAATGGTCTCAAATTAATTTCTGCCTTGCAAATGCTGATTCACCCAGAGAGAAACAAGCATATAAATAGAACTGCTTTAGCCATAAACAAAAAAGAAAGGAAATCTTCCACTTGTAACAATATAGATGAACCTTGGGGACATTCTGCTAATTGAATAAGTCAGATATTCTCTTTATTATGTGTGATGCACTGATGCTTTCTATTCTATTCTTTTTAAGGCCCACAGCTTGTACCAGAAAACAAGGAAGTACTCAAAGGGGTCATATCAAAGGAACAAAGGAGTTAGTTTGAAGGGGCTCTCATTGACCAAATTTGGAATTACTTATGCACCAAAAATGATCATAAATATAATTAACTGTAAACACTGATAAATAAAAATTCACAAGCCCCTCTAAAGTGGAAAACTCCTCACCTGCCCTCATTCGTGCTCATTACTACAAAAACTCCTTATCTGAAAGTTGGTAATTTAAGGGAAAGAATTAGGCATTTTCCTTGCCTTTTCAAGAGAAACTGTGTTTCATCCTCCAGTTTACAGAGGAGAACTATTCTAGAGAACACCGTCAATAATGTAGAAAGACAGAATTAGAAAATCGTCATTCTGCAAATCCCCTCCCCTAGTAAAATAAGTGATTCTGGAAAAAATTCATCAGTAGATGATCATTAGGTATATTAGAAACACGATATTTGCAAGATGCCAAATTATTACTTCACAGATTATCTACTTATCACAAAGAGAAAAATAAATTTATTTTACAATGAAGAGATAAGGCAATCACCACCAGAAGCAATAACCAAATTTAGCACCATCAACAGCAGGACAACTTGACAGTATGTGCCTCCTGTGGTGATATAATATGAAGTACACATATCATCTATGCCCAAAATGTTTATCCTGAGTTGAGTCAAGTTTTTAACTCTAACTTCTAGAATGGAAATATCTGAAGTACAGTAACAAGTTAAATGACACCACAAGGACACAGACAAACCCAGAATGTAAAACATTCTAAAGATAAAAGGCCTAGTCTCTTCAAAAAGTCAATGCCAAGAAAAAAATAATAAATAGGGTGGAGAAAACTATATTAGATTTTTAAAGTCTAAAGAGATAGAACTACATAATGAAATCAGAATTCTACATGGATTTTGGTTGGTAAAACCAGCTATAGATATAGGTAGTTTGGGAACAAATAGGAAATTTTAATAAATGGACTGGATATTCACTAATATTGGTAAATTACTGCTCAGTTTCTTAGGTATGATAATGATACTAAGATTATGTAGGAGAATTTCCTTATTTAGGATCCAGCCTGAAATGTCAACACATCTGCAACTTATTTTTAAATGGTGTATGAAAAACAATACACATATACATGGATAAACCAAATATGGCTAATGTTAATAATTTTTACTCAAGTATGGGATGCAGGTGCTCACTATATTTCAATTTTGGTATGTCTGAAATTTTTCATACTAAAAACTTGAGGAAAAATTGCTGTGTAACCCTTTAAAATGATATAACAATCCATTAACAGAATGCAACTACAGTCTGAAGATACCAATCTAGCCCATAGTAGGGTAGTCATAATATTATCTTAGCTCTCCCTTTATTACCAATACTAAGGCAGTTTTCTTAAACCTGTTATTGCCCAAAGGGAAGAATGAACCTTCATGAAAAGCTCACATGAAGTTTTCTTTCTTATTCAAGTTTTATATTTTTCTGCCAATTAATAACTCACTTTACTTGAAAAGGAAAAATAATCAGTTGAAAAATTCCTACCAGTGTCAGAAAAATTTCATTTGTCCCTATACTTTTAGAGGATTTTTTCCAGTTAAGGGCCCATTACAGATAACATTGAAGTCCTTTTGATCCTCTTGCTCTCAAATTAATGTCTCCAACTACCCTTAGCCTCCAGTTCCCAAGCTGCTTTCCAAGACACCTGGAAGCAAGCTACATGGTTGACTGCAGAAAAACCCTTGCTCCCACACTACATCTGGCCCTGCCTTTCCACCAAATCAAATGCCAATTTATTCCCCTCTGATGTACAGTGTATCAATCCACTTCCTGGATGGCCCCACTTCACAATGGGCCAGAAACCCAAAGCAATAATGTGAGTTCTACAAAAGGGCAAATAATCGCTCAACAAGCGTGGAACAAGGAAAGGTCAGTTGTGATACGTGCACATGTGGCAGCCCTTCACAACTCAACATACAGTGGTAACAGAAGGCTGGTGTTACTGAAGAGGCATGCAAAGAGAAGCCAGCCAACAGGCAGCCAGGAGTGCTTGTCCATCTAAGTCCTTCAGACTTCCAAAGACCAAACTAAAGAAACAAAGGTCTCAAAACTGGAAAGGAGCATCTTATCTCCTCGTTTCCAGAAGCAAAACTGATAGCTTAAGGTAGTCACTGCTCTCCATTACAACTCTTGTTTAAGATGATCTCTGAGATAAAATAACTTGATCTTCATTTTGCTCTATATCCCACTCTATCTTCTAATGAGTGCAGAAGAGAAAAGACAAATGTACTCACCCTTTCCATAAACATACCCAATATCATTTTAGAAATTGGGGTGACCAACTGAACATCTGTGAGCACAGAAAGGTGGTTAAAAAAGGTAAGGCTAGGACAAAACTCTTCACCATCTTTCCTAATAAAAACTGCACAGTGAATTTCAAACACCTGGCTCCTTCTGAAACCCTCTTGGCACTTGCCCTAGGTTTGAATGGGTAGAAGAGAAGAAAGGGATTCTGCCTGCCTCCCTGTTAAAAACAAGACTGTATCTGGCTTTCCTTCTTTTTACTCATCTGACTGCTATCATGGTAAACTGGAACACATATCCAGAGAGAAATTTCAGGCCTCAAGAGGTGGCTGTGTTAAAAAGGACAATGTCAACAAGAACAATACTAGCAACAGTGACACCTACCACAGGCCACACTGTCACCTTGTCCACTAAACTCGACTAGAAAGAAATTAGGTTTCCTTGCTTCTGCTGTTGAGAGCCAGTATATTAAGGAAGACCTTTATGGGAATTCCCTGGTGGTCCAGTGGTTAGGACTCTACACTTCACAGCCCAGATTGCAGGTTCAATCTCTAGATGGAGAATTAAGGTCTTATAAGGCATGCAGTGCAGCCAAAAAAAGTCCTTTTCTTCACAGCTTCCTTTCAGATATGAGTAGTGGAAAATGTACCAGGAGACTGGTTCTGATGGTATGTTTGAGCACTAGGAAAAGAAAAGGGAAAGTCTAATTAATAAAAAGACTATGTAGAACTGCTTCTTCTCAAGAAAGTCTTCATTTTCTAATCCTGGGGACAAACAAAGGTTTAGAAGAACTTGTTAGTTTAGAATTGTCAAATGAAGGTTCAAATTATGGGGCTTCCCTGGTGGCTCAGCTGGTAATGAATCTGCCTGCAATCTGGGCGTCTCAAATTCAATCCCTGGTCGGGAAGATACCCTGGAGAAGGGAATGGCAACCTAATCCAGTATTTTTGCCTAGAGAATTCCATGAACAGAGGAGCCTGGAGGGCTGCAGCCCATGGGGCTGCAAAGAGTCGGACACAACTGAGCGAGTAACACACCAGTAAAAAGAAATGACAAAGTCATCAAAATATAGGCCTCTGGGAGCCATCTTATTGATATAAATATTCTCAAAGAAAAAAAAAAAAACACAGTACCTTTATTTCCCCTAACTGTGCTCAAATGCCCATAAATCTGAGAACACTCAAGCTACCAAGATGCCAAAGTCAGCCTGACTCAAATCCAAGTCACACTCAACAATTGTGTTGCTCAACAATCTCCAAACTAATATAGTCATATATTTTATTACAGAACAAGGAAGAAAAAAAGAGCACAGGAGGAAGTTCCCTGGTGGTCCAGTGGTTAAGCCTCCACATTTCTACTATAGGGAACACAGGTTTGATTCCTAGTCAAGGAACTAAGATCCTGCATGCCACGTGGCACAACCAAAAGAAAAAAAAAGGCACAGGAAAGAGATACTTACATAAGTGTGCCCAGTTTTGCCTGTTCCAATACTTAGCAGATTACATAAATTTGTTGGCCAAATTTTATCATTTTATCCTTTCAGTCTCTAGTTAGGCCTTGCACAATTTACCAGCTCATTTCCAAGTGGATCAAAGCTAATAACTCTTGAAATTTCCTGGCAGTCCAGGGACTCTGAGCTTCCACTGCTAGGTGCCCTGGGTTCAATCTCTGGTCAGGAACTAAGAGACCACAAGACCACAGGAAGCCAAACTTCCCTGTCCTTCACCATCTCAAGAAGCTTAACCAAATTCATGTTCACTGAATCGGTGATGCCACCCAACCATCTCATCCTCTGTCATCCCCTTCTCCTCCCACCTCCGATCTTTCCCAGAATCAGGGTCTTTTCTAATGAGTTAGCTCTTCACATCAAGTGGCCAAAGTATTGGAGCTTCAGCTTCCACATGAGTCCTTCCAATGAATATCAAGACTAATTTCCTTTAGGATTCACAGGTTTGATCTCCTTGCAGTCCAAGGGACTCTCAAAGAGTTTTCTCCAACACCACAATTCAAAAGCATCAATTCTTCAGTGCTCAGCTTTCCTTATGGTCCGACTCTCACATCCATACATGACTACTGGAAAAACTGGACCTTTGGCAGCAAAGAAATGTCTCTGCTTTTTAATATGCTGTCTAGGTTTCTCATAGCTTTTCTTCCAAGGAGCAAGTGGCTTTTAATTTCATCACCATCTGCAGTGATTTTGAAGCCCAAGAAAATAAAGTCTGTCACTGTTTCCATTGTTTCCCCGTCTATTTACTGTGAAGTGATGGGACCAGAAGCCATGATCTTAGTTTTCTGAATGTTGAGCGTTAAGCCAGGTTTTTCACTCTCCTCTTTCACCTTCATCAAGAGGTTCTTTAGTTCCTCTTCACTTTCTGCCATAAAGGTGGTGTCATCTGCACATCTGAGGTGATTGGTATTTTTCTTTCAAATATGCACCCTTACTCAGTCTTTTTCCTGACAGCGACTACTAAATGTCTTTCCTATATGTCCCTATGTTCCAATTGAAACAGATTAAACTTGAGGTCTGAGGCATCCTGGAACAGTTTTGCTTCAACTTAGAAGGCTATTTCTAAGAGGACTAAGTCAGACAGGTGTTAAGTTATAGTTCCTCCCAGGTTGGCTTTCAGACTCTGTTTAAATGTTCTCTGTAAAGCTCTGGAGGTTACATGGATTCAAACCTCCTAGCTCAAACTCTGAATTCACAAAGCTTGAGACAGTACCCTACAGGTGTGTTTGTCTAGGATAAACTATATTTAAATAAACTCCTAATACATCCACTCTCTCCAGACACCTGTTTCTTCCTCTTAAACTCAGGCACATCATATCTTGCTGTACAGATAAGCACAGTGAAGAAATATCTTATCCCTCAAATATCTTATCCCTCAGAGTTACAATGTGCAAACCCATATCCCTCAAATATCTTATCCCTCAGAGTTACAATGTGAAACCCATCAATATCTTTGGGAATACATAAACTCTGCCCAGAACAGCTTTACATGAGAAGACCAACTAAGCAAATATATGAGCTAAATTTTTCTTCATTTCTATGGTTTATGTGAACAAGGGGCAAAGGAGGAATAAGAAAAGATGGCAACAGACTGCTCTAATTCACTATCATCTATTCTATATCTGATAGGGAACCATATGGCCTAAAGTATAGTATATAAGTACATAAGTTAGTCTCAGAATGGTCAGCCAGAGTTACTAGTCTTAAAAACCAGTGGTTATGAGGGCAGGAAGTTTGTTTACCATTATAGATCCAATGGCTAAGTGCCTAAGCAAAACGCCTACCACACAGCAGGTATTCAGTAAATATCGGTCAGAAGCAACTCAATAAGCTAGACTTAGAAGAAATCCAAATCTTAGTGAATCTCAGAAAGAAAAGGTCCAAGCAGCTACAACAGTTCCATAGTTAATACAGGTGCTTATACTGAGCTTCAAGACCACCTTAGTCTTCTGCTAAATACCCCGAGCCTCATAGGTCCCCAAAATTAAAAAGACCAGCAAGAAGTTTTATCTCCATAGGCAAACTTACTACCCTCCCTACCACCACCCCTGACACACACACATATCACTAAGAGGTCTTCCTCAAGCCCTTGAAGTCATTAAGAGGTGATTCCTTAGATTCTGGTGTGATACTTTTAGATTGTTCTTCCCTCTGTGCTATAAACCAAAATTTTTGGTTTAAAAATTTTGAATTCTGGAAAAGAATCTCTTTGTAATGATCTAAGTTTAAACACCAAGGACAAAGGCAGCCTAAAATCTGGAGGTAAATGACCATAGCCAAACACCACAAATCACAATTGATTGGAGCCCTGTCTGGGAAGCTACATTGAATGAAGGGTACTAAGGCTTCCAAGCACTAATCTGGGAACAAAAAGATCAAAGACCAGAGAGCATGATGGCTAGAAGGATTACTCTAAACTGTCTACACTTGGGGAACTTCTCTGGCAGTCCAGTGGTAAAACTTTGTGCTTTCACTGCAGTGGGCACGAGTCTGATCCCTGGTCAGGGAAGTAAGATCCAACATGTGACACAGTACAGCTAAAAAAATAAAAGTAAACTGTCTACTCTCTACAGCTTGGACTGCAAGGAGATCAAACCAGTAGATCTTAAAGGAAATCAATCCTGAATATTCATTGGAAGGACTGATGCTGAAGCTCCAATACTTTGGCCACCTGATGTGAAGACGTGACTCATTAGAAAAATACCCTGATGCTGGGAAAGATTGAAGGCAGGAGGAGAAGGGGGTGACAGAGGATGAGATGGTTGGATGGCATCACTGATTCAACAGACATGAGTTTGAGCAAGCTCCAGGAGATGGTGAAGGAAAAGGAAGCCTGGCGTGCTACAGTCCATGGAGTCACAAAGAGTCAGACACGACTGAGTGATTGAACAACTCTCTACAGACCTAAAACCAAGAGTGGTATCAAGTATTTTAATATTTCACTTTCCCTTTCATCCCCTAGTCCCATGCCACAAACCTTACCGCCCAGTCTGTGAGATTATAGGTAACTCCAATACACAAAAGCCCCAACAAGATCTCTAAAAGGATAAAAGGAAATGTGTCTTTGGAATCTAAGCCTACCGTATGGCTTGAGCAGATGCAAGGAAGAGGCACTGGTCCTTCTGCCCCTATGGCCAGGAAGCCCCAGCCCTGCAGGCAGCACAGAGTTAACTACCCACCCGCTTTGAGAAGCACAAAGGTACATCACTGCAACATGCCTAACATTTACATTGCCTCTCTCTGCTCATTAAACAGGTTTTGGTTAAATAATGAACAAACTGTATTACAGACTCCGATGAGAATTCCAAAATTATAAATCAACTGGGAAAGCCCAAAGGGGCAGACAGACAGGGAGGGGGGAGAAGGATAATATTGACTAATATAAAGGGCGCAGCTTGACAGTGGATATTCCTGCCACACCTGATCAAACACACTCCGTTGGGGGAGGGGAAACAGAGAAAGAAAGGGGAGATGGGGCAAGCAGCCTGAAATTTGCATCCGGAAAAGATTAAAATGGATTCTTTGGGGATAGAGAAAATACATAATATATATTACTATAAATGCAAAACTGTACTAAAAGCTAACTCAAATGTCAAAGATTACAGCTTGAATAAATTTAAATATAAAAGCCATGTGCTTCTTGAGTTAATGAGAGAGACATAAAAGGACAAACTGGGCCAGGAGGCTGAACAGAGCCTTACGCTGCCTTTGCTGGGCAATGGGTTCAAAGCACAGCAGCACGTATAGTCAGAGGCATCCCTTTATGGCTCTGAGTGCTAAGAAAGAGCTGGTGAATCCCATTGCTTTTCCAATCTACAATTGCTATTTTGAAAAATTAAGATAGATTTCATATGCCATAAAATTCATCCTTCTAAAGTATACACTTCTACAGTTTTTAGTATATTCACAAAGTTGTACAACCCTTATCACAATCTAATTCCAGAACATTTTCATCACCCCTAAAAGAAACCCTATTACCATTAGCAGTTACTTCCCATGCCCACTTCCTGCTCCTAGCAACCACACATCTGTTTTAACTCCTTTAGAATAACCTCTTACAGGATTCTTAAGAGAACTGAAAGACTAAATGAGGGGCAGCAGTCACGTCTCACTGGTGGTGAGCTATGGCTTTATCCGAAGTACCAATATGCAAACTTTGCTCTCAGGCATTTCATACTTTCCAAGTGCAACCCTGTCTTTAGATTTGGTATTAGAACATTCTATTACTCTAGATATTACAGAGCATTCAGTTATCATGCATTTTGGGCAAATACTGACTGCAAATGTGGTCCAGAGACACACCTGTGAGAATAACTGACATGGATTTAGCCAACCCTTACTAGAAACAGTAGACTCACATCCTTTACAATGCTCAGAAAATGTTCCTGGAGGAGTAGGTAGCACTTATGCCCTTAAAAGATCTTCTGACTGCTTACAAGAGGAAAAATTGCTTTGGTTGACTGACAATGTCCAGTGAATCACCTATTGCCTTTAATAATATTCTAACCAACCCAGCCAGCAGATAGTCTCAGTTCAGTTCAGTTCAGTTGCTCAGTCGTGTCCGACTCTTTGCGACCCCATGAATCGCAGCACGCCAGGCCTCCCTGTCCATCACCAACTCCCGGAGTTCACCCAGACCCACGCCCATGGAGTCAGTGACGCCATCCAGCCATCTCATCCTCTGTCGTCCCCCTCTCCTCTCGCCCCCAATCCCTCCCAGCATCAGAGTCTTTTCCAATGAGTCAACTCTTGGCATGAGGTGGCCAAAGTACCGGAGCTTCAGCTTCAGCATCATTCTCTCCAAAGAAATCCCAGGGCCGATCTCCTTCAGAATGGACTGGTTGGATCTCCTTGCAGTCCAAGGGACTCGCAAGAGTCTTCTCCAACACCACAGTTCAAAAGCATCAATTCTTCGGCGCTCAGCCTTCTTTACAGTCCAACTCTCACATCCATACATGACCACTGGAAAAACCATAGCCTTGACTAGACAGACCTTAGTCCACAAAGTAATATCTCTGCTTTTGAATATGCTATCTAGGTTGGTCATAACTTTTCTTCCAAGGAGTAAGCGTCTTTTAGAAAAGTGCAAATAAAAAGCCTTTGTAAAAAGAGATCAAGCCCAAATCAGTTTCATGAGTTAAACTGAATGGAGTCTTGGAATTCCTACCATAGTTCTTCCAACCTAAGTGATACACCATTCCCAGTCACATAGCATGGGCAGTCCCTTCAGTTTCTCTCTCCAAGTTCAAAACCCTTTCCCAGCTTCTGACCATTAACGGCATCCAAGAAAGCAATCCTCCTGACACTGCCAATCAGAAAAAATCTGTTTGTTTCAGTAAAAGAAACAAGAAATTGGTCATGGATTACAAAGTCCAGGACCACAGGAGCAGCTGACCCATAAACCTGCTCCTGGAAGCCAGCACTATGTGGGGGGTAAGAACCATTCAAAAGACCATGAAATGCTCTATTTCAGATCCATTCTGTCATTTTATCAGGTAGGTAATATGTTAAAACCCAAGAACAATGGGCAACTTAGACAGGCACTGTTTCAATACCTGCCACAGCTACTGGCCCCTGGAAAATATCATCACCTTCTTCCTCACTCTGAGGGAAAGCTTGGACAACACCCAACTATGTTCCTAGTACCACTGACAGAACTGGTTCCTCAGCACATTCTGGTTTTAATAGTTTCAAGCAGAAGATAATCTGGATTCCTAACCCAAAGATGTGAGAAAATTAGGCCGCAGACTCAAGTTTGGTAACTCTCAGATGAACCAGAAACCAAATCTTGGACTGCACTACTCACCACAGATACAATCTCTGAACTGAATTCTTGGGATATGTCAGAATGGAGAAAACAAGTATAGGATATGGACTGGATGGCAAGTAGGAAACGTGGCTTTATCAGGAGAGCAGCACCACCTCAGCTCCTGAGGGTCTACAAAGTCCCCAAAAGGCCTACAAGGCAACTCCAGTCTCACCTCAGCCACTTTAGGGTATACCCAGCCACTTACAGGACTTCCCTGGTGGCTCAGATAGTAAAGCATCAGCCTACAATGCGGGAGACCCAGGTTCGATCCCTGGGTTGGGAAGATCCTCTGGGGAAGGAAATGGCAACCTACTCTAGTACTCCTGCCTGGAGAATCCCATGGACGGAGGAGTGTTGTAGGATACGGTCCATGGGGTCGCAAAGAGTCAGACACGACTGAGCAACTTCACTTTCTTTCACTTTCAGCCCCTTATGACAACAATTCTTAGCTATATATAAAATGCTTGCCAAACATTTTCCAAATGTATTCTCTGAGAAAGTAATACTCCGAACTCTGACCCATGAAAAAGAATTGTAAATATCTACTGACTACTTTTCTTTGTAATTGGGATATGTAAGCTTTACATGAAAAGTTAAAAAAAAAAATCTGGCAGCAATATGGATGCAACTAGAGATTATCATACTAACTGAAGTAAGTCAGAAAGACAAATACTATATGATATCACTTGTATGTAGAATATAAAACATGACACAAATGAACCTACCTACGAAGCAGAACACTCAGAGAGAACAGACTTGTGCTACAGGGGAGGGGAGGATGGACTGGGAGTTTGGGGTTAGTGTGTGCTGCATGCGTGCTAAGTAACTTCAGTCGTGTCCTACTCTTTGCAACTCTATGGACTGTAGCCCACCAGGCTCCTCTGCCCATGGGATTCTCCAGGCAAGAACACTAGAGTGGGTTGCCACGCCCTCCACCAAGGGATCTTTCCCACCCAGGGATTGAACTCTCATCTCTTGCATCTGCTGCATTGGCAGGTGGGTTCTTTACCACTGGTGCCACCTGGAAAGATGCAAACTACTACGTATAGAATGGATGGACAACAAGGTCCTACTATATAGCACAGGAAACTATATTCAGTATCGCAAGATAAACCATAATGGAAAAGAATGTATATATGTATAACTAAATCACTTTGCTGTACAGCAAAAATTAACACAACACTGTAAATCAACTATACTTCAATTGAAAAAAAATCTGCACAAGCCACCGACTTTCTAAAGCAGCCAAATCACTTTCAGCACAGGTCATAAAATGAGAACATGCCTAGTTGCAGCATTAGCCCTGCTAACTAGCTATCAGATACCTCTTCCTCTATATTTAATCATTGGCTAACATTGCCAACACTTTTTCACATTGAGTCAAATTTGCTCCTTTAAAGAAACATGTAGAAAATCCTTAGATTCCCTAGGCTTAGGGTTAGGAAAGTAAAAGGAATTTTTCTCCAGATATTCTCCTACATTTCTCATAAAAAGAGAACATTTACTTATTTTTTATTTATTTAATCTGCAGAAGCCTAAAAGCTATTTCAATTGTGGTGTTAGATGTTACTAGCTAAAAACATTCCAGGGATATACACAGCAAAAGCCCTTTACAGTCAACAGAGGAGCACTGCTCTGAGGCTTTCCCTTTATGTCTATATCTTCCCCCAACCAGCTTGAAAAATATGAAGTATTGAGCCTTTACTTCCTCTTTTGACATGTTTTCAAACATAATATAAAGCATTTCCTGTGTACATTCTCTCTAATTGTATGAATAGAAACAACACAGAACAGGGCACTAAATCTGGTATTAGGGTCCTGAATTCTAGTTTTGAGCTCTGATTCCACTTCTTAGGATCAGTGTGATCTCAGCTAAATCACTTAAAATATCTCTGGGCTTCAACTTCATTCATAATAGGGGGACAAATCTGCCATGCCTCCCTCACAGGTTGTGTAAAATTTTCAAAAAGGTATGGTAACTAGGCTTATCATGGTGTACATTTTGAAATGTACAGAAACATCAAATCACAATGTTAAATAGCAAGAACATAGTATTACAGGTCAATTCTATTTCAAAAGCAAACAAATAAACTCACAAACAAAAAGATCAGATTTGTGGTTACCAGAGGCAGGGGGTGAGGGAAGGAGGAACTGGATGAAAGCAGCCAAAAGACACAATCTTCTAGTTATAAGATAAATAAGTAGTTATAAGATAAATAAGTGTTAGGGCTGTAATGTACAACACAATGGGCTTCTCAGGTGACCCAGTGGTAAAGAATCCACCTGCCAGTGCAGGAGACGCAGGAGACATGGGTCTAATCCCTGGGTCAGGAAGATCCCCTTGAGGAGGAAATGGCAACCAGTATTCTTCATTCCAGTATTCTTGCTTGAAAAATCCCATGGACAGAGGAGCCTGGCAAGCCACAGTCTATGGGGTCAGAAAGAGTCAGACATAACTGAGCGACTGAGCATGCATGTACACACATATAACATGATAAATGTAATTAACACTGCTGTATGGTACACATGAAAGTTGTTAAGAGACTAAATCCTAAGAGTTCTCACCAAGAAAAAAAAATTTTTTTTTCTATTTCTTTAATTTTGTATCTGTGAGATGACAGATGTTCACTAAACTTATTGTGGTAATCATTTCATAATGTATATAATTCAAAGCACTATGTACATCTTAAACTTATATAGTGCTATATGTCAATTACATCTCAATTAAACTAAAAGAAGAAAGAATTAAGTTCCTGATCTGAAATATAAATAAAACAAAAGTAAAAAAATTCAATAAGGTAATAAATGTGAAAGTGGCTTTGAAAATTCTGAACATATAAATATTACATAAGATAATTATGATTAGAAAAACAAAGGCAGAGTGTGTGACACAAAAGATTCTGGGAACAAGTGAAGACTAAAAGAGCTGCATTACAGAAAGCTCAGGTCCTAAAACCAGTAAAGATTTTCTGTAAGAGAAAGGTTACACTGCAAGTATTAAACACTTCACTTGTGTCATCAACTTCCTATCTGATGGCATACATGAGTTAGAGAAAGAAAAATAGCTAAAACAAAACAGAACATTAGCCAAAAATAACACTTATAACTCAAGCAAAGAAGGAAGCTTATAATTTTATGAATGCTGATTCCCCACTAAAGTGGTACACTAAGAGCTCCAGGAAGGATCAGCAGTAAAATAAACCAGAGCAAACTACACCTGTGGGCCAAAACTGGCTTGCAGCCTGTTTTTTTAAAAGAAAATATTCTTTATTATTCATTTAAGTATTATCTGAGTCTGCATTTGAGTTACAATGACAGAGTTGAGTAGTTGCAGTTGCTACAGTCTGCAAAGCCTAAAATATATAGTCTTATACTATAAAGAAAAAGTTTGTCCACCCTTGCAATAAATCAAACACACTTACCTGTTACATTGTTTAAAACCTCCTTTAGATGACTGAAACTATGCAGCAGAGGATCCCGTTCTTCATCCTATAACACACAAATTAAAAAAAAAAAAAAAGAATTCATTATCCGACCAAGAGTAAAAAGGAAATAAAAGATAGATCAGGAGCTCCTTCTCTGAATCCAACCAGAAAATTCAGTTAGTTTTCCTTCTGACGAAAAGGAAGTTAGCCACGGTTCATTTTTCCAGTTCCCTAATCTCTTATCTCATAGAAGTACTCTGGGCTTACCTAAAATAGTACATCCTGAAGTACTAATCTTAATCTACACCAAGACCATGACATTTAAGTTCCCATAGACTGCTAGGTCTTCTTTATGTGTTATGGTCTGAATGATCATGACCCTCAAAACTTCTGTGCTGGGACTTCCTTGGTGGTCCACTGGTTAAAATTCCAGGCTTCCACTGCAGGGGGCACAGGTTTGATCCCTCATCGAAGAATTAAGATCTCACATGCCAAGAGTATTCCCTTGCCCCTTCTACCATGTGAGGATACAATGAGAAGTCTGAGACCCAGAAGTACCTCACCCAAGCATGCTAATGTTCTGATATTGAACTTTCAGCCCCTAGAAATAAATACATTGTTTAAAAAAAAAAAAAAAAAATCTGTTTATAGGCTACCCAGGCCATGGTATTGGGTTAGAGCATCCCAAACAGACTGAGACATGTATTACTCTATCTCTTCTCTTTCTTCATAGTTATCATAGTTAAATACATTCATCCCTAACTCCACTCTTATAAAACAATTCATTTTTATTAATGAAAGTGAGAAATTTCTAAACAAACATATACATATTCACCAAGCTAGAAATGTCTAAACTTTAATTTTACAATTGTACTCAAAACTGTTTTATACAACTGTAACAAAAACATCACTGAACATATACATATGCAACAAAGAAAGTCAGCTTTACAACAGTTAAGCTTACTCATCTGATTAGCAAGATATGGTCTCTTCTACATTTGAAAGCTTGCTGAATTTCCAAGGAGTACCATTACAAAGCCATATTCCATTTGCCAATAACTACACTAATTGAAATGAATTTGACAGCTAATTATAGTTCTCAGGAATCAGAAGGTAAGGAATCTATATCGCAATTTTTTTCCAATATTGAATATTAGAATAAATTCTTAGAAGTAAAATTTCTGATTCAAAAAGTAAACAAACAAAAAAGAAGAAATCTTTTTGACATGTTTAGGCATATTAAAGAGGTCCCAAGTACTAGCTTAAGCTGCTTATAAAAACAGCTAGAAGAAAAATGGTATCATCTTTTGGGTTCTAGAGAAAAAAAAGCAGCTTATAAATTTGACTCTTATTAAAATAAAACAGAAGGGTCCTTGATACCCTTCTGAAAAACTCTGAATTTTCCTATTATCATTATTACCAGGAAACTGACCATGTATCAGATCCCCTACAACAACTCAGTAACCAAGTGTTCTGCCCAACCCCCACTTACCAGTGGTGTATGGGTGCTCCATCGGGCATTTCGTTTGATGGCCCCAACCACAATGTTAATTTCCCCTTGAATGATGTAAATATTTTTATCCACCATCCTGGCAAACCTACTGAAACAGTTAAGAGAAAAGTTAGTTAATATTTGGTTACCCAAGAGCATCCCCATGCTTGAATCAGTATCTGATAAGGTTAGAACTATGATTTAGCTTTTTAGTACCAAGATTCCCCACTTATAATACTAAAATGTGATAAGGTCCTTCTTATGTTATGAATCCAATTACCTGGCTCTTCTAGAGGTCTCTGAAAGTTCAAGATACAACTCAAAAAACATCACACCAGAAAATTTCTCAAAGGCACCTCAACAATCTCTAACAAGCATTCAAATTCTTCAAAGTCAACTGTCCCCCAAATCTACCCTACAAAGCATGAAGACAAGCAGATACCTTTGTGTGCCTAGCTTGTTAAAGAAATATTTCAGATCTTCCTATTGTTCTTTTA
Organism: Aepyceros melampus; assembly: GCA_006408695.1. Taxonomy (NCBI): domain Eukaryota; kingdom Metazoa; phylum Chordata; class Mammalia; order Artiodactyla; family Bovidae; genus Aepyceros; species Aepyceros melampus. Next base: position 48,793 of record SJXQ01011441.1, read on the forward strand.
CTTTAGCAACCCAATCAATAATGAAGGTCTAAGTTTTTAAAAAAAAAAAAGAATGAAGGCTGTTAGAAAAATAGCCTTAGTTTGGAACCACAGTTACAATATCAATTTTTAGACTGCATTTATTCTGCCCAGTCAGCTCCAGAAAATTGGACAGTAGCAGTGATACAAGCTTTGAAAAGTTCTGAAAAGTCAAATTCACTTGCTTATAGCAGGAAATCTCTAATAAGCAAACTGAAAGGTAGACTCTTCTTGGCATAGAGAAAACCTTAATAGGAGCTTATAAAACCAACCTAATCACTTCCCATTATTTAGAAAGAAATCCTCCTCAAAATAGATAAAATTTTAAAAAGCAAAAGGGATAAAAAGAAGGGAAGGGGAGACACACAGTTATATAGACATTCAGATCAGGCTCAAGGAAAATTAAAACGCTAAGGTACACATGTACCCCAATGCAGCACTATTCATTGCAGCACTTTTTACAATAGCTAGGACATGGAAGCAACCTGTATGTACCTCAACAGATGAATGGATAAAGAAGTTGTGGTATACAATGGAATATTACTCACTGGATGCATGACTCAAAAAGGATGCATTTGAGTCAATTCTAATGAGGTGAATAAACCTAGAGTCTATTATACAGAGTGAAGTAAGTCAGAAAAAGAAAGACAAATATTGTATACTAGCAATATATATGGAATCTAGAAAGATGGTACTGATGATCCTACTCACAGTGCAGCAAAGAAGATGCAGACATAAGATCATTGTGGGGGAGGGAGAGGGTGGGATGACTTGACAGAGTAGTACTGAAACATATATATTACCATATGTAAAATAGATAGCCAGTGGGAATTTGCTGCATGACACAAGAAATACAAAGCTGGTGCTCTGTGACAACCTAGAGGCATGGGATAGAGAGGGAGGTTTAAGAGGGAGGGGACATGTGTATGCCTGTGGCTGATTCACGTTGATGTATGGCAGAAACCATCACAATACTATAATTATCCTGCAATTAAAAATAAAATAAAAAACAGTGAGGTTAACAGAATAAGTGAAGCAATTTCAGAAATATCTACTTAATGAGCTCCTACTATGCATAAGGCATCTTTCGGAGTGCTAAGGGTACAGAGCAAAAGACATGGAAAGAGCCTCACACATACTGTGAAATGAAAAAAAAAAAACTGTAGTATATGATTATATGTTACCAATTATGTAAAAACCAACCAACCAATCCTACATAGAATACTAGATTTTCATTTTTAAAAATATGCAGTATTTAACATAAAGTAAGATATAAAGCCCTTGGACTGCAAGGAGATCAAACCACTCAATCCTAAAGGAAATCAACCCTGACTATTCACTGGAAGGACTGATACTGAAGCTGAAGCTCCAATATTTTGGCCACCTAATGCGACGAGCTTACTCATTAGAAAAGACCCTGAAAATACTCCTTTTCAGGCTCTTAGAAAAAGACTCCTGCTGGGAAAGACTGAAGGCAGGAGAAGGGGATGACAGAGGATGAGATGGTTGGATGGTACCACAAATTCAATGGATATGAGTTTGAGCAAGCTCTGGGAGATGGTGAAAGACTGGAAAGCCTGGCATGCTGCAGTCCATTGGGTCTCAAAGAGTTGGGCATGATTGAGCAACTGAACAAAAGCAACAAAGATATAAAGGGGCTTCCCTGGTGGCTTAGTTGGTAAAGAATCTGCCTTCATTTCAGGAGACCTGGGTTAGATCCCTGGGATGAGAAGATTTCCCTGGAGAAGGGAATGGCAACCCATTCCAGTAATCTTGCCTGGAGAATTCCATGGACATGGGAGTCTGACAGGCCACAGTTAACGAGGTCGAAAACAGCCAGACATGACTGAGTGACTAACACTTTCTTTCACTTTCAAGATATAAAGAGTGATATAACAAGCCAGTATCCAGATTAAGAACAGTACAACTGAAGTCTCTGTGTGTCCTTCCTAATTACATCCTTCTCTCTTTCATCCATAGTCCCCACTATTCTAAATCTGATGTTTATTAAAATTTTATGCTACTTTATACTTTTATTTCATTGATATGTATCTTTAGACAGCATGTATCATTCTGCCTATTTTTATATTTTGTATAATATCAGATTGTAGGTATTCTTCTGCAATTTGTCTTTTTCCCTTGAAATACTGTGTTTGTGAGCCATCTAATGTTGTTACAGGTATATAGAAAGATATGTAAACAATGAATGAAAGGTTTGAGTAGATGCACCGAAACTCAATAACCACAGTTATCTCTAAAGAAGGTATTACGAAATTAGGTTGTAATCAGAGGATACTTAAAGCCTTATCTATATTCTAATTTTTTATAAGAACATATTACTATACTATCAATATAATTTAAAATTAATAATTATGAAAGAAATGAGATATAATCTCTACCCTCGAGGCATTTATAGAGTTCAGGATCTAAAAGAAAACTGAGCCAGAGACAAGGCATGGG
>SJXQ01011441.1:61729-156851 GCA_006408695.1 Aepyceros melampus
CCTAGTCCAGTTCTTTTTTTCACTGCCCCTCGATACCTCTTAAACTTTAGTTTATTAGACTGTGACTCAGCTCTGACCCTCATCCTAAGCCTTGATTTCTTTTGCTTAGTCTCTAGGTCGTATCGAGTCTTTGTGACCCCATGACTGCAGCCCGTCAGGCTCCTCTATCCGTGGGATTTCACAGGCAAGAATACTGGGTTCCCATTTCCTTCCCCAGGGGATCTTCCCAACCCAGGGATCGAGCCTGCCTCTCCTGCATCCCCTGCATTGGCAGGCGGATTCTTTCCATTGCACCACCTGGGAAGCCCCTGGATACTCCTTCAGTTCAGTTCAGTTGCTCAGTCGTGTCCAACTCTTTGTGACCCCATGAATCGCAGCACACCAGGCCTCCCTGTCCATCACTAACTCCCGGAGTTCATTCAGACTCATGTCCATTGAGTCCGTGATGCCATCCAGCCATCTCATCCTCGGTCGTCCCCTTCTCCTGCCTCCAATCCCTCCTAGCATCAGGGTCTTTTCCAATGAGTCAACTCTTTGCATGAGGTGGCCAAAGTACTGGAGTTTCAGCTTCAGCATCATCCCTTCCAAAGAAATCCCAGGGTTGATCTCCTTGCAGTCCAAGGGACTCTCAAGAGTCTTCTCTCCTTACCTATCTGGAAAAAAGGCTAATCACACGGGTTAGTCCACATCACCAGTAACAGGAAACTGAAAGCTTTCCTGAAGCCTTAGAAATGATAAAACATCTGAGAGCAAGATGCCCACTGTAGTCTTCACTCTCCTGTCCCTAGTTGCCTCTCCCCTGGCAAGAGATGATAGAAGTTGCTAGGATATTTAGAGTGACCTAGTAGTTAGTGTGTGTAGAAAGGGGACGGAAGGATGAGTTTTCTCCTTGCAGATTGAATGTTGGAGTTCCTAGCCTGTCTGCTTGAATAAAGCCTAAGTGTCCCTACAGACCTGAAGAGACTCTGCTAGAAAACGACGAAAAAAAGATCCAGCTCTCTCCCCTATTTCCTCTCATTTATGTATGACTCAAGTCTAAGGACGGAGAAGGCAATGGCACCCCACTCCAGTACTCTTGCCTGGAAAATCCCATGGACGGAGGAGCCTGGTAGGCTGCAGTCCATGGGGTCAATAAGAGTCGGACAAGATTGAGTGACTTCACTTCACGCATTGGGAAAGGAAATGGCAACCCACTCCAGTGTTCTTGCCTGGAGAATCCCAGGGACGAGGGAGCCTGGTAGGCTGCTGTCTATGGGGTCGCACAGAGTCGGACACAACTGAAGCGACTTAGCAGCAGCAGCAAGTCTAAAGAAGCTACATTCCTAACCCCATAGGAACGTGGTCTCAAAACCAGACATCCAAAGCTTTGTGCTAGAATCCTCTAACATGGAGAAACCTATCAGACCCGAAGAACTCCTCAGTAGGTCCGTGTACCTACATATGGGGCTCCTGATCTCTGGGTCCAGCTGAAGATCTTGCCTCTTTCACCCAGAGAGAGTCAGAGGCTGATAACACAACCACTGTAGCATCTCTTCCAGCTTACCTCTGAGCCATTTTCCACCTTCATTTGAAAACTTGGATTTGGTCTTCTGACTCTATCTCAGATTGAGAGGTCCTAGATAACAAACTGAAAAATCCTCTAAGTAGGCCAAAACTCCCTACTATCCTATCTCCACTCCTATATACCTCCAGAAATTAATCAACCTAAAAGCATGAATGGAATTGTGTGTTAGAGATGAGGCGAAGAGAAATGACAATGCCCCAGCCCTTCTAACCTCCATCATTTTACTAAGCAAAGCATCTTCCTCTTAGATATTAGTACTGAGTGTCTACATAATGCCTAAGAATAGAAAGATGAGGAAGATATGGTCCTTGCACCCCTAAATCTTAGCACTATAGGGAACAACACATAAACTGATCTCTTCAATATGATGGGTAAGGTAATAGATCTACACACAGGAGGGTTTTGGGAGCAAGAGGCTGGACTTCTGGCTAACCTAGGAATTCAGGAAAGGCTTCCCGGAGAGAATGAGGCCTCAGTGGAGCTTAGCAGGGTGAGTAGGAGTTGGCAAAATGAAGAATGTTTAGAAATATGTTACTGTTGGAGATATATAGGAAACCACAAGGAGACTGAAGATTAAGACAGAATCAGGTCCTGAAACTCTTCTATGACATGCAAGGGAGCTAGCCTTTACTCTGATAGCAAACATGAGCCATTGAAGGGTTTTACACAAAGATATGACTAATCAGATTCACCTTAGGAATATTATGTACTAGGGCTTACGCCCCTCAGGGACATCCTAGCAACTCAGCCTGACTCCACATATTCCTTAGGAAATCTGTCCTATCCCTTGCAACTCCCTAACCTGTAAGCACCAGGCCACACCTTACCCACAGAACTGAACTTGGTATCACCAAGAAGGTAGCCTTGATAAGTCTGGGAGAACATAGCCTATGAAAGATGAGAGAGCAGACTGACAGGGAACTTGCCCAGGTCTCTGAAGAGTGCCCAGGCCAAACCCTGAGATTCAGCTAGAATCTCCTTTAATTTTACAGGGTGGGTGAGGAATAAGGGAATCATAGTTAAGTTACTTGTGCAAGGTCACTTCGCAATGTTGCAAGTGATGGCAGGGTTAGAATGCTGTTTTAATTTATCTCACTCCAAACTCTCCAAGAAGCTACTTTCTTGGAAGAGAGGAAAAAAAGGGCTTGGGGAGGAGTGGCAGCTCAGAGGAGGAAGAGAGAAAGCTGCAAGGGAAAAATGTAAAAGAGGATCAGAAACGTAAGTTAGTCTTTCGAAGTGGCAGGGGACGGAGGAGTGAGACAAACAGAAGAAGAAAAGTGGTGGCGAAGGAAAAAAAAAAAAGAAAGAAAGGCGAGAAGTGAGAGGATTGTAGCTGAGACAAAAGGGCAGAGAGACAGACAGCGACAAGTGGAGAAAATCACCGAAACTTGAGCAGCAACGAAGTCTGAGTGCTGAAACCCCGCGGTCTCTCCCGGGCTGTGCGCCCCGCCACCTGGCTCTATCCCCCCGCACCGTTCCACTTCGCGCAGGGTGGTTGCCTGGCCCCCATCTCGCAGCCTACCCGCCCGAGCTCGGTGGGGATACCCAGTTCACGCAGTTCTCCTTGAGCGCGGTTTTAGCCACGTGGGGAGGGGTGTGGCCCAGTTGCTGAGGCTCGCCTCCGATTGGCCAGAGGGCGGGGCTTTGGCGCCGCGCCGGACGGACCCCACCCCTGAAGGCGGGGCCAGAAAATTCACAGCTGGAAAGGGTGGAGCCCCGGCAGTGCAGCTGGAAGGGGGCGGGGCCCGATGCGCGAGGCTAGCCGCTGCTGGCTGGGGGCGCCCTGGGCTGCCATAAAGTGAATGGGAGCTGGCGGGGGGTGGCAGTCCGCGGCGAGGCTTACTCTCTCCCAGCGAGTCCGGGAGCGCCGGAGCGGAGCGGCGGCCCCGGGCTCAGGGGGGCGGCCCCCCACCCCGGCCGGGTGCCCGGCCTCTGGCCCCTGCTTGCCCTCCAGACTGCGGCCGCCGCCGCCGCTGCCGGGAGTCTGCCTGCTGCGGGACTCACTGTGAGTGCTTGACCATGAGGGAACAGGGGCTCACCGGGCAGAGGGGCCATGGCCGGACTTCGGGATCCCTAAAACGGGACCTAGGGCGACTGAACTGTAGAACGGTGCCTGGGGAACAGGTCGAGACTGGGAGAACGGACTGTAGACCTGGGGCCAGGACTTAGAAAAGGGGAAACTTAGAGCCGGGACTCGAGGGATCCGAAGAGAAGTCGGAGATATGAGGTCAGGACAGGAGCTCTGCGAAGCGGCGCAGCGTTGGGAAACCAATTATCATCAGGAAGTGCCCTGGGATCCCGGGGCGCGGGGCCGACAGCCCGGTGCTAAAGGGGTTGTGGCCAGCGGGGGGAGCTGGCGGCGGCCGCCCAGCAAGGGGGCAGTTGGCAATGCCGGACGCCCCAGGGCTGGGTCTCAGACTCCAGGGCCTGGGAGCAGGGGTGCGTTAGTCGCACACGCTTTTCTTCCTAGCTGCTTTGCAGTTGGGATAGGAGCCGTGTTTTGAGAACCCGACAGCGACCGTGTCAGATGACCGCTGTGCGGGCTGCAGGGCCGAGGGTGGGTAGTCCAAGTGGCCAGACGGGGGGTCTGGCAGGTCCGCTTGGGGTGTCAGGGCCCTGATGGGTGCCGACCTGGGAAAGCCAGGGAATCAGACGGAATGTCTGCCCGCGCGGTTCTCAAAGCGGACAGAACGTCCGGGGAAGCTAGGTTGGTCTCTCTAGAACAGGCGCTGTGTCGGGCAGCGGTGGACAGAATGTCCCTGGCCGAGTGGCATGTTCGTTTACCCCGCAGCGCCTGCCCAGCTGCTGCGTATACGGTGGGGTTCGCTGTGGTGGGTTGCCTAGAATCCCAGTTCACACTTTGCAAACTTGTCTCTGCTAGGGGCTGTGGGGCAGGAAGCAGGGACCGAGAGTGAAGGCTGATACCTGGCCTTGGGTTGGAGTGGCACTCGGAGACATTCCCTCTCCAACCTAGATTAGACATGTTCCGAGCATCACCCGGGACTTCTAGAATCCAGATTTGTGGAGAGGGAGCAATGGTGGGACTGCTAGTGCGAACCAGAAGTCGGAAAGGAAGGAATGACTCACAAAGGGCAATGAGGGGAGCAAGGAGGAGCCTAGCACAAGCCCCTGACAGCTTTAGTTCCCTCACAAACTCAGTCACCCCTAATTCCAGTACAGCTGACCAGACACCCCACCCCAGACTCTGCCTGGATTTCAGCAGGCTAGAGTCTCCTTTCCCGCAGTGGGCAGGAGCCCAGGCCCAAAGAGAAAACTGCAGCCCTTTAGCAAAGCAAACTCTGGGGTCTTGTTTCCCTTTTTGCTTCCTCAGTCCCACCAATCTCCCCACCACCCTGGTGGCTGAGAGGAGGTGGGAGGGAGACACATGGGATCCAGGCACTGGTATCCAACACAGGACCCAGATTGCCCTCCATCTCTGGTTGGGAACGATGTCTCAGCCCTACTCAACTACCTTATTTGCTTTTCCTACAGCTAGGAGAGGGCCCAGATTTCTTTGGATCCATACAATGACTGCCCACTCTGACTCCAACTTTTTAACCAGAACCCAGTTAAGCTGAAGGGAACAAAGTAGAGGGAACTCTCCTGATCTATGTAAGTAAGCAAACAGCCCGTTTGGCAACTGAGTTTCATGGGGACAAGTACAGGGTAATATATTCAGCAATGAGTATCTAAACAAAGTGGGTTCCAACCTTTCTCACCCTCACTACACTCCCCATACGTCTTCCCCACACTCTTACCTCCATTCCTTAATTTTAAAGTTCATTTATCATTGGCTAGGACATTGTTTTCCAAACTCTTTTGTCCCTCATCCCTTTTTGATAAATAGTCACATCCCAGTTACTCCCCATCATATTTTGATACCCTTTTCAAGGGGCTTGTGCTCCTATTGTCTTTGGAAAATACTGAAATTATGGGTGAAATGAAGGGATCTGAGTCAGGAACGGAATAGGGAAGGCATTACAGATGGTTCTTTAAACAAACTAAAAAATAAAAATTAAAAAAAAAAAGATGGTTCTTTGAAGACCATAGCCCTAGGTTCTGCTTTTGCCAAAAAGGCAATGGCATTATAATAAAGATGGCTGGAAACAAAGGACAGAACCTTCTCTTGTCCCTGCATAAAGCTGTTTAGCTGATTGCATGCCTGGTCACTGGCTCTTAGGAAGAATGTCATGGACCTAGCGAAGGGTCAGAGAATGGTGGCAGAAGGAGGAGCTAGGGGCTGCTGGAGAGACCAAACTTGAAAGTTTAGTCCTCTGGAAAGTGAGATAGGATGGAAATCCACAAAATAAGGAAAGACCTAGATAAGCAGATTTGTTTGCTCCCCAGATCCTGAAACCAGATATGAGGGGGCCTCTTAGAACTAGAATGATGCAAGCACAGGATGAATGGGAAAATGTTCCTTGGCACACAGTGGGCAGCAAACTTCCCGAGCTCATTTCCAGGGAGCTGGTAAAGGCAGGAAGTAGAAATGGAATCCCTTAAGGGCTTGGAAGGATCAATGCATGTCAGAGCCACAAACAGTTGCTGGGGTGGAGGGGGCGAGGAGTGGCAAGAGCTCAGTCCCTGGTCTTAGGAGAACTGGATTAGAACCTCTTCAATCTCTATAACTATGGACAAATTTATCTTTTTAGAGGTGAAATGGAATGGTCATTCCTGGCATTTAAGGTGGTTGTAAGAGTTCAATGAAATATGTATTTGGAAGCCCCCTTGCAAATGGAGAAGAAACACAGAAATAAGAAACATTACTGGTATTATTATGCTCAAACTATAGGTCCACTATAAGCACAGAATCTTCATTTGGAAGGGTGCATCTCAAACCTTAGATCAGCCTGCTAGCATCCGTGGTCCAGCCACAGGAAGATTCTCAGTGACAGATGGGACACAATATCTTAGACTTCAGATGCCAGCCACTATCCCCATCCCTCCCTGAGAAGAGTTCTAGGGAACTCCCAAAATGCCTACTCTCTCAGACCAAATATCCTGATCTGATCCTTCCCTGCCTCCAGCTCAAGGATGTGAATATGGGCCCAGAACCCAGGTCTAGGAATGGAGGGCAAGGGAGGCATGCTGGAGCTAAGTTGGGGGTGAGCATAAGAGAAACACACTACCCAGATCTTTTCTTCTCCATTCAATCTAAGTGATGCTTCCTAGCATGTAGGGGAGGCAACTAGCCTGAAGATGGCAACTAGGTCCTGAGCTTTGGGAATATCTAGAGTGTCTAGTCTCTGGTCACTGACAGGGACCCATGATGAGTGATAGGGAAACAGAAGAAAAGATGTGGGCTGAGAAAGCCACTCTTGAACTCTCTCTACTACTTTTCCTCCCCTGAGACCTTCTTTACTTTTCATCTGTCATTTAATACTTTTCCCCTTTCCCATTTCTCCCCTGCCCAATCCATTCTGCTCAGCATTGCCCAGAAAAGATCCCAAAGATACTGCTTTTATGTCACTCTCTGGCCTACATGCCTCCAGTGACTCCCACTGCTTGGAGCGCTGCTTCTCAGTAGCGGGTCGGGGGGGCAGTATAGGAGTGGGAGTGGCATGACTCTGCAGGCTACACTGCGCCCATCTTCCTGGTATGGTGATGTCACTTGAAGATGTCTCTTGGAGATTTGAAGAGAAAATATTATTTTTGTATTAAATTATACAGAGTGAAGTCAATCAGAAAGAAAAATACCAGTGCAGTATATTAATGCATATATATGGAATTTAAAAGATGGTAATGATGACCCTACATGCAAGACAGCAAAGGAGACATATGTAAAGAACAGACTTTGGGGCTCTGTGGGAGAAGACAAGGGTGGGATGATTTGAGAGAATAGCATTGAAACATGTATATTATCATATGTGAAATAGATCGCCAGTCCAGGTTTGATGCATGAGACAGGGTGCTCAGGGCTGGTGCACTGGGATGACCCTGAGGAATGGGATGAGGAAGGAGGTGGGAAGGGGGTTCAGGATGGGGGACACATGTACACCCATGGCTGATTCATGTCAACGTATGGCAAAAATCACTAAAATATTGTAATTAACCTCCAATTAAAATGAATAGATTAATTAAAAAAAAACACGAATGTGGGATAGAATGCAAAATTTGCTTCCAATTTTAACATAAGGCTGAAGATCTCAAAGAAATTTCATACTGGCGGCAGCTGTTTCAGGTTGTGCCCCTAGTTTCCCATACTATATTATCTCTTACTAGTCTTAGGGGATTTTTCATAGAAAAGCTGAGAATTCTCTAGCCTACATGGTATCAATATGAACCCCCATCCTTCACTGCTCATTGGATGCCTCCTCAGCCTGACCAATGTTTCCTGACCTCCCATTGCCCCCATTGAGACCCTGGCTCTTTTATTTAGAAGCTTCTGCCACCTTCTCTGCCTCTCTAATTTCCAGAGCAGCTACATTCTCTGAGCCCCAAAACTTGATGCCACCTTACATGGGCTTCTGTGTCTCTGAGCTTCTACCATCTGAGAATCAGGCCCATGCCGTCCATCATTTTATCCTATGCTCTGTTTGCCTCCCCAGACTGTAAGCTCTTAGAAGTTAGGGTCTTGTACCCTTGTACTGTTCTTGGGTATCTCCTCCGTCCATGGGATTTCCCAGGCAAGAATACTGGGGTGGGTTGCCATTTCCTTCTGCAGAGGATCTTCCTGACCCAGGGATTAAACCTGCATCTCCTGTTTGGCAGGCAGATTCTTTACCACTGAGCCACCTGGGAAGCCTGATCCCTGTTTACCCCTTGATAAAGTAAGTGCATCAAATCACTGATGCCTCCAGCTGAGTCTTAGGGTTTCCTCTTGGGGCTGTGAACCTTGTCCACGGCTGTCTTCCTTTGCTTTCATTTGCTCACAGCAACTCAAGAGACCAGACAGTGTGGACGCTCAGCATCCCTAATGTACATGAGGCTGTGTCCACTTAAGGGCCTCACTTTTAGTTTCAGGTTCCATCCTGTCTAGGGCTCTAGTTTATACCTATTCACTAACTTATTGCTGGCTGAGCTGAGCTACAGCATTACAACTCCATCCCCTCTTATCTTCCTTTTCATTCAGTCTCAGCAAGAAAAAGGTTTTCTCCCATTTCAGTTCCAGGGTGTACCTTGTGCCTTGGACATTGCACTTACAGCTACTTGGGGGCTCTCTGGCTGTGGCCCTGGTCTACCCTTTGTCTTCAGGACAAAAGTGGGTGCACATGGAAGTTACCTTCTTGCCATAAGTTGTGTCCCTTAGAAATCATGGCCTCCCCACTATAGCCTCTCTGCTCTGGGGCAGTCTCTGTTCTTTACTTTAATTATCTTTGATATTTTGTTCTTACTGCGGTCCATGACAGCTTCCTGTAATTCCATGCTGTATCTCAGAGTCAAAGTTCACCTGCAAGCCCTCTATTCCCTAGGGCTGGGATTGTCACCTTGAAACCAGTGGTCCTGGGCCATGAATCTGTCCCCTGCAGGGTGTATCAGAAAGGCTGAGGTGGGGCAGGAAGCCCCCCACCCCAAGACCTGGACTCAGCACCACTGTTATCTCTTGACTCTCTCTGCTCTTTCCTGGTATATCCTACCAGCATCAACCAAACCTGTGGCTTCTAGACCTACTGCTTATCCCTGTCCATTGAGTGAGGCGAAGTCCCTGGCTGCAGTCCCAACTCCCCAGCTTCCAGACCTCCAGCAGTTTGGGGGAGCTTAATCCTCAGCCAGCCTGTCTCCAGCTCAGACAACAGCTTGGCGCCCCCAGCCTCTGCCTGACCAGCCCACCGGACAAATCTGCTAGAGGCCTCTGCCCCCACCCTCTCTCTCTCTGTTGCCTGCCTGGCATTAGTGTTCCTGCTTTTTCAGCTTCACAGGCAGGGCCCTTCTCAGCCGCCTTTCCTCTTGCTATTACTAACGCAGTCAAGAGTCTGAAGCTTTCATTCTTTCCTTTCCTACCTATCCCAGGGCCCCAGATTAGCTCCCAGTTTGGGCTACTCCACCCATGTGACTATTTCCTTATTGACTGGGTCTTCTTTTATGTTTTGAACAGAGTGCTCACAACACACATATGCATCCCTCTCTAAATGTAGCATACTCACCTTTATTCACAGAGCAATTTTTCACTGGGAGACAGAATCTAGGGAGGTGAGCCAGTCAAGCAAAGGCAGAGACAAAAATGATAACTTATTTCTGAGTCTATCCTGAGCACCTTACTCAATGCCCAACATTATTTCAATTAATGAGAAAAAAAACTTGGATAGAGTTTGACCCCAACTTATTTTTAAATGTTATGTTTTATTTTAGCCTCTTCACAATACTGAAGTAGAGAAGGAATTATAATCTTACTTTTACAGATGAAAAAAACATGCCCAGAGAGGTATGACAAACAGCTAGTAAATTGAGGATCCAGGACATGAACTCAGATCTTTTGAATCTAAACCTAGTTTCTTTGGGGTATACCAGATTACTTTCCCGGGTCGGGGTGGGATGAGGGGGCTCATCACTTTCTGCCCCCACCATGACCCCATCCTATTCTTCCAGCATTCTCATACCTTTCCCCCCTCAGCCAAACAGGCTATCTCCAGCAGCCACTGAGCATAGACCGTTTCGCTGGCTCCTCGGGCTTCCTCCTCCCCCACAGAGTCCTTAGTTCCTGGGACTGAGAGCTGAGGTTTTAAGGGGGAGGGGGGATAATGGCTAGCTCCAAAACAGCCGAGGCAGCTGTCCTTGTCACAGAGAGAGGAGTCTGTGTGACGGTGTGTGTCTGTCTGCCTGAATGTGGGGGCACATGTGTGGGAGAGAGTGTGTGTTTGATGCCTCTAGCTCCAAGTCCAAGTGCTTATTTTGTCTGAGAGGGGGCCTGTATTTGTCTGCATGTGTGTCTGTCTGTCTTTGGGAACACACAGCCTGAACTCTGCTTTCTCAGTCTGGTCTTTTATTCTGGCCCTTATCTTTCCTCACTCTGCCTCCCTCTGCTGAAATAAAGGGTGAAACCAAGACACAGGTATGGAATGCTGGGGGAAGGGGGAGTTTGGAAAATGGGAAGTCTGGAGCCAAAGCAGATTGGAAGGATGAATGGCAATGGTGGAATTCAGCTTTTCCTACAGGCAAACCCAACTGTCCTTCTTTTCCCAGCTCTGCATTGCTCCTGTGGGCCTCTGGAGAAGTCAGGGGTGTGGTTTGCAATTTTGAGGGCGCCTTAGGGTTTGAAGAGATTTCAGAGCACCCCTTTTTCCACCTGTTAGTTCTAGGCCTCCACAGCTACTTGGGAAGAGCTACTAGTCTAGGCTGCTCCAGGTCCCTCCCAAGGGCCTCTCCCTTCTATAGGAGCATCATCAGCCCTGTCCTAAGCCTCTGACTCTGTCCTCAGACCTGGAAGGTGAAGGAAGCTGCGACTCCCATCCCTGGCCTGACTTCTCTCCTTCCTTTGGGGTTCCCTTCAGCCCTGCTTCTCCAACCCTAGGAAAGGGTCCAAGAGCTAGTCCTCTCTGCCTGTGGAAAGAACAGGGACTGTTTCTCAGCCTCCTGCCTTGACCTCTGTCCCACTCAAACTAGCTTGGGGTGGGGGGCAGCTGTCATGTCTGAGCTGGTTGAAGGGGGCATTACCATGTGCAAATACAGGCCACTGCCCATCTGCGCCTCTCTTAGAAAGGCTCCTAATCAATTCAGAGCAGCCAAGTGACACACGTCTCTATCTAGGCTAATCCGCCACATTAATGCCACCTTGCACAGCCTGCATTAAGTCCCTCTTAAGGGGGAGGCAGATGGACCCCTCCTATATAGCTCTTCACCCCTGCTCCTTGGTACTTAGCCTCCATTGGTTCTCCTCTGACCAGAGGCATCTGGAGTCTTGAGTCCCACTAGTGCCCCTTTCCCTTCCTCCCATCAGAGGGGGCCTGAGAGAGCTAGCAGAAAAGGGGACCCTGAAGGGGGAGACTTGGAGGAGGACCCAGGCAGGCTCCTGGGCAATGTCAGGTGAGATTTGGCATGGGAAGTAATGGTCAGAAGTGGCTTTTAAGAAACCTACACCCAAAAAAAAAAAAAAAAAGAAACCTACACCCACAGCCTGAGGTGGGACTGCAGGAGGGCATGGGAGAAAGTGGTGATTCGTGGGGTGCAATGTACAGAAGCAGACAAGATTCTTAAACTTGTTTTTGATCCCAGAACGTTTTCTTCAAATGAAGTCTCTCCAGAAAGCATAAATAAAACCAATGAAAGCAGGGCTGCCTTAGTTGAAGCTGACTTGAGTAAGATCAGGCTAGATTTCTATCCCTGAGGTTAGCCCTGAGTTCCAGTCCCTGAGGGAGTTTGCGGGGGAGGAGGGACCCCAAAGAACACAGTTTGAAAAAGCAAACAAAAGCATATCTTAGGAATCTCACAGACCTGATTCAGATCATAACTCTACTACTTACAAACTTTGTGATCTTCATCATTACTTCATGTCTCAGTTTCCACTCCTAAAAAAGGGTGGTCATACCTAACATTGAACCATTCTTGTGAGGAGAAATAATGAGGTGAAGGCACATAGACAGTACTCATAAATGACAGCAATTCTCCTTACAGGGAAAGTATCAGGCCTGGTTCAAAATCAAATCTGTCCCATGGGAGAGTGAATAACACAGGGTCAGACTGGCTGAGAGGCACGTTTATGCGGATATTGGGCATTCGTGTGAGAGGGAATTTGATTTTTTAAGGATGTGGTATGTGGTATGCAATGTGCTATAGTGAGGTTTTCATTAATTCAGTGATTATCTATTGAACACCAACTGCACAGGCAGGGTTCTAGGTGCCCAGCATGGGACAAATAAAGTCTACTGTGTATAACTGTGTATGAAACCTCTGAGTATGCAACTTTCCCACTTAGGCTGCTGTTTCCCCGTTCTAACCTAGGGCACCTCAGATTAGAAGGGTAGCTTTCTGTCGGTGGCTGAGAAAGGGGAAGATGGGGAAACACTTCTGTACTGGGAACCAGATAACCTGGAGATTTTATTCCCATTAACCTGGTCTGCGTCTTCTCTTACCTTCAGAGTTCTCGAGCCCCCAATGGAGTTCGGCCTGCTGAGCGAGGCAGAGGCCCGGAGCCCGGCCCTCTCGCTGTCAGATGCGGGCACTCCCCACCCCCCACTCCCTGAACACGGCTGCAAGAGCCAAGAGCACAGCGGTGAGTGCGCCCCCTTCTGGATTGGGAGAAATAAAAGCTCCATCCCTAACCGGGTGGGACCCGGGAGTGGGAGCCCGGGTGCGAGTCGGGGAGTGGGGGGGCGCCCAAGGAGGAAGTCCCCTAGCCAGGGAATCCGCGCAGGCAAGGATGTGCTGTGACAGCCCCCACCCCGGCTCCCAGATTCGGAGAAGGCCTCGGTTTCGCTACCCGGCGGCTCCCCCGAAGACGGCTCACTGAAGAAAAAGCAGCGGCGGCAGCGCACGCACTTCACCAGCCAGCAGTTGCAGGAGCTGGAGGCGACCTTTCAGAGGAACCGCTACCCCGACATGAGTACGCGCGAAGAGATCGCTGTGTGGACCAACCTCACCGAGGCCCGCGTGCGGGTACGCAAGCCCGGCGGTCCCCCTCCACCACCACCCTCCCCTCCACCTCGGGCCTCCCTCTCGCGGGCCGCTCAGCAAGCAGCTTCGGAAACGGCAGCCTGTAGTTCTGCCCTGCTTTTCCCTTCCTCCGACCCAAAACCCGACGTCCCTCGCCCAGGCCCGCTGCCCCCACGGCCTTCTTTCCACTAACCTCTAATTTCTTCTCTTCCTCCACCCTCTCACCCTAGACGGAGCGCTTACTCCCCTGGCACTATATCTGGTTCTTCTCTTCACTCCTCCTAGACCCCTTCCTGCTGTCCTCGCCACCCCCAATACTGTCACCCCCGACTCCGTCCTTTCGCGGCGCCGCTTGGGGGGCTGGTGCCGCCCTACGAGGAAGTGTACCCCGGCTACTCGTACGGCAACTGGCCACCCAAGGCCCTCGGCCCGCCGCTCGCCGCCAAGACCTTCCCGTTCGCCTTCAACTCGGTCAACGTGGGGCCTCTGGCTTCGCAGCCCGTCTTCTCGCCACCCAGCTCCATTTCCGCCTCCATTGTGCCCTCGGGCGCGACCGCCCCAGGCACGGTGCCTGGGCCCGGGGCTTTGCAGGGGCTAGGCGGGGGGCCCCCAGGGCTGGCTCCGGCCGCGGTGTCCTCGGGGGCCGTGTCCTGCCCTTACGCCTCGGCCGCAGCCGCAGCAGCCGCCGCCGCCTCCTCCCCCTACGTATATCGGGACCCGTGTAACTCGAGTTTGGCCAGCCTGAGGCTCAAGGCCAAACAGCACGCCACTTTCAGCTATCCCACTGTGCCGGGGCCGCCGCCGGCCGCCAACCTCAGTCCGTGCCAGTACGCCGTGGAACGGCCCGTCTGAAGGGCGCTGCCCGCCGATCATCCTTGAGGCTGGGGCGGTAATGCACTGCCTCGACGGACTGGGGTCGTTTTGACTGGCTTGCCCCCGCCCTCGGGGTCTGAGAGGAGAGCTGGGCAGTCGGGGTTGGGGAGGCGGCAGGTTCAGGAGAGAGCCTTCTCCCACCCCCAGGCCTGAGGGGTGGACTGGGCCCTTAGTCCGAGACTCTGGGACTAAGGCCAGGAACAGGGACCAGTTCCCCGGGGGCCAATTCACCTTTGGCCCACCTCGCCTTCTCCAGACTCCCTCTCCCTGGTTTTCAAAGATAAATGAAATAAACGTGCGCGGACTATCAGAGGCCTGGTGATTCAGAGTTGCGGTTGAGCTCCCTTCCCTCATCCTTCCCCATTTTTAAAGGAGAGCTGGGTTTACAGGAAAGATTGCGGGTCCAGGCTTCTAGAGCTTCAGTCCTCAACCCCTCAACCCGAGGATGGAGAAGCCTGGGGATTCCCGGAGCCAAGCGGCCCACGAAGTGTGCTTGTCTGTGTAGGTGTGTATGGCTTGGACAAAGCTGGTACTGCAGCGCCGCCTCGTGGTCTCAAGGAGGATAACTGGAAGGTCAGCTTTGAAGTCAAGCGTCAATTCTGCAACTTAGGAACCCTACGTCTTGAGAAACTTACTCCACCTTTGCACATCTGTTTCTCACTGTTCCTATGAGGGGCTTTTGCCTCTAACAGCAATAAAATTCTGGTCTGTAACAGACATTTATTAAGTGCCTACCAGGCCTAGGATTCTTATTGAGTGTCTCTGTGTGTGACTCTCAGCCTTCCACACACTGTTGTAAGCTTCTCACCCACTCATCATCTGACTGCCAGCAGCCCTCCTCCATCACAGCAGTCCCCTCCTTCCTGTAAATCCCCAAACCCTGAAAACCTTGTTGGAATCTTTAATTAAAAAACAGAGCAAGAAGGAGAAAGATTTCTGGAAACATAACAGTTTGGGGGAGCCTCCTTAGTCCCACCCCCATCCCAGGGCCTGCTTGGCCTTCACATTAACAACAGAAACATCAAAGTACTAGATCACATCCTCACCCCAGGGGTGATACTTCTTGACTGTCATCATCTCCTGCCACCTTGGAGTATACATCCCATGGGGAAACCATACAGGAAAGGCTTACTAATCATTCCCTCAAACCTAAGCTCAGCCCCTCAGTCCCCTGGGGAGGAGAGAGGGCTTGGGGCTTCTTCTCTTTCTCCAGCCATTCACTGGCTCTTGGTCTTGGCTTTGATCTTGGGAATTATGTAGTTTTGGTGGAAGAACTTGGCAAAGAGAACGAAATAGGTTGCATACAAGATGAAGGACCAGAAGAAGTGTTCCTCTGTGGTGTGGCATCCCTTTTCCTGTCTCCAGATATAAGCCAGGATACAGACAATGGCTCCTATAAACATCTGCAGGATCTGCAGCTGGTGACGAGCATGGGAAACCACCTGGGGGACTTCACTTTGGCAGCCTTCAGAGTGTAGTAGGTGTACATGATGGCATGTACACCAAAGTTCATGGTCATGAACCAGCCGCCTGCATCCACCTTGTTCTTGTATCCAAAGCTCGAATACACCAGCACTGTGCTGTGGTGGTACCAGTGCACAAAGATGAGTGGCCGCTTGCGCAGGATGATGAAGGCCGTGTCTCCTGGGAGATGAGGAGTCACAGCGGACACATCACCCAGTGTGGGGACCACCCTCTGAACTTGATGCTGGGGCACAGGGGGAATTTTCAGGACAGGGAGAGGGGTCTTTATGGCAGAGAATCTGAAGAGGGGTTTGGGTGAGAGGTGTTTTTAGGACCCAGGGGTGGGGAAGGAACTCTCCATGTGATGGGTAAAGGGGAGGGCCTGAGGAGGGATGTAACCGACTGGACACCAGAGAGACAAAGCCTTGCCACTCACCAAGTTCAACGACCTTGCTGAGAACAAACAGGAAGGACCAGAAGTTGACTATGGTACTGCTGATGAAGGGGGAGAAGCATACAGTTTGCTTTAGTCTCCCCCTAAGTAGCAGGATCCCCATGTAGCCCCACATCCTCAGTGTCCCGAAGAAACTGAAATGGAACAGAGGAAAAGGGTGTAAGGGTCATTCCCAGGCACCTTAACCCTTGGCCTGGTCAAGTCACTGATCCAAGTTCCACTACCTCCCCCCTCTTCCAAAGGGGTCACAGCTTCTGAGATCCCAAGGCCAACTTGGTAAAGCCAACCAGTAATCTAGAGGATAGAAGACATGAGGGCTGGAGAGGGACCAAGGAGTGCTAGAGGCTGAGACTGAAAACTGAACTAGGGAGTAGGGTTCATAGGATGGGTAGGAGCCTGGAAGGAGACAGGTGGCAGGATAGGGGTGATAAAAGGAGTTTGGGGGGAATATGGGAAGAAGGGGCTGGGGAAGTTATTGGAAGGTCTTGGGAGAGAGTGTTAGATGCAGAGAGTATTAGAGGCGGGGAAATTGTTGGAATTATCCAGACTCAATGAGCACAAGAGGTCTCACGAGAGAGAGCAGAGGCTACTAGTCTAGGAACTGGAGAAGAAGGAAAATAGGAGAGTGGAACCTGAGGAGAGAAGTCAGAGCTGAGAGAACAGAATAAGGAGAGAGTTAGGGGGCAACTTGGGTAGTTGATGCAATTGAGGTTTTTAGAGAGCTTTTAGGGATAGAATGAGGGTCTAGGGTCTATAAGATAGATCGGAGTGGGGAAAGTCTTACCTGAAGACTGCAAGGCAGAAGGACCAAAGGATGAGAGGTCCCTGCAGGTTGAAGCCCTTCCGTGACTTCATGTAGTTTTGCCCCACGAAGATGAGCAGCAGGTAGATCAGAGCTATGGCGAATGAGGTTGCCCTGGCAGGCAGAAGGCAGAGCAGATGGGCTTATGGGTGGGAGCTGGTTAGAGAAATGCCCACTCATACCTCCAGGTCAGTGCTCTGGATTGGAATCCTACTTCTGCCACTTACTAGCTGTGTGACATTGGAAAACCTACTTCCTTCTCTAAGGGTCAGTTTCCTTATTTGTAAGGGGGGAATAACACTCCTCTCCTGACAGTGTTAATATATGTAAAGTACTTTACACAGGGCAGCAGCTATAACCAAGGTTCCTGGGGTTGGGAGTGGGTGACAGCTGCTGGTCCATTTCTAGAAGCAACCCAATGCTGTGATGTACAAAGAATGTGGCAACAGCTTCTGCCTGGTTGGTCATAGCAAATTGGCTGGAGCTCTGAGGGGCTCTAGGGCAAAGTCTGAGGAAATTTTGGAAGAGTATCCAGATTTTGCCTCCTTCTCCACAGCAGGGATGATGGAACATTTGAGGAACAAGATGGTAACTGTGAAAAGCAGTCCTCAGGCATCAGCACATGCACGCATGCGCACACATGCAGCCACAAAGGATGGAGAGTCGTCTACAAGGTGGGTGGGAGTAGGAGTTCAGATCAACCCATTCTTCAGAGACCAGTTCTCACTACCCTTTTCCCCACTGGTTTCTGTCTCCTCCCAAATTCTTCATCCCATCTTCTTATTTCTGCCTTTCTTTCTTCCAGATCTAACCTCTTTGAGGTGCCACACTACCTGTACCTTGGACAACAAGGACGTGAAGCCAGTACTGGGGAATCCGATACCTTTGCTCCTTAGCAAAATCTCTGTGGGCATTCTGTCTCGCCCTCCCCCATTCCACCAATCCCCCCAAATAGCAGTCATCAGAGTTGGGCCTCTAACATGGCCCTTCCCCTTCTACAGGTCTCACCAGTACTCCTCCAAAAAGGGCCTCACGTCCAAGGACAGCTCAAAGTTGTAGGGCTGGAACATCTGCTCTATTTCATCTAAGGTATTCACGGTTGTGACCATTTTGTTTTGCAGACGCTGAGGTCGGGAGCTGGACGAAAGCTAGGGGACGGAGGATGGAGAGAACCTTGGGGGCAGGACTGACTAGACCCAAAACCCAAGGAACTCCGCGGGAAGCCAGAGCCTCAGATGCAGGCACGTGCGCTGCCGTCCAGCCGGCTTCCACAGCCGCGGCCACCGCAGTATATAACGCGAAGTTGCAAAGCAACTGTCCTAGGCGCGCCGCGCCCCCCTCCCTGCTCCCGCTTCATCCAATCGCGACAAAGATACGCCCCAGTCCCGCCCCTGGGCTGCAAGCCGCTCTCTGATTGGTCATTCTTAAGGGCCGCGCCCCAGAATCCTCCCACTACCTTAGGCCTTCTCCACGCCCACCTTCCCATCTTCTGAAGTGCTTCGTTTAGCCGCTGTGGCTTTGGAGTTACTGGGGTGTGACAGGCTTCTCCTGGCACTGCCAACTATAACCTTTGCCTCAGTTGGTTTCAGTTCTGACCTATCTGGCAATGAGGAGAGAATGAAGGTGTCCTCCGTTTCTCTGGTGCCCCCATTCGGAGATAGGGTGTCAGTTTCCCACCTCCCCGAGACCCTGGGAAAACCAGGCTGAGGATGAGGGGAAGGGTCAGCAAAGAGCCCTTCCTGTAGTCCCCTCTGCTTCCTTCTGTCTGCAGTTGTAAGTGGGAGGGAGATGAATTGTAACGAGTTTTATTGTCGAGGTAGTTGGTGTTGATGTTTGGAGAGTTGGTTGTTGAGGCTGTTGTTTCTTTACAGCTTCCTGAATTCCTGCCGGCTCCAGCCTGATACTCAGTAATAACCCTGGGAAGGAAGTGAGGTCACCCTCTGGGCTTCTGGGATTACTGTCTTCAGGCTTCCTGGAGACTGCCAGGGGTTTATAGAAGAGGAGGTGCTGCTCATCTCCCAGTATCCTGCGGTTCTTCCCTAGTCTGTTTATCTAATCAAATCTACTTTTTCCTTGCCTGTGTACCCAGCCCCAAATAAATAAACATTAAAAAAATTTTAAGGCCTTACTCATCTGTCCCTTATTTCTGTCCTAGATTTTATGAAAATGAGGGGGAAATACAAGGCTTGAAGGCAGTTTGAGACACGATGGAGATATGCAAAACAAATGCTAAGAGAAATAAATACAAAATATTTAAAATCATGAATGGCTATAAATGGTTATGTGCAGTAAGACCACAGGCTCTGTAGCCAGAGGACCTAGGAGTTCCAGTAGGAGGTAGGAGTTCCAGTTTCACTTCTTAGCTACTGTCTGAGCTAAGGGTGAGTGGGAAGTCTTGCCATGCTAGTCAATGTCTCCCAAGTTCATCCCTTTGTCTCTGTTTTGTGTCATCTCTCACCTGATTACTACAGCCAGCACCTCTTCATAATTAGTTGACACTTCCTTCTCTAATATAGCACTTTCTATTGCATTCGGGAAAAAAAAACCACTACCCAAACCCGGCATATCATCAACCCCAGAGCCACTGACCCAGTGCGTGCATGTATGCTAAGTCATTTCAGTCGTGTCTGACTCTGTGCAACCCCATGGACTGTAGCCCGCCAGGCTCCTCTCTCCATGGGATTCTCCAGGCAAGAATACTGGAGTAGGTTGCCATGCCCTCCTCCAGGGGATCTTCACAACCCGGGATCAAACCCGAATCTCTTAGATCTCCTGCATTGGTAGGTAGTTATCTACCACTAGCGCCATCTAGAAGACCCCTCTGACCCAATGTGGCCTCAAACCATACTTTGAAAACCACTTCCTTCCATCCTCTCATCCAAAAGAAGGTCCTAAAACCTAAATTGGATCATGTTACTTTCCTGCTTAAAAACTTTTGTGGTTATGGATTGCTTCACACATAGCCTGACACTCAGAAGATAATCAGTGCATATTTGATGGATTAATGAACAAACGAATGAGAATTGCAAGAATAATTCCATCTAGGGACTTCCCTGACAGTCCAGTGGTTAATACTCTGCACTCCCAATGCAGGGAGAGCAAGCTGGTTAGGAACTAAGATTCCACATGCCACACATGCAGCCAAAAAAATAAAAAAAAATAAAAAAAGAACGTAAGGGTGACCACCTGTTGAGATCTTTGCTAATTAAAAAAAAAATTCTTAGAAAATAATTCCACGTATGCGTTATAAAACCTGGATTCAAGTGTCTGTACATATTAACTAGTCCCACGATTTTAGGCAAGTTACCTAATCTGAGACTCACATTCTTCATCAATAAAATGTTGAGAGTCATACTTGCCTGCCTACCTCACAAGATTGGGGTCAGTCTATAAGTCAGATAACGTCAATGGAAGGATACTTTGGGGACTTCCCTCATAGTCCAGTGGTTAAGAATCTGCCTTCCAACACAGGGGATGAGGTGTGATCCCTAGTCAGAGAACTAAGATCTCACATACCTTATGGCAACTAAGCCCAAGTGCTGCAATAAGAAAGCTAGTGCACCACAACAAAGACTCAATGCAGCCAAAATAAAATAAATGAGTAAATAAATAAAGTGAAATTTAACATTTTTTACAAAGAAGGTATACTCGGGACTAGATACAAGGGAATGTCAGGGTGAATCATTTGGAGAGGTTTACAAATGCATGTAAATATGTATATTAAATTCTGGGTTTCTCTCAAATATTTTACATTGCTTTTATCTGTGACATTTAATGGTAAGACTGCAGTGAGAGGTGTGTGTAAGAGAGCAGAAGAAAACCCTCCAGAAATTATTTCCTAGGGGAAAGCCTCCCTGACCTTTGGAGTTGGTCTGCTACCCCTGTTACATATAAATTGCTTTCATAGCATGACATTTCTTTCTTTCAGTTGAAGTCACTCAGTCATGTCCGACACCTTTGAGACCCCAAGGACTATAGCCTACCGAGCTCCTCTGTCCATTTGGATTTTCCAGGCAAGGGTACTGGGGTGGGTTGCTAATTCCTTCTCCAGTGGATCTTCCCAACCTAGGGATTGGACCCAGGTTTCCTGCATCATAGGCAGATGCTTTACCACCTGAGCCACCAGGAAAGCAAAGCAGAGAGTGGCCCGTACAGGGACTCATTTCATTCAATGAGAGCTTATAATTATGATTTCTTGTTTAACACTGTTTCCCCCACTAGTCCTCGAGCTCCACAGAGGCAAGGAACATGTCTACCTCTTATTAACTACCAAAATTGTTGTTTAGTTGCAAATTCATGTCCAACTCTTTGTGACCCCATGGATTATAGCCCGCTGGACTCCTCTGCCCATGGGATTTCCCAGGCAAATATACTGGAGTGGGTTGTCATTTCCTTCTTCAGAGGATCTTCCTGACCCAGGGATCAAATCCGCATTTCCTACGTTGGCAGGCAGATTCTTTACCTACCAGAAATATCTTTCTAAAACATACATTAGCTCCTGTCATTCCTCTTTAAGAACAAAATATTTGAGACTTTCCTGGTGGTCCAGTGGTTAAGAATCCACCTTCCAATGTGGAGGGACAGGAGTTCCATCCCTGGTTTAGGACCTAAGATCCCACATTCTGTGAAGCAACTAAGCTCCTATGCCGCAATAAAGATTGCATGTATCACAACCAAGACCCAATGCAGCCAAATAAATAAATACTTAAAAAAAAAATTCTTCAGGACCAAGGTCAAATTCCTGAGATTAGTCCTGACTCTTCCTTTCCAGCCAATGTCCCATCATTCCTCAGCTGCAGCATCTCATGTCTTAGCTATAATGGAAGAGTCCAGTCTCATAACACAAGCAGCATATTATCAGACTTTTCAACCTGTTGACCTCTCTTCATATTGTCCCCTCTCCCCATATATCATTTTCTCAGCTGGACAAATCTTATTCAGCCCCAGTTCTAAAGTCACCTACCCTGCAAAAGCCTAATCTTTTTCAGGCAGAGTCAACCCTTCCCTTCTTTGTCTTCCACCCACAGGCCTTTCCCCAAGCAGTTTGCCAGGACTGTGCTTCTACTGAGAAAGTACAGCTACTCTTATGTTTCCTATACTATCCTGGTTCCCCCACCCTATTCCAAAGGATCATTTTTATTAGGTCACTGCCCCTTTGAGGGATGTACACAGCTCCTAGCATAGAGTGGGCACTCAGAATGTCTGTTGCTTGGAATCGAATAGGCACCTAACAGGATAAACAAGTAATAAACAATATATTTATTTTTAAAAAGACTCAACTTCCTTAGTAATTAGGGAAGTACAAATTAAAGACTGTAAGTATAGTATGGTTCCAATTAACAACCATTAAACCAAGTAAAAATTAGATACCCAACGCTGGTCCAAGCTTTGGGAAACAGATATATTCGCACCTATCTAGGGGCCAGGTAATAATCCTTCTAGAGGCACACTTAGGTAACACTTGGCAAGAGCCAACTGGCTTTCTTTTGATCCAGTCTCTCATCTAGGAATTTAAAAGCCAGTGAAATAGAATAAAAGAAAAAAAAATCTATATGTACTAAAACACTTACATCATTGGGACTCAAAAAAGCTGCAAACAACCCCCTAATGAAAGCTTAAATGATTAAATACTAATATTATAAAACAGCTTGCTGCTGCCAGAACATGGAGAAACACAAAACCATGTTTACAAAGTAATGTAAAAGAAAAGCAATATTTAAAACTATATGGCCCAACAACTATTGAGCCTGTGCCCTAGAGCCCAGGAGCTGCAACTGCTGACCACATGTGCCACAACTACTGAAGCCTGTGCACCCTTGAGCCTGTGCTTCAAAACAAGAGAAGTCTCTGCATGAGAAGCCTATGCACTGCAACTAGAAAGTAGCCCCTACTCACCACAAATAGAGAAAAGCCTGTGAAACAATGAAGACACAGCACAGCCAATAAATAAATTATGCACACACACACACCTGTATGACCCAGCAGCATGGTGATCCTGCTACTATAGCAAATAATGATAGCTGGTCTCAGA
Source organism: Aepyceros melampus (assembly GCA_006408695.1). Lineage (NCBI taxonomy): Eukaryota > Metazoa > Chordata > Mammalia > Artiodactyla > Bovidae > Aepyceros > Aepyceros melampus. The sequence goes on from SJXQ01011441.1 coordinate 84,444, forward strand.
TGATGCCTGATGTTAGCATGCAACAAAGTACCATGCCCCCACCTCCATGTGCAGGCCATGCAGGGAAACAGTGCCTCCTGAAACTACTTCTCCGGCCATGGGATGCCTTTCAATGCACCTGTCACTGGTGCAGCCAATGGAAATCAGATGTTCTGTGGTCAGAATCTAGGCTTCTCAGTCAATAAGGATGTCACACTAACAAACCCATTGTTGGTCAACTTATTGCAGAGTGATATCTCTGCAGGCAATTTTGGGGTAAACAATAAGCAAAATAACATCAATGCAAATAAACTGAAGAAGAAAGTCCCTTGATAGAAGAAAAATAGCAGAATTCAAACACTCCAGATACTCACCCAGCTGGTCTGGAGGAGGCTGATAAGTAGCCATTACCTGGAAAACAAGGAATTAGCTTGGAAAACTCAGGCCCTAAACCGCCAGAATTTTCAAGCTGACCACCAGGCCCTTCACAGAGTTTGGTCCCAAAGGAAACTCCAGGCACAGCACTACAGGGGCTGTTCCCAGGTTAGAACTCAAGGCAAATGCTGCCATAATCTCTGGACAGAACAGTGAGCCCAAAGAGGTAATTGAAAAGTCTAAAACTCCAAGCCAAAGAAACGCCCAAACTGAAGAGCCGGCTTGTGGCTTCTGAGAATATGGAAAATGGACATGGTGAGCCATCCTCTCTGCTTCAGCCTCTAGCTCTGCTAAAGACATAACCAATGTGGTGCAATCCAAGCAAAGAAAATCCAAGTGAACAAGCTGGATGACAACGTGATATTTGTAAATGTGTGTGAAATTTACAAAAAGTGATTCTGAGTTGTGACTTTTTAAATCCATTTCTGTCAGTTAGTTATTTTGACAATGTGGTCCTTCTCCTAGTCCCTGCAACTTATTTCGTAAAGTACAATGGGGAAAGCGGTTATCGAACTCTTGATGTTGCAAGATGAAGTTCAAGGTTTCTAAAATGTTGCCACACATTGAGCAGAGCTAATGCGATTACATTATTAGTTTTCACATTTCTTAAGCAGTTTAGAGTACAGGGTAATCTCATGATGTGCTGTGGAAGTACTGTGTGTGAATAGCAGTAGTAGGGCAGAAAGAATCTTCTCATTTGGAAATGTAAATAATTTTATTATGTAGTGTTTTGGATGTATTTGTTGTAGAAATGGACCAATGAATAAAGGAAATCTAAGGTTTTTTTTAAAACAAACAAAACAAAAAACCAAAAACTGTATCTAGCTCATCCTCTTGTTGCCTCTGCTCTTGATGAGGGGCCCAGGCTGGCTGGTGGGAGGCCAAGAGGCCTGGGCGTGGTGTTCCTCACAGGCTCGGGCAGTTTGGGCATTCCCCAGTGCCCCGGGGTCTGTAGCAGATGGGGGTTGCATACCTATACTCACAAGAGGCCTGGAGAGCAGCTGTTTCTACCCACCAAAATGGCCCCATCCCTGCCAGAGTATTTACAATGGGCATCAATGATCCTCGGATAAAGTAGGATAGAGAAGCATCTGTGAAGAGAGTCGCTATTGATGCTTTTTACAAGGACGCCTATGAAGTCAGTAAGGCTAAATTTGAGAAGCTATAAACTCAACCAGCTGTTTGACAGAACATGACAAGTTTGCTGACTCCTTTGGCTTGGAAGAGATGTTGAGTGAGCTCAGGAGGTCTGATAGCCAACAGGCAGTTACAGATGCTCCCTGGTGGTTACCTGTTAAAGGCACTACCTGGAGACACCCGGAAGGGCCTGACTCTACTGTTTGACCCAGGCCAGATCACCTGAGCTCCTGAAGCACCTGGGCGGGGAAGTGGTTACCCATGAAAGTTGAGTGGGAATACTGCTGTCGAGGAGGTCTGCAAACTAAACATTTCCCTGGAGCAAGAAACTGTAGCCAAAAGGCCAACATTGTACCAACTTTTGACAGGGCGACTTTCCCATGACCAACATCAGAGACCACGGAGACTGCGCCTGCTAACGCCTTTCCTCATAATGGTTATGGTTTATATCAATATAGTAGGGACACCTAGGAGGGGACTTCAGACTGGTGTGGACTGTTCACCATTTTGCTGAAGGAATGATTAATCCAAAAGGCCCTCCTTTGGGGAAAGACCAGATAAAGAAAGGTTATCCTGCATGCACCATACAGACATCGCTGTGCTGCTCGAAGCCAGGACACGCCTGACAGTGTTGCTTGGAAACTGGAATTCTGCTGTGCAGCTGACCACCTGCCCACCACAGGCTAAGAGCCATGGAGAGTCTTCCTGAGTCCACCAACAAGCCGTGTTTAACCTGTGTGAGTCTTCCCTCAGAATGCTGGATAATCTCGTATGAAAAATTCCCACTCCAAGGTGGGTTACATACCTGACTGAAGGCTAAAGGAATCACATTGCAAGACCAGATTGCTAATCTGCACCAGCTTGTGTGGGGTTTCTCAGGTGGCAGTTAATGGTAAAGAACCCACCTGCCAGTGCTGGAGATGCAAGAGATGTAGGTTCAACCCCTGGGTGGGGAAGATCCCCTGGAGGAGGGCATGGCAACCCACTTGAGTATACTTGCCTGGAAAATCCCATGGATAGAGGAGTCTGACAGGTTACAGTCCGTGGGGTCACAAAGAGTCGGATACGACTAAAGCTCTTAACTTGCCCACATTAGCATGTGCACTTTATCATTTGGTGAATTTTATGTTTACTTTCGGAGAAGGCAATGGCAACCCACTCCAGTATTCTTGCCTGGCAAATCCCATGGACAGAGGAGCCTGGTAATCTGCAGTCCATGGGGTTGCTAGGAGTCGGACACTGAACGACTTCACTTTCACTTTTCACTTTCATGCATTGGAGAAGGAAATGGCAACCCACCCCAGTGTTCTTGTCTGGAGAATCCCAGGGATGGGGAGCCTGGGGTGGGCTGCTGTCTCTGGGGTCACACAGAGTTGGACACGACTGAAGCGACTTAGCAGCAGCAGCATGTTTACTTTTGATAAAGAGGAAGGAGTAGAGGGAACCCTGAGTTTCAGGAGGCCTGCATTCTACCCAGTCTCTGCTCCTGGGGTTAGACCCCAAGGTCCCACACTAGATTTTCTTGGACCTCAGTGACCTACCTCATCTCTACAGTGAGAGGATGAGTAATATAATCTCTGAGGCTCTCTCCCAACTTGCAAATACTCAGAATATATCAGATTCTATTGTGATTTCATAGTGAGAATTTATGATATTATATCTTAGCTATTTCTTCCATGTGTGAACCTTGGGTGAAACTAATTTTGTAAAATATTAATGATTTTTTCTTATGAATTATTTTTAGAAAAGGGTGGGGGGTGGCAGTGATGAGTCTTTCTATTCACACTGTATTTTGTTTTTTCAAGGATGGTGCACTCAAATTCAGCAATCTGAACACACAGCAACATCACTGGGTAACTCTATTGTGCTTTATCTCTTTAAAAAATATTTATTTATTTATTTGGCTGCACTGGGTCTTAGTTGTGGCATGCAGGTTCTTTAGCTGTGGCATGTGGGATCTAGTTCCCCAACCAGGGATTGAACACCAGCTCCTGCATTGGAAACTCAGAGTCTTAACCACTGCACCACCAGGGAAGTTCCTGCTGCTGCCTTATTTTGTGTTTAATTTTTTTTTCTAGTGCACTATTTTGATTCTCTTCTCATTTCTTTTTCTGATTTTGTTTTTAGTTATTTTCTTAGTGGCCGGGTGTTAGAGGTAACAGCTTCGGTTAATAATAATCTAGTTTGAATTAAACCAACTTAGCCTCAAGAGTATACAAAACTCTGCTCTTACACAGCTTCATCCTCCCTTCCTTATGTTGTTATTGTCACAAATTACATATGTAAGCATTGTGTGCCCATTAACATAGATAATTGTTTTTGCATTTGTCTTTTAATCATATAGGGAAAAAAGAGAAAAAACCAAAAATACAACAGTACTGGATTTTACACCTAACTATGTAGGTACAATTACTGGTGTTCTTTATTTCTTTGTACAGTTTTTAGTTACTCTCCTTTCATTTCAGTTGGAACAACTGTTTAGCATTTCTTGTAGGGTGTGTCTGCTATTATAGCAATAAGTTCTTTATGCTTTTTTAAAATCTGGGGAAACCTTAACTTATCCTTCACTGTCATTAATGGTTCTTTTTCTGTTATTATAAAGTTCTACATATTTGTAATTTAAAATGTTAATAACTGTGGGGGTTTTTTCAATTTTTTAAATTGTGGTAAAATACACATAAAATTTATCAGCTCAACCATTTTTAAGTGCACAATTCAATGGTATGAACTTCATTTATATTGTTGCACAGCCATCAACATCATCCATCTCCAGAATTCTTTTCATTTCACAAAACTGAAACTCAATACCCATTAAGTGATAACTCCTCATTCCTTCCCGCACCTCCAGACTCTAATAAACACCATTTTACTTTCTGTCTCTATAATTTTGACTACTGGCAAATCACACTGGGAACATGGGCCACTATTCCCACAGCTAACACCAAGTTTTACAATTCTTTCCATGTCCAGAAAGTGTTCTGAAATCAATCAGATTAGAGGACACAATGGCATTTTTTTCCATTACAAATATACACACACACGAAGTTAAAGTAAGTTGTAAAAAAGTGAAAAGGAATAAAAAGTAAACTGAGAAAATCAACTCTCTCTCTCCCATTCCTATCCTTAGTTCTTTTTCCCAGTGCGTTCTCAGTCACTCAGTCATATCTGAGGCAACCACAATTACTAGTTTCTTGTGGATCCTTTCATATATCATCTATGTATAAAAATGTATGTTTGTGTAAATGAAAGTGGGGTTCAGCTGCTTACTGTTCAAAAGCCAGTGAAGAGGCAAGACTAGTGGAAAGGAAAATTTGCTTTATTTTGGATGCCAGCTATGGAGGGGGGTGGGTAGGGAGTGGGTAGACTTCTGTCCCAAGGCCACTCCTACCCAACTGACATCAGAGGGCAAGAGCTTTCACAGATGGAGGGAGGGGACTATGTGCAGAAATAGCAGTCGGCTCCGACAGTCATCTTAAAATTGACCATGCAGTGGTCTGATCAGCATCACCTTAATTGTTTTAAGGAAAGTTAATCTTCAGTTCTAGGCTTCCTGGGTGGCTCAGTGGTAAAGAATCTGTCTGCAGTACAGTAAGCCTAGGTTCTATCCTTGGGTTGGGAAAATCTCTTAGAGTAGGAAATGGCAACCCACTCCAGTATTCTTGCCTGGAGAATCCCATGGACAGAGAAGCCTCATGGGCTACAGTCCATGGGGTCACAAAGAGTCGGACACTTACTGAAGCGAAGTAAGCAGCCAAGCAGCAAGCATACTATTTCCCTACATGAATGTACCATGTTTCTATTACTCAACAAAAGCAAAAAACATGTTTGTGGGTTTACCATTACACTTTGACCTATTTCCTTCTAGATTTCTATGTAATTATTCTTAAAACAAAAAATTTTCAGGGCAAGCTACTGCCTCTGAAACTGGATAGACAGGCGATTACAGGCAATCACAGTTTATAGGGAATGGAAGCCACTGGAGCAAGCAACTGATAAGAACATGTTAACAGTAATTGACAAATTTCTGGAGGTGTGGACTAGCTTGAGAATGAAAAACTCCTGAGGGCCTAATCATAAGAGGCCCACAAACTTTCATAAAGTTTTCTTTCAGAATCTCTGCCAGGTTCTTTTATTATTGTTGTTGTTGCTTATTTTTATTTATTTACTTGTGGCTGTGCTGGGTCTTCACTGCTGCAAAATTATGTTTAAAACTGAAGAAAAAATAATGTTCCAGACAAAAACCAAGGGAATGTGTTGCCAGTGGACCTGTCTTGCAAGAAACATTAAAAGATATTCTTTAGAGAGAAGTAAAATGGTATAGGTCAGAAACTTGCATCTATATAACAAAAAAAGAGCATTAGAGAAGGAACAAATGAATATAAAATCTTTCATTTTATTGATCAATATACAACTATTCAAATAATAGCAACAGGACTTCACTAATGGTACAGTGGTAAGAATCTGCCTTCCAATATAGAAACACAAGTTCCATCCCTGGTTCGGGAAGATTCCACATGCCGCAGAGCAACTAAACCCATGCACCACAACTATTGAGACGGTGCTCTAGAGTCCACGAGCTACAACTACTGAAGCCCATGCACCTAAAGCCTGTGCTTCATGTCAAGAGAAGCCATCACAACGAGAAGCCCACACACCACGATGAAAAGTAGCCCCTCCCTGAGGCAGCTAGAGAAAGACTGTAAACAGCAAAGAAGACCCAGCACAATCAAAAATAAATTAAAAAATTATAAAAATAGCAACAATGTGTTGGGAGATTACAGCTTATAGACAACTGAAATGAATGACAACATTATAAGGGACAGGAAGGAGGGATTTATAATTCTTTTATAAGATACCTGCACTATTCACGAACTGGTATAGTGTATTTGGAATTGGACTTAGATTAGTTGTAAATGCATATTTCAAACTTTAGGGAAATCACTAAAGCTTTTTAAAAGTATAATTAACATGCTAAGAGAGGAGAGAAAATGAAATCATGTAAAATGCTGGATTAAAACTAGAGAAGAAAAAAGGAGAATATTCAGATAAAGAAACAGAATTGCAAAGAATAGAAAATAGTCACAAATATGGTAGATATTAATCCAACTTTATCAAAAAACATTTAAAATGTGACTAGTCTAAATACACCAATTAAAAGACAGACTGGATAAAACAGACAAGACCCAACTGTTGCCTATAAGAAACCTGCTTTAAATGTATAATGAGGGGTAAATATAAAAAGATGGACAAACAATCCAGTTTTAAATGAATAAATGACCTGAATAGACATTTCTCCAAAGAAAATATACAAATGGCCAATAAGCTTATGAAAAGATGCTCAACATCATTAGTCAGTCATTGTGTGCTAAGTTGCTTCAGTTATGTCCAACTCTTTGCAACTCTGTGGACTGTAGCCTGCCAGGCCCTCTGTCTGTGAGTTTCTCCAGGCAAGAATACTGGAGTGGGTTGCCATGCCCTCCTCCAGGGGATCTTTCTGACCCAGGGATAGAAATCACAGTCCCTTAAGTCTCCTGCATTCGCAGCTAGGCTCTTTACTGCTAGAGCCACCTGGGAAACCCATATCAGTCATTAAGTGAAGTTATTCAGTCTTGTTTGACTCTTTGCGACCCCATGGACTGCAACCTACCAGGCTCCTCCATCCATGGGATTTTCCAGGCAGGAGTACTGGAGTGGGGTGCCATTTCCTTCCCTGCTAGGAGATATAAGCCAGACATGAAAAGACAAATGTTCTATGACTCTACTATTTATATTAAATATCTAGAATAGGTAAGTTCACAGATACAGAAAGTAAAGTAGAGGTTATAGGGGTTGAAGGGAGGAGGGATCAAACCTGGGTCTTCTGCATTGCAGGCAGACACTTTACTGTCTGAGCTACCAGAGAAGCCCAGTTCACTTCAGTCGCTCAGCTGTGTCTGACTTTGAGACCCCATGAATCGCAGCATGCCAGGCCTCCCTGTCCATCACCAACTCCCGGAGTTCACTCAGACTTGTGTCCATTGAGTCAGTGATGCCATCCAGCCATCTCATTCTCTGTCGTCCTCTTCTCCTCTTGCCCCCAATCCCTTCCAGCATCAGACTCTTTTCCAATGAATCAACTCTTCGCATGAGGTGGCCAAAGTACTGGAGTTTCAGCTTTAGCATCATTCCTTCCAAAAAAATCCCAGGGCTGATCTCCTTCAGAATGGACTGGCTGGATCTCCTTGCAGTCCAAGGGACTCTCAAGAGTCTTCTCCAACACCACAGTTCAAAAGCATCAATTCTTCGGCGCTCAGCCTTCTTCACAGTCCAACTCTCACATCCATACATGACCACAGGAAAAACCATAGCCTTGACTAGATGGACCTTTGTTGGCAACGTAATGTCTCTGCTTTTGAATATGCTATCTAGGTTGGTCATAATTTTTCTTCCAAGGAGTAAGCATCTTTAATTTCATGGCTGCAGTCACCATCTGCAGTGATTTTGGAGCCCCAAAAAATAAAGTCTGACACTGTTTCCACTGTTTCCACTCTTTCCCCGTCTATTTCCCATGAAGTGATGGGACCAGATCTTCGTTTTCTGAATGTTGAGCTTTAAACCAACTTTTTCACTCTCCTCTTTTACTTTTATCAAGAGGCTTTTTAGTTCCTCTTCACTTTCTGCCATAACGGTGGTTGCTGCTGCTGCTAAGTCGCTTCAGTCGTGTCTGACTCTGTGCGACCCCATAGACGGCAGCCCACCAGGCTCCCCCGTCCCTGGGGTTCTCCAGGCAAGAACACTGGAGTGGGTTGCCATTTCCTTCTCCATACGGTGGTATCATCTGCATATCTGAAGTTATTGATATTTCTCCCACCAATCTTGATTCCAGCTTGTGCTTCTTCCAGCCCAGCGTTTCTCATGATGTACTCCGCATATAAGTTAAATAAGCAGGGTGACAATATACAGCTTTGACGTACTCCTTTTCCTATTTGGAACCAGTCTGTTGTTCCATGTCCAGTTCTAACTGTTGCTTCCTGACCTGCATACAGATTCCTCAAGAGAAGCTCAAGGGAAATACAAATCAAAACCTCAGTGAGATGCCATTTCACATCTACTAGTATTGTTGGTGTGAGATGGCATCTCACTGAGGTTTTGATCTGCATTTCCCTTGGGCTTTCACACCTACTAGGTATTGTTGCAGAAAAGGCAGTGGCAACCCACTCCAGTACTTTTGCCTGGAGAATCCCAGGGACGGGGGAGCCTGGTGGGCTGCTGTCTATGGGTTGCACAGAATTGGACACGACTGAAGCGACTTAGCAGCAGCAGGTATTGTTGAGAATGAGGAAAAATTGACACATACATTGCTGTTAGGAAAATAAATGGTGCAATCACTACAGAAAACAATTTGGGAGTTCCTCAAAGAGCTGAACATTTAATTACCTTATGACCCAGCAATTCTACTCCTAAGTACACGCCCAAAAGAGTTGAAAGCGAGGCTCAAGAGATATTTGGACATGCATTTTCATAGCAGTTTTGTTCACAATAGTCAAAAGATGGAAACAAGTGTCCATCAAGAGATAAATGGATAAGCAAACTGTGACATATGCATGGAGATTCCTATAAAAACTAGGAACAAAACTACCACATAACTCAGCAATCCCACTACTGGGCATATGCTCTGAGAAAACCATAATCCTAAAAGGCACATGTACCCCAATGTTCATCACAGCACTATTTACAACAATTAGGACGTGGAAGTAACCTAGATGTCCATCAACAGACGACTGGATAAAGAAGTTGTTGTACATACAGACGATCAAATATTACTCAGCCATTAAAAGGAATGCATTTGACTCAGTTCTAAAAAGATGAATGAACCTAGAGCCTATTATACAAAATGAAGTAAGTCAGAATATGTGTGTTAGTCACTCAGTTGTGTGTGACTCTTTGTGATCCCACGGGCTGTACCCCACCAGGCTCCTCTGTCCATGGAATTCTCCAGGCAAGAATACTGGAGTGAATAGCCATTCCCTTCTCCAGGGGATCTTCCTGACCCAGGGATTAAATCCAGGTCTCCTGAATTACAGGCAGATTCTTTACAGTCTGAGTGACCAGGAAAGCCCGAAGTAAGTCAGAAAGAGAAAGGCAAATATCACATATTAACACATATACACAGAATCTGGAAAGATGGTGCTGATGAATCCATCTGCAGGGCACAATGGAGACGAAGACATAGAGAGCAAACTTGTGTACACAGCAGGATAAAGAGAAGGTGGAATGAATTGAGAGAGTAGCATTGAAACATATACATAACCATATGTAAAATTAGATAACCAGTGGAAATTTGTTGTGTGATTCAGGGAGCTCAAATCTGGTGTTCTTTGACAACCTAGAGGGGCAGGAAGAGGTGGGAGGTGGGAGGAAGGTTCAAGAGTGAGGGAACGTACATATAACTATGACTGATTCATGTTGATATAGGGCAGAAACTAACACAATATTGTAAAGCATTTATCCCCAATTAAAAATAAATAAAAATTTTACAAAGTGACATGTCCATACAATGGAACATTATTCAACTATGAAAAGGAGTGAAATTCTGACACATGCTATAACATGGATGAATCTTGAAAACATGCTTAGCAAAAGAAGTTAGACACAAAGGACAATGTTGTATGAGTCCACTTACATGAAATATCCAGGCTAGGCAAATTCAAGGAGACAGAAAGTAGACTAGAGGTCACAAGGGGCTAGGGAGGGTTCTAGGTACTTTCATTGTAAGCATCTTTGCTATAGACATCTTAAGTTGCAAGCATGTTTGCTACATAACTAATTGTCTATAACGCAATTTTGCCATAAAAGATAAATTAGTTTGTTGACAGTCCAGTTTCATTTCCCCTTGATGCTGCTGCTGCTGCTGCTAAGTTGCTTCAGTCGTGTCCGACTCTGTGCGACCCCATAGACGGCAGCCCACCAGGCTCCCCCATCCCTGGGATTCTCCAGGCAAGAACACTGGAGTGGGTTGCCATTTCCTTCTCCAATGCTTGAAAGTGAAAAGGGAAAGTGAAGTCGCTCAGTCGTGTTTGACTCTTAGCGACCCCATGGACTGCAGCCTACCAGGCTCCTCCATCCATGGGATTTTCCAGGCAAGTGTACTGGAGTGAGGTGCCATTGCCTTCTCCCCTTGATGCAGCACTCCCATTTTTATAATACATAAATCTTGGATCTCATTATGGTTTACACAGTGAAGAGTCTTAAAATAGTGGATGATAACAACAATGTATGTCAACTTGATACAAAATAGGTTGATAAAACTTACAAGAAGTGTGTAAAGCCAGACTGCACACTGTACTGGAAAATGGTTACATGTCCATTTGCAAATCCTTCAGTGATCTGAAGGCATAGGATCCATAGAACTTTGGAACATCTATTGATGGACAGATGCCAAGAACAACAGTGGAGAGGTTTTCACAACACAATACAAAGCTCGGTTACAAAATATACATCTTAGTATTTGGAAACTTATAATTCTCTTCACAAGGAAATTTTAACGTAAAAGAAAAAGTACAATGCTGAACAAGGAGATAAATCATCACTGACAACAAAAATATATGTAATATATATTTATAATATGTATTATATTACAAAAATATAAGACAAAATATGTATTATATTATACATATATATATAACTGTGAATGAAAGACTTGGGAAATAAGTGCTTACATGTAGCCCACAAAGTAAAATCAGTTATTTGCACAGTATTGCAGTGAACCACACACATTTTAGTTTATTTAAGGATTTTGTATTTTGCAATAAAGTCTTTCTAGTTTTGTTGTTCATATGTTTCATTATGTCTTTTTAACGTCCCTCTTTGTTTTTTTGTTATTTTATCTTTTACAGCAGAATGGTCTTATGGTCAATTAGTTATGAGCAAAAATATTTGTGCCATAAATGTCTGCAGCAGTGATGTCTATGGCAAAGATGCTTATAGTCATGGACATGTTGGGCAGAGTGGATAATGGAGAATTCCTAATTAATGGGCATAGAATTTTTGTTTGGTGTGATAAAAACATTTTTGAATTACTGATGACAGTTGCACAACATTGTGAATGTAGCTAATGCCACTGAATTGCACACTTAAAAAATTATTAAAATGGCAATTTTATGTAGTATATTTTGCCACAATTTTTAACAGTTAATAATGTATTATACCAAAGTCCATCAAATTTTACACAAGAGCCAAGAGATGTGGGGAGGGGACTGACTACCAAGAATCATGAGAGAAATTTTGGGAGTGATGAAAACATTCTATATAATGATTGTGGTGATGCTTGTACATCTCTGTATCTTTTTTAGACTCATCTCATGGTATACTTAAAACTGGTGAGTTTTATTATATTTGAATATCTCATAAAGTCAGACAAAACATAAAAATGTAAAAAAAAACCCTAAAGAGAAAGTAAAATGGAATTAAATGTTCTCAATAAAACTGAGGAGAAAATAAATAAATACTCTAAATATGTATTGAGTTGGTAGTGTAAGTATACAAAGAACTATCTAGATGACTGAGATACATTAATTTGACTGTACAGCCATAGTCAAAAGTACTCTAAGGACAAAAAGAAACTAAAAAAAAAAAAATCCCTCAAATTGTTTTTGGTAATTATATTGGTGGTGGTTATTGGCGACACTATTGTTTGTTTTCATTTTTTTTAATTGGAGGCTAATTACAATATTGTGGTGGTTTTGGCCATACATTCACATGAATCAGCCATGGATGTTCATGTGTTCCCCATCCTGACCCTCCCTCCCCATCCCATCCCTCAGGTTCGTCCCAGTGCACCAGCCCTGAGCACCCTGCCTCATGCATGAACCTGGACTGGTGATCTATTTCACATATGATAATATACATGTTTCAATGCTATTCTCTCAAATCATCCCCCCCTTGCCTTCTCCCACAGAGTCCAACAGTGTGTTCTTTACCTCTGTGTCTCTTTTACTGTCTCGCATATAGGGTCATCACTACCATCTTTCTAAATTCCATATATATGCATTAATATACTATATTGGTGTTTTTCTTTCTGACTTACTTCACTCTGTATAATAGGCTCCAGTTTCATCCACCTCATTAGAACTGATTCAAATGCATTCTTTTCAATAGCTGAGTAATACTCCATTGTGAATATGTACCACAACTTTCTTATCCATTCGTCTGCTAATGGATATCTAAGTTGCTTCCATGTTCTGGCTATTGTAAACAGTGCTGCGATGAACATTGGGGGTACATGTGTCTCTTTTAATTTAGTGTCATTGTTGCCCTGAAACTGTGCATTGTGGGAGAAATAGAATAAAAATAATAAAAAATAAAATGATGTTGCTGAAATTTTTTTATACTGTTAAGAAGAGATAATGAGGTAAGATTGATGATGTTAAGTAAAAACTCCATAGCTGATTTTGAATTGGAAGTGTCAACATGAACTCATGATATATTTAAATTTTTTTTTAATTGTATTTTCTAGCTCTGTTAACTGAAAAGACCTAGGGTCCATGACCAACCTAGTACCAATGGGCATTCCTGGCATCAGTTTGTTGTTTTTAAATGTCATTTTGTTAAAGTAACCTGGACTCCTTAAGATGGCTGATTCCAGGACTGGGACAGATCTGTATACAGAAGATGGGCCTAAAATAACCTGTCATTATCAGGAAGCAAAGAAGTTAATAAAGACAAATGATATGTCAAAGGACTCTGGACATAACCTAAGTAAATTCATACCAGCCAAAACTACTATTTGAGCATCAGAAAGAGTTACAGCCTCAATGGGAATTATAGCTTCAAATAAGATTAAATCTATTTATTCATAATGATACTACAAAAGTCCACTTTATTGATCACTTTTGAAGGATGGTAGGGAATCAACTCATTATTTTAACAACTGGTAAAGAAAAAAGAATCAACATTTGTTATGGTTTTCCTATACAAGTTGAATATCTCAGGGTAACTGAATAGGTGATAAGGGGAAGTTTCTCCTTATAGAAGTATTCTAATAAACTCGGTAGAAAAGAGAATTAAAATATCACCAGTTGCCAAACCCTAATGAATGAATGGATCTAGGAAAAGATAATCAATAGCTGATAACATTGATAAAAAGAGGCAAGAAAAAAAAAATTTTTTTTTGGCCATGCCATGATCATGCGGAATATTGGTTCCCCAACCCGAGGGCCCTGCAATGGAAGCACAGATTCTTAATCACTGGACCACCAAGGAAGTCCTGAAATTAGTCTTACTTTGAAAAAGAAATCTAATCTGATCAAGGCTTTATATGTAACTATCAATTTAAGCCATATTCAAGAGGGAAAGAAACATGATACTATGGGGATGCAATCAGCAAAGTATACGGTGAGGGGCTTCCCTGAAGGCTCAAAGGTAAACAATACACCTGCCAATGCAGGAGACACAGGCTGATGGAAGATCCCACATCCACAGACCAACTAAGCCCATGAGCCACAGCTCCAGAGCTGGGGAGCCACAACTACTGAGCCCACGTGCAACAGTTCTGAGGGCCAGGCGCCCTAGAGCCTGTGCTCTGCAACAAGAGAAGCCACACAAGGAGAAGCCCTCACACTGCAACTGGAGAGAAGCCCCTGCTTGCTGCCACTAGAGAAAAGGCCGTGCAGCACTGAAGCACATCCAAAAACAAATAAAATACAAAACGTATACTGCAAGAAACCTGACAATGACTGAGCACACACAAACAAAAACATGCACAGATATACTCTTTACATTGTTTTTAATCCAACAGAATTTTTAAATGTCTATGTAGCAAAATATATCAGCACTTTTCTTTACTGCTTTTGGATTTCACTTCTTGCTTAAGAATGTCATGGCTATTCCAAATTTATAAAAATCATGTACAGTTCTTCTAATATACTTCTATTATTTCCTGAATTCATATATAAGGTGTATGTAAAGGGAATGGAATAGAGATCTAACATTTTTATAAATTAGTAGTTAAGTCCCATAATCATATATTAACCCATTCTGATTTTAAAATGCCATCTTCATTGTATATTAAAAATCCATAGCCACATGAGCTTTTTTCTAGACTCTCTGTATGATTATCCAGGAGGTCTTTGTATGTGACAATAAAAATATTTTAAATTATCATAGCTTTAGAGTTTGTTTAGATATTTAGTTGGAACCATTCCTCTTCATTGTTCTTTTTGAAAATTTACTCTCTCCTTACAAATACCCTGCCAGATAAACTTCAGAATTAGTCCAATACCATACAACATGCAATCTAGTACCCCCTTCACTTTTTTATTTTGAAAAAACTTTAAAGAAAAAAGGAAAGAATAGTAAAATGAACACCTGTGTACTCTTATATCCAGATTCACCAATTTAACATTTGCTTTATTGCTCTTTTTGACCAGCAGTACATACCAGTTGTTAAAAAGAATTAAGGCTAATTATATCATAGGTGAGATTACAAAATGGTAGATACACTTGGGAAACAGTTTGGTAGTGTCCTATAAAGTTAAACCTACCTTATGACCTAGAAATTCCACTCTTAGGGATTTACCCAAGAGCAAATGAGAACATATTTCCACACAAAAGTATTATGCAATTGTCATAGCATTATTCATATGAAGCCCAAACTGTAACAAACCAAATATCTATCAACTGATAATTGAGTAAATAACTCCTTTATTATGTAATACTCTGTGCTAAAAAGAAATGAGATGGTGATGTATACAACAAGGCCATGGAATCTCAAAAAAAATATTGAAGTGTACAAAGCCAAACACAAAACACTGTATATTGTACAATGCCATATAAATGAAACTCTAGAAATGAAAACTATTTTGTAGTGAAAAGCAGGTCAGTGGTTTCACAGAGTTAGATTTTAGGTGAGGGGATTGATTACAATGGAGAATGAGGGGACGTTTTAGAATGATGGAAACATTTTGTATCTTAATTATTGAGATGGTACATGACAGTATACAATTGCCAAGACTTATTAAACTGTACAGTTAGAATGGATGAATCTTATTTTATGAAAATTATACCATATTTCCAGATTGGGTGGAATCTAATACCTAAATTCCCTAATCTAAAAACTGGAGGAAAATCTTTAAAAGGAAAAAAAAGGGATAATTAGGCAATTCAGTAAGAAATGATTTGAAAAGTTCTCCAAGATACATTATTATGGCTAGTATTAATATTTACATAAGAGATATATAAGAGAAAAATGGTCAAATTTGTGAATATAATTGCATAGAATATCCTTGATGTTGTTTAAGGAAGGAATTGGTAAGAGGGAGGTTGGTGGGGAGGTGAAGCGGGTGGTTGGGAGAAGTGGTGGGCTTTTTTACTATTTTGGAATTTTTTCTGGGTGCACATAATATCTAGGTAAGAAATAAATAGGGCTTCCCTGGTGGCTCAGATGGGAAAGAATCCGCCTCAGTGTGGAGACCTGGGTTTGATCCCTGATTTGGGAAGATCCCCTGGAGAAGGGCATGACAACCCACTCCAGTATTCTTGCCTGGAAAATCCCCATGGACAGAGGAGCCTGGTGGGCTACAGTCCATGGGGTCAAAAAGAGTTGGACAGGACTGAGCAACTAAGCCCAACAAGAAATAATTAAAGAAAATAAAAGTTATAAAAATAAACTGAATTTAGACTCAGATTTTTAAAGAGAGAAATGTGAACATTTTTAACAGTCAAATTTGGTAAGTGGGTTATACTAGTTGTAAGAACATATTGCTATGTTAATAACAACATAATAACAACAACAACAACAACTAGCACTAATTGAGGGTTGTCACATACTAGTATTTGGTTAAGAATTGTAAAACAGCTTGAGACATACAGAAGTTACATAATGTCTCTGAATTTATACAGCTAGCTGCTGCTGCTAAGTCACTTCAGTCATGTCCAACTCTGTGCGACCCCATAGACGGAAGCCCACCAGGCTGCCCCGTCCCTGGGATTCTCCAGGCAAGAACACTGGAGTGGGTTGTCATTTCCTTCTCCAATGCATGAAAGTAAAAAGTGAAAGTGAAGTCGCTCAATCATGTCCGACTGTTAGCAACCCCATAGACGGCAGCCCACCAGGCTCCCCCATCCCTGGGATTCTCCAAGCAAGAACACTGGAGTGGGTTGCTAGCTAGAAGCTGTAAATATCTAAAGGACGCCTGGATCCTGACAGCATGGAAGGGAGCAAGATGGAGTAGTAGATAAGTGCTTCTTTGGGGAGTAAAGTAAATGTGACAAAGAAAGAAAGCCTACAGTATCAGCTACTCAAGAAGGCCTGGTTTGAAAGCAAGCCCCAGAGGACATGTCCAGGAACCAAGACCTAAGGATCATATAAAAGTTACACCCCAATCAGAGTTCTGTTTATCAAATCAAAGGGAAATTAGCCAGGCACAAGTTTCTAGTCTGACTGAGAAGAACCCAAAGTGTGTGGATAACACCTTGGTCTCAGATACTCTGCCATCTAGCAGTGATGTAGACTTGATGTGTGTCTTTCAGCACCTGGAAGGGCCAGGATAGGAGACCAGCATTCAGGGAAAAGAGAGAAAGTAGGGGGGAAATTGGAGGGTATAAATGACGTAGGGTCTGTGAGGGAGTAATCATTCCCATTCTGCCCCGAGTATGGCTACAGGATGAATAGGCACAAGAGGCCAACGATTGGGTATAATGGGATTTTTTTTTTTTTCATTAACTCTGATATTTCCCTGAGTGTCTCCACAATCTGTCGTCCCTCTTTTATCTCCAGACCACTTGGTTGGGAACCTGAGCTATTGCAAGCTGGTGTCCGGATTTTGACCCAATTGACTAAACACTTTCCTTAGATCATTTCCAAGAACGTTTATTTCTACTGCTTTCTTGGGAGACCCCTAGTTTTCTGATTCCTCTGTAGAAACCAACCAGTCCCCTCCAATTTCTCTCCTGTGTATCAGAGAACTTGGAGAAGAGTCAGTTTTGTCCCCAAGGCAAGGAGACAAATGGATTAGTGCATTGAGTAATTGGTTTCAGCCACTTTGGAACTTGAGTCTATAGCTGGACTATAATTAATTAGTGTGAGTCTGTTTGTTTTTTTTCCTAGACTCTAGTCCTGTGTCCTCTAATTTATGAGAACTTATCTAAGAGCCAGGATCCATGTCTATCACACCATCCAACCTATCAAAACCATATTCTCTACTTCCAAGTATTAATATATCCATTGCTCTCTCTACTACACCCAGTCTGACCAAGAAGTCAGGAAACTGATGGCAACTCAAATTGCTAAAATTAACCTTTTTTAAAAGTTAATCTGCTCAAACTTCCATGAACTCTTTATGGTAATCCCATTTCTTTTTCTTTCTTTCCTCCCTCCTTTTTTTCTTTTGGCTACATTGTGCAACTTGTGGGATCTTAGTTCGCTAATCAGGGAATCAAACCCAGGGCCCCTTGCAGTGGAAGCACCACATCCTAACTACTGGACCAGCAGGGAATTCTAAGAAAGTTTAATAAATGAACTATAAAGCAGAGACAACACTTTGTCCAAAAAGGTCCATCTAGTCAAGGCTATGGTTTTTCCAGTAGTCATGTATGGATGTGAGAGTTGGACTGTAAAGACAGCTGAGTACCAAAGAATTGATGCTTTTGAACTGTGGTGTTGGAGAAGACCCTTGAAAGTCCCTTGGACGCAAGGAGATCCAACCAGTCCATCTTAAAGGAAATCAGTCCTGGGTGTTCATTGGAAGGACTGATGTTGAAGCTGAAACTAGAATATTTTGGCCACCTGATGCTAAGGGCTGACTCACTTGCAAAGACCCTGATGTTAGAAAAGATTGAAGGCAGGAGGAGAAGGGGACAACAGAGGATGAGATGGTTCGATGGCATCACCAACTCAACATGAGTTTGGGTAAACTCCGGGAATTGGTGATGGATAGGGAGGCCTGGTGTGCTGCGGTTCATGGGGTCACAAAGAGTCGGACACGACTGAGTGAGTGAACTGATAACTAATATATTGGGAAATACAAGTGCACTAAGGGTGGCCACTATATCCCTAGTAGAAATGATGGAGGGGAGCCATTACTAGAATACAAAGACAGAGAGAGCTTTGTGGAGAGGGCTGCCTGGTAGGAACTGACACCTTTCATCACGGTATAGATGCCCACAGAATCCTGCGGGATGGGAGCCAGGAGAATACCCTGATCTCATTTTCCCCTCACTCTCTGGTCTCTTCATCAGTCCTCCATGTTGGCAATGCTCCACACTGACCAAATTGAACCAAAAGTTAGAGGGTCTACCAGCTGGTTAATTGGTCACCACAGATCAGCTTCCTGGAGCAGAGAACAGGGAAGAGAATGAGCAGAGTGGCTCTGGAAAGAAAAGCAGATCATCTTTAACCTGGATTCCTGCTGTAATCTTAAACTTGAGTCTGATTTCTTCACAGCTGCCAAAGCCACCTTTAAAAAAAAATTGTGACGAAATATATATACAGCACAAAACTTACCATTTCAGCCATTTTTAAGTACCCAATTCAGTGGCATTAGTTACATTTACAATATTCTGCAACCATTACCACTATTTCTAAAACCTTTTCATAAATCTAAACAGAAATTTTATATCCATTAAGCAAGAATTTTCTATTACTTGCACTTCAAGCTCCTGATAACCTGTACTCTACTTTCCAAGTCAAAGAATTTGCCTATCCTACATATTAATACAAATTGGGGTTATCTTCTAGTTTCAGTGCAGAGGCCTGTCATTGTGGTGGCTTCTCTTGTGGAGCACAGGTTCTAGGGCATGCAGACTTCAGTAGTTGTGGCTCCTGGGCTCCAGAGCACAGACTCTGTAGTCATGGTGGACAGCCTTAGTTACTCAGTTGCATTTGGGATCTTCCAGGATCAGGAATCAACCTGTGTCTCCTGCACTGGCAGGTGGATTCTTTACCACTGAGCCACCAGGGAGGCCCCTAACATTATCTTTACAAGGTTCATCCATGTGGTAGCATGTATCAGAACTTCATTCCTTTGTTTGGCTGATTAATATTTCATTGTATGTACATTTTGTTTGTCCATTGATCTGCTGATGCACATTTTGGTTGTTTCTACCTTTTGGCTATTGTGAATAATGCTGCAATGAACATCAGCATACAAGTATATACAAAAACTCTTTCACCACTCAACAGTAAAGAGACAACAAAGTAAAAAATGTGCAAAGAATGTGAATAGACAGTTCTCCAAAGAAGGCATACAAGTAGCCAATGAGCATGTGAAGAGATGGTCAGCATAATTAGCCATCAGTTCAGTTCAGGTGCTTAGTCGTGTCTGACTCTGCGACCCTATGAATCGCAGCACGCCAGGCCTCCTTGTCCATCGCCAACTCCCAGAGTTCACCCAAACTCATGTCCATTGAGTTGGTGATACCATCCAGCCATTTCATCCTCTGTCGTCCCCTTTTCCTCCTGCCCCCAATCCCTCCCAGCATCAGAGTCTTTTCCAAAGAGTTAACTCTTCGCATGAGGTGGCCAAAGTACTGGAGTTTCAGCTTTAGCATCAGTCCTTCCAAAGAAATCCCAGGGTTGATCTCCTTCAGAATGGACTGGCTGGATCTCCTTGCAGTCCAAGGGACTCTCAAGAGTGTTCTCCAACACCACGGTTCAAAAGCATCAATTCTTCGGTGCTCAGCTTTCTTCACAGTCCAACTTTCACATCCATACATGACCACTGGAAAAACCATAGCTTAACTAGATGGACCTCTGTTGGCAAAGTAATGTCTCTGCTTTTGAATATGCTATCTTGATTGGTCATAACTTTCCTTCCAAGGAGTAAGCATCTTTTAATTTCATGGCTGTAATCACCATCTGCAGTGATTTTGGATTTAACTTAAAGTTATGTAATTGTTTCCTCTTCTATTAAATTATAAG
Source organism: Aepyceros melampus (assembly GCA_006408695.1). NCBI lineage: Eukaryota > Metazoa > Chordata > Mammalia > Artiodactyla > Bovidae > Aepyceros > Aepyceros melampus. The sequence continues at coordinate 104,890 of SJXQ01011441.1, forward strand.
TTCCTGGGACAGATCTTAAAAGTACTTCTAATTTTGTTAGGCTTCCGTTTATTGCCACTTCACAGATCTTGTGTTTTCTACAAACTAAAGACTCATGAGAACTCTACATTTTCAGATGATGGTTAGTGTGTTTTTGTCAGATGAGTGTATGCTCCTTGGTTCTGTTTCATCACAACAAAGATTTGGAGTGACAGACATTAAAGCCTTTGGCATGTCACAGCTCTCGGGTCTTGGACAGACCATGTTATAGCTCTCAGGTCTCGAGCAGACAGTGTTATAGCTCTTAGACAAACCAGTGTTACAGCTCCGTGTTACAGCTCTATTTTATTTAGATAATAACAGGAAAATCCATCTTCAAGGTGTGAGGGCATGTCAATCCAAAGATGCAAAGAGAAGAGCACCCAAGGGTGGCAGAGAGAGCCCCAGCCCTTTGGCTCCTCTTTTTATATGTTTTTCTCTCCCTGGGCAGGTCTTATGTAAATTGGGCCGGCCAGGAGTGTTTGGTTTACCTGAGGTCCTCACTCCGGTCCTTGGACCTTCCTTTGTTCCATTTTTGCAGGCTTTTCTCTTCCTTATCTTTTATCCACCACCATTCTGGACTCCTTTTCCCTATTCTAACTACCTAACATTTGGACTTCCCTGCTGGCTCAGATGGTAAAGCGTCTGTCTATGATAATGCGGGAGAGCCAGGTTCGATCCCTGGGTTGGGAAGATCCCTTGGAGAAGGAAATGGCAATCCACTCCAGTACTATTGCCTGGAAAATCCCATGGACAGAGGAGCCTGGTAGGCTACAGTCCAGGGGGTCACAAAGAGTCAGACACGACTGAGCGACTTCAATTTCACAACATTTTAATTAACTCATTGGAAAAGACTCTGATGCTGGGAGGGATTGGGGGCAGGAGGAAAAGGGGACGACAGAGGATGAGATGGCTGGATGGCATCACCAACTCGATGGACATGAGTCTGAGTGAACTCCAGGAGTTGGTGATGGGCAGGGAGGCCTGGCGTGCTGCAATTCATGGGGTCGCAAAGAGTCGACTGAGCGATTGAACTGAACTGAATTAAACATTTCAATTAAGGTACATTGTTGGGCTCCAAAATCATTGTGGATGGTGACTGCAGCCATGAAATTAAAAGATGCTTGCTTCCTGAAAGAATAGCTATGACAAACCTAGACAGAGTATTAAAAAGCAGAGACATCTGCTTTTTAGGTCCGCTTTGCTGCAACTATTGAAGCCCTCACACCCTAGAGCCTGCACTCTGCAACAAGAGAACCCACTGCAGTGAGAAGCCTGCACACTGCAACTACAAAATAGTCCCTATTCACTGTAGAGAAAGCTTGTGCACAGCAATGAAGACCCAGTGCAGCCAAAATAAATAAACAAAAATTTGAAAAATGGTTTAAGTATGGGATAAATACAACTTTTATATGCACCGGAAAACCAAAAATTCATGACTCACTTTATTGCAATATTTGTTTTATTATAGTAATCTGGAACTGAGCTCACAATCTTTGAGGTACACCTTGATAAATCTGTATGCAGGCCAGGAAGCAACAGTTAGAACTGGATATGGAACAACAGACTGGTTCCAAATAGGAAAAGGAGTACGTCAAGGTTGAATATTGTCACCCTGCTTATTTAACTTCTATGCAGAGTACATCATGAGAAATGCTGGACTGGAAGAAACACAAGCTGGAATCAAGATTGGCGGGAGAAATATTAATAACCTCAGATATGCAGATGACACCACCCTTATGGCAGAAAGTGAAGAGGAACTANTTCCATGTCCTGGCTATTATAAACAGTGCTGCAATGAACATTGGGATACACGTGTCTCTTTCAATTCTGGTTTTCTCGGTGTGTATGCCCAGCAGTGGGATTGCTGGGCCATAAGGCAGTTCTATTTCCAATTTTTAAAGGAATCTCCACACTGTTCTCCATAGTGGCTGTACTAGTTTGCATTCCCAACAACAGTGTAAGAGGGTTCCCTTTTCTCCACACCCTCTCCAGCATTTATTGTTTGTAGACTTTTAGATAGCAGCCATTCTGACTGGTGTGAGATGGTACCTTGTTGTGGTTTTGATTTTCAATTCTCTGATAATGAGTGATGTTGAGCATCTTTTCATGTGTTTGTTAGCCATCTGTATGTCTTCTTTGGAGAAATGTCTATTTAGTTCTTTGGGCCATTTTTTGATTGGGTCGTTTATTTTTCTGGAATTGAGCTGCAGGAGCTGCTTGTATATTTTTGAGATTAGTTGTTTGTCATTTGCTTCATTTGTTATTATTTTCTCCCATTGTGAAGGCTGTCTTTTCACCTTGCTTATAGTTTCCTTTGTTGTGCAGAAGCTTTTAAGTTTAATGAGGTCCCATTTGTTTATTTTTGCTTTTATTTCCAATATTCTGGGAGGTGGGTCATAGAGGATCCTGCTGTGATTTATGTAGGAGAGTGTTTTACCTATGTTCTCCTCTAAGACATGTGTACCCCAATGTTCATTGCAGCACTGTTTATAATAGCCAGGACATGGAAGCAACCTCGATGTCCATCAGCAGATGAATGGATAAGAAATCTGTGGTACATATACAGAGTGGAATATTACTCAGCCATTAAAAAGAATACATTTGAATCAGTTCTAATGGGGTGGATGAAACTGGAGCCTATTATACAGAGTGAAGTAATCCAGGAAGAAAAACACAAATACAGTATACTAACACATATATATGGAACTTAGAAAGATGGTAACGATAACCCCATATGCGAGTTGTATAGTTTCTTGTCTTACATTTAGATCTTTAATCCATTTTGAGTTTATTTTTGTATGTGGTGTTAGAAAGTGTTCTAGTTTCATTCTTTTACAAGTGGTTGACCAGTTTTCCCAGCACCACTTGTTAAAGAGATTGTCTTTTCTCCATTGTATATTCTTGCCTCCTTTGTCAAAGATAAGGTGTCCATAGGTGCATGGATTTATCTCTGGGCTTTCGATTTTGTTCCATTGATCTATATTTCTGTCTGTGTGCCAGTACCATACTGTCTTGATGACTGTGGCTTTGTAGTAGAGCTTGAAGTCAGGCAGGGTGATTCCTCCAGTTCCATTCTTCTTTCTCAAGATTGCTTTAACATAGCCACTTTAGAGGCAATGCTTAGTAATGCAATTCTCAGTAAATTTTGTAGTGCAGTGAATTAAAATTTGAAATTATTCTAGTCTTATTAATTAATTATTCAAGAAGATAGTATCTCTTTATCTTTCTATCTGTCCAAAGAGATTGCTACAGCTGAAAGTGCATCAGAACTCAGTATGGTTAAATAACATAAAAAGATGTTTTCCCTTACCCCTTTCCTGTTTATTTTCATTACTATACTTCAAGTTACTGATCTTCCTGGTTTGCTAAGCTTTCTATAAGAGATATTTTAATCAAAAAGTTTTATTCATTCTAGGATTATTCTTGATTTGGTCATCAAAATAAACTACTTTGTAATATATTATAAATCTTCTTTTTTTCAAAGTGTCATGATCCTGTGTTTAATAGTATGTTACATATTTATGGCCTGAAAAACTCAGTTTCAATAAGAATACACCACTGAGAGATCAATATTATTGTATACCCTAAGAAGACCTCAAGAAGGAATATTATATTTGTTTTTTCTATAGGTGTACATAAAGATGACTCATTGTTTCATATAAAACTATAATGTAAAAAGATGTCCGCCTGGGTTAGGAGGACAAATAGAGTCTTATGTAACTTTATTTTGTGAAACTTTTCCATTTTTCAATTATATTACCATAATTAAAAGACAATAACTACTACTATAATTTTTTTTTTTTTACATAATGTGTTCAAAAATCATTAATGTTGCTTGCCTGTCACAATGATCTGGATGGTCAATATAGTCAAGGAAACTCTTCTGAACATAGTCACTTATTCTTTAAGAGGAACAAATATTTTTAAATGTAATCACAGCACTTAAATCCAATTCAATAGCCATTTAATCCATTTTTAATCTATGTATTATTTTTATTATTTAGGATCATAAATATCTTTTTAATTTTAGAAAATAATATAAATTAATTTGACATTTTGAGGTAATCTTTAAGTTCCCTCTGATCAACTTTTTAAAACTATGTATTTCAATATAGGTAATTTTAAAATGAAACTGTGATATAAGATATCTGCATTTATTAAAGTTTATAGTTTGTCTTTTCTAAGTATAAGATTCCTACTAACTTGGATCATTTGTCATAAGGTGGTAATGTAGCCTTATGATCTGATTTATGATAATATTTTTATGGCAACATATGATCTTATATATTTGACACATCTTTAAAAATATTTTTAAGATTTTCTTTACAAAAAAGTCTTAATAGTAAATATTAATCAGAAACTGTAATTAATGAGGACACTCTATTGATTGACTTGTAACAACCTTGATACTCCCATTTTTGTTTGCTTATTTCCATGTAATCCAAACATCTTAGTGTTGCACAGAATACCTGAAATCCATTGAAAGCAGAAACATTTGTCCTGTTCCATGAATACTGTATCACCATTTCTCTGGGAGATACTATTCATCTTTGTGAATCAAGGCAAATTGGAAGTGGTCAAACAAGAGATGGCAAGGGTGAACGTCAACATTCTAGGAATCAGCGAACTAAAATGGACTGGAATGGGTGAATTTAACTCAGATGACTATTATATCTACTACTGTGGGCAGGAATCCCTCAGAAGAAATGGAGTAGCCATCATGGTCAACAAAAGAGTCCGAAATGCAGTACTTGGATGCAATCTCAAAAATGACAGAATGATCTCTGTTCGTCTCCAAGGCAAACCATTCAATATCACAATTATCCAAATCTATGCCCCAACCAGTAATGCTGAAGAAGCTGAAGTTGAACGGTTTTATGAAGACCTACAAGACCTTTTAGAACTAATACCCAAAAAAGATGTCCTTTTCATTATAGGGGACTGGAATGCAAAAGTAGGAAGTCAAGAAACACCTGGAGTAACAGGCAAATTTGGCCTTGGAANTTTTGTTTCTTTTGCATTTATTTCTGCCCTAATTTTAAAGATTTCTTTCCTTCTACTAACCATGAGGTTCTCCATTTCTTCCTTTTCTAGGTGCTTTAGGTGTAGAGTTAGGTTATTTATTTGACTTTTTTCTTGTTTCTTGAGGTATGCCTGTATTACTATGAACTTTCCCCTTATCACTGCTTTTACAATGTTCCACAGGTTTTGGGTTGTTGTGTTTTCATTTTCATTCATTTCTATGCATATTTTGATTTCTTCTGTGATTTGTTGATTATTCAGCAGCATGTTGTTCCGCCTCCATATGTTGGAATTTTTAATAGTTTTTCTCCTACAATTGAGATCTACTCTTAATGCATTGTGGTCAGAAAAGATGCTTGGAATGATTTCAATTTTTTTGAATTTACCAAGGCTAGATTTCTGGCCCAGGATGTGATCTATCCTGGAGAAGGTTCCGTGTGTGCTTGAGAAAACAGTGAAACTCATTGTTTTGGGGTGAAATGTCCTGTAGATATCAATTAGGTCCAACTGGTCTATTGTATCATTTAAAGTTTGTGTTTTCTTATTAATTTTCTGTTTGGTTGATCTCTCCATAGGTGTGAGTAGGGTATTAAAGTCTCCCACTATTATTGTGTTATTGTTAATTTCCCATTTCATTCTTGTTAGAATTTATCTTACATATTGCGGTGCTCCTATGTTGGGTGCATATATATTTATAATTGTTATATCTTCTTCTTGGGTTGATCCTTTGATCATTATGTAGTGTCCTTCTTTGTCTCTTTTCACAGCCTTTGTTTTAAAGTCTATTTTATCTGATATGAGTATTGCTACTCCTGCTTTCTTTTGGACTCTATTTGCATGAATATCTTTTTCCAGCCCTTCACTTTCAGTCTGTATGTGTCCCCTGTTTTGAGGTGGGTCTCTTGTAGACAAGATATATAGAGGTCTTGTTTTGTATCCATTCAGCCAGTCTTTGTCTTTTGGTTGGGGCATTCAACCCATTTATTTTTAAGGTAATTATTGATAAGTATGATCCCGTCACCATTACTTTATTGTTTGGGGTTCAAGTTTATACACCCTTGTTGTGTTTCCTGTCTAGAGAAGATCCTTTAGCATTTGTTGGAGAGCTGGTTTGGTGGTGCTGAATTCTCTCAGCTTTTGCTTGTCTGTAAAACTTTTGATTTCTCCTTCATATTTGAATGAGATCCTTGCTGGGTACAGTAATCTGGGCTGTACGTTATTTTCTTTCATCTCTTTAAGTATGTCTTGCCATTCCTTCCTGGCCTGAAGAGTTTCTACTGAAAGATCAGCTGTTATCCTTATGGGAATCTCCTTGTGTGTTATTTATTGTTTTTTCTTTGCTGCTTTTTATATTTGTTCTTTGTGTTTGATCTTTGTTAATTTGATTAACATGTGTCTTGGGGTGTTTCACCTTGAGTTTATCCTGTTTGGGACTCTCTGGGTTTCTTGGACTTGGGTGATTATTTCCTTCCCCATTTTAGGGAAGTTTTCAGCTATTATCTCCTCAAGTATTTTCTCATGATCTTTCTTTTTGTCTTCTTCTTCTGGGACTCCTATGATTTGATTGTTGGGGCATTTAACACTGTCCTGGAGGTCTCTGAGATTGTCCTCATTTCTTTTAATTCATTTTTCTTTTTTCCTCTCTGATTCATTTATTTCTACCATTTTATCTTCTACTTCACTAATCCTATTTTCTGCCTCTGTTATTCTACTATTTGTTGCCTCCAGAGTGTTTTTTTATCTCAGTTATTGCATTATTCATTATATATTGACTCTTTTTTATTTCTTCTGGGTCCTTGTTAAACCTTTCTTGCATCTTCTCAATCCTTGTCTCCAGGCTATTTATCTGTGATTCCATTTTGATTTCAAGATTTTGGATCATTTTCACTATCATTATTTAGAATTCTTTATCAGGTAGACTCCCTATCTCTTCCTCTTTTGTTTGATTTGGGGGCATTTATCCTGTTCCGTTACCTGCTGGGTATTCCTCTGTCTCTCCGTCTTGTTCATATTGCTGAGTTTGCGGTGGCCTTTCTGTATTCTGGCAGTTTGTGTAGTTCTCTTTATTGTGGATTTTCCTCGCTGTGGGTGGGGTTGTACAGGTGGCTTGGCAAGGTTTCTTAGTTAGGGAAGCTTGTGTTGGTGTTCTGGTGGGTGGAGCTGGATTTCTTCTCTCTGGAGTGCAATGAAGTGTCCAGTAATGAGTTATGAGATGTCAATGGTTTTGGAGTAACTTTAGGCAGCCTGTATATTGGAACTCAGGGCTGTGTTCCTGTGTTGCTGGAGGATTTACATGGTATGTCTTGCTCTGGAACTTGTTGTCCCTTGGGTGGTGCTTGGTTTCAGTGTAGGTATGGAGGCGTTTGATGAGCTCCTGTCGATTAATGTTCCCTGGAGTCAGGAGTTCTCTGGTGTTCTCAGGATTTGGACTTAAGCCTCCTGCTTCTGGTTTTCAGTCTTATTTTTACAGTAATCTCAAGACTTCTCCTTCTATACTGCATGGTTGATAAAACATCTAGGTTAAAGATGAAAAGTTTCTCCACAGTGAGGGACACCCAGAGATGTTCACAGAGTTACATGGAGAAGAGAAGAGGGAGGAGGGAGATAGAGGTGACCCAAATGAGATGAGGTGGAATCAATAGAGGAGAGAGCAAGCTAGCCAGTAATCACTTCCCTATGTGCACTCCACGACTGGACCGCTCAGAGATGTTCACGGAGTTATACAGAGAAGAGAAGGAGGAAGTAGACAGAGGTGGCCAGGAGGATAAAAGTGGGGAATGAAAAGGAGAGAGACAGATTCAGCCAGTAATCAGTTCCCTAGGTGTTCTCCACCATCTGGAACACACAGAGATTCACAGAGTTGGGTAAAGAAGAGAGGGGGTAGGGAGGAGACAGAGGCGACCTGGTGGAGAAAAAGGAGAGTCCAAAGAGGGAGAGAGCAGTCAAGCCAATAATCTCACTCCCAAGTAAAACGGGTACTGAAGATTGAGTTCTTAAAGGTACAAAATTGATAACAAATGCCAAAAAGCAAAGATTAAAAATCCAGAGTAGAGTTTGGAATTTCAAAACTACAATGTTAAAGAAAAGAAGAAAAAAAAAAAGTCACAAAAATTATGAAAAAAATATATATATGAAGTTTGCTTTAAAAATAGGGTCTTGTTTTTTGCAAAGTAATAGTAGGTTATAAAAGTGAAAATTAAAGGAGTAATAGAGGACTTAAAATTTTTTTTTAATAATAAAAAGAATGATCATAAAAATAGTAAAAATATATCTAGGACTTTCTCTGGTGGTGTTGTGGGCAGTGTGGAATCAGTTCATTTTCTGATAGTTCCTTGGTCCAGCTTATATTTCTCAAGATCTATAGGTCCCTTCCTATGTATTCGGTACTAACGACAAGGTTTTAATCTATTGCACCTGTCACTTCCAAAGTGGTTTCCTCTGTCTTACCTTGTTCTGTTTGCTGGTCTCTTCATTGTCTGATTTCTGCCCTGATACAAAGGGGGTGGTGGTGGACACTTTTTTTAGGCTCACTTGTTCAGTCGAGCTGTGGGGAGGGAGGGACGCTGCAAACAAATAACACTGGCGTGTGCTCGCAATGTCTCAGCCACACTGGGCCTGCCCCTGCTCACAGCGCGTGTGCCTTCTCTGCCCACACAGCTCAGGCTCTAGGTTGCTCCGCCAGGAACCATCCGAGGCCGGCCCTGGGCTGCATGCACCTCCCAGCTCTAAGTTGCTCAGGTTCAGGCACTTGGGTAGTCCTCAGAGGTGCAGACTCGGTTGGGCCTGCGTTTTGTGCCCTTCCCAGGTCCGAGCAGCTCAGGTGATGAGGTGTTTGGTGAGTGCAGTCGCTGTGCCTTATCTCCTCCCCTGTCCCTGCCGCTCGGTTTTCTGGGTGTACAACCGGCTCACCTTCTCAGATGGATGTTGACTGTCCAGAACCCCAAGAAGTCTTAGTTAGCAAAGAAGCCTGCTTGCAATTTTGTAGATAATGTCTCCTGGAGCTGCGATTGCCCCCTTCCGGCTCTGGCTGCATGTCACCGGAAGGGGATGGTCTGGAGCCGGCTAGCTCTGTTCAGTCCTTTGTTCTGTGTGCAGGCCTGGCGGTGTCTTAGGGCTTTTCGCGTGGTAGCTATCCCATAGTCTGGTTTGCTAGCTCAGATCACCCTCAGGGCATTCAGGCCAGATCCTTACTCTAAACAATGCAGCCCGGGCCTCCCTGCCCAGCTCCTGCTTGCTAGTGGCGGGTGCAGGCGTCTGCACTGCTTCTCCGCTGGGGGATTTACCATTGGGCTTGTAATCTGTGGGTTTTAAATATTTATTTATTTATTTATTTTTCCTCCCTGTTTTGTTGCCTTCTGTGCTTCCAAGGCTCGCCACAGACTCGGCAGTGAGAGTGTTTCCTGGTGTTTGGAAACTTCTCTCTTTTTAAGACTCCCTTCCTGGGATGGAGCTCCATCCCTACCTCTTTTGCCTCTTTTTTGTCTTTTATATTTTTTCCTACCTCCTTTTGAAGACAATGGGCTGCTTTTCTGGGTGCCTGATATCCTCTGCCAGCATTCAGAAGTTTTGTGGAATTTACTCAGCGTTTAAATGTTCTTTTGATGAATTTGTGGGGGACAGAGTAGTCTTCCCGTCCTATTCCTCCACCATCTGAGGACTGCCCTTGACTTAAAATTTTTAAAAATGGAATTGTGCTTTATTTAGTTATAATATGTAAGACATTTTTATATAGTATTCTTTGAAGGGAGCTGCCCTTAATAATGCATTTGCTATTTTATAATGAACAGAAAAAGTTGTTAATAAAATTTCCTTTTCATGATGCTCTTAATTGTATGATATAAAATTGTTTCAGTTTGGAAATGAGTTAAATAATTATCAGTTCAGTTCGGTTGAGTTGCTCAGTTGTGTCTGACTCTTTGTGACCCCATGGACTGCAGCACGCCAGGCTTCCCTGTCCATCACCAACTCCCAAAGTTTACTCAAACTCATGTCCATTGAGTCGGTGATGCCATCCAGAATCTCATTGTCTGTTGTCCCCTTCTCCTCCTGCCCTCAATCTTTCCCAGCATCAAGGTCTTTTCAAATGAGTCAGTTCTTCACATCAAGTGGCCAAAGTATGGAGCTTCAGCTTCAGCATCAGTCTTTCCAGTGAATATTCAGGACTGATTTCCTTTAGGATTGACTGGTTGGATCTCCTTGAAGTTCATGGGATTCTCAAGAGTCTTCTCCAACACACAGTTCAAAAGTGTCAGTTTTTTGGCACTCAGCTTTATTCATAGTCCAACTCTCACATCCATACATGACTACTGGAAAAACCATAGCTTTGACTAGATGGACCTTTTTTGGCAAAGTAATGTCTCTGCTTTTCAATATGCTATCTAGGTTGGTCATAACTCTTCTTCCAAAGAGTAAGCGTCTTTTAATTTCACGGCTGCAGTCACCATCTGCAGTGATTTTGGACCCCCCCAAAATAAAGTCTGTCGCTGTTTCCCCATCTATTTGCCTCTAGTAAAACATTTAGAGATGATTCTAATTTGAATTCCAAGTCATTCGAAGTTCACTTAAATTTAATGAAATTAAACTTTCATTTAAATGAAAAGATAAATTTTAAAAATTAAATTTTCATTGGCAAAAACCTGAATTTGTCATTTTGAAAGGTTTTATTCATGCTGAATTAGATACAAAACATCTGATTACTCTGCAATTCATTGAGTTTACACAAGGTTGAATCAACATACCTATTCTGTGTTTATCAGAAAAATTATATTAATTTTAACTTATATTTTAAAATATTTTTAAAATTACATTATTTTTTATTTTTTTTATTTTTTCTGTTTCTTAGCTAAATAAAAAAATATTTTTTATTTTTAATTGAAGAATAATTGCTTTACAGTATTGTATTGGTTTCTATCAAACATCAACATGAATCAGTCATAGGTTTACCCATGTACCCTGGCACTTAAACATCCCTGCCATCCCCTCCCCATCCCACCCCTCTAGGTTATTAGTGAGCCTTGGTTTGAGTTTCCTGAATCATATGCAAATTTTCATTGGCTATCTCTTTTACATATGGTAATGTGTGTTTTCATAATTTCAAAATTATATTAATCAAGTCACTAGAATATCTTAATAATAAAGCAAAGATATTTCTCTCAATAACCGCTTTCAGTTCAGTTCAGTTGCTCAGTCGTGTCTGACTCTTTGCGACCCCATGAATCACAGCACGCCAGGCCTCCCTGTCCATCACCAACTCCCGGAGTTCACCCAGACCCACGCCCACGGAGTCAGTGATGCCATCTAGCCATCTCATCCTCGGTCGTCCCCTTCTCCTCCTGCCCCCAATCCCTCCCAGCATCAGAGTTTTTTCCAATGAGTCAACTCTTCTCATGAGGTGGCCAAAGTACTGGAGCTTCAGCTTCAGCATCATTCCTTCCAAAGAAATTCCAGGGCCGATCTCTTTCAGAATAACTGCTTTATTGAGATATAATTCACAAACCATACAATTCACCTGTTTAAAGTGAACAATTCAGGGAATTCTCTGGTAATCCAGTGGTTAGGACTCTTGAGCTTCCACTATAGGAGGCACAAGTTTGATCCCTGGTTGGGGAACTAAGATCCCTGCAAGCTACACTGATGTGGGCTAAATAAACTGAACAGTTCAGTAGTTTTGGGTATAACTGTGCCACCCTCTGGAGAAGGCAATGGCACCCCGCTCCAGTACTCTTGCTTGGAAAATCCCATAGACGGAGGAGCCTGGTGGGCTGCAGTCCGTGGGGTCACTGAGGGTCAGACACGACCAAGCGACTTCACTTTCACTTTTCACTTTCATGCATTGGAGAAGGAAATGGCAACCCACTCCAGTGTTCTTGCCTGGAGAATCCCAGGGACGGCGGAGCCTGGTGGGCTGCCGTCTATGGGGTTGCAGAGAGTCGGACACAACTGAAGCAACTTAGCAGCAGCAGCAGCAGTGCCACCCTCACTACAATTTTAGAACACTCTCATCACCCTGCAAAAAACTCTATACCATCAAATGTCACTCACTTTTCCCTCTACTCTTTTTTACCCCAAACTCCTATGCAACCAGTATCTACTTTCAGTCTATAGATTTGCCCACTTCTCATTGTCAGTGGAATAATAGAATATGTGGTCCTTTGTGACTGGCATCTTGCATTTAACATAATGCTTTCAAGGTTCATTCAAGTTGTGGCATGTATCAGTATACAATTCCTCTTTCTTGCTGAATAGTATTACATTGTAGGTGTACACTAAGTGAGTGAAGTCGTTCAGTCATGTCCGACTCCTTGCGACCCCATGGACTGTAGCCCACCATGCTCCTCCATCTATTGGATTTTCCAGGCAAGAGTACTTGAGTGGGCTGCTATTTCCTTCTCCAGAAGGTATACACTATATTTTATTAATCCATTCATTGATGGACATTTAGATTGTTTTCATTCTTTGCTGTTATGAATAATGCTGATAAAAACTGGTGTACATGTTTTTGTGTGAATATGTTTTCATTTCTGTTGAGTATATGCTTAAGAATGAATCTTGTCATAATATTTTGTGCATCCTGTTGTAATATTTTGTGGAACTTCCAGACTGTCTCCCAAGTGGTTGCACCATTATATATTCTTATCAGCACTGTGTGATGGTTCTGATTTTTCCATATCCTCACTAACAGTTCTTATTATCAGTCTTTTTGTATATAGCCATCCTAGTGGGTGTGAATGATATCTCATTGTGGTTTGGATTTTCATTCCCTGATGACTGATGATATTGAGTGTGTTTTCCTCTGCTTCATTGGTCATTTTTAGATCTTTAGAGAAATGTCTGTTCGGATCCTTCACCCATCTTTAATTGGGTTGTCTTTTAATTATTGAGGTATATGATTTCTTTATATATTCTAGATATAAATCTCATCAGATATATTGTTTGCAAATATTTTCTTCCATTTGGTGGGCTGTATTTTGACTTTATTAAGTTGATGTCCTCTGCTTCACAAAGTTTTTAATTTTGAAGAGATTTGATTCACTTATTTTTTTCTTTCATTGCTTGTATCTTTGGTATGAGGCCTAAGACACTGATGAATTTTTCAAAATCTGCCTTTCCACATTCTTAGTAAAAGTAGTAGTAACAGAAGTGCATTTTAAAGTTCTTTTTGAGTGTATATATCTGCTAGTACTTGATAAATTATCCCTCCTCCCAACTCACCTGAAATATTGTCATTGGGTAAATAGTTACATGGGTTTCCCAGGTGGTTCAGTGGTAAAGAATCTGCCTGCCAGTGCAGGAGATGCAGGAGACACAAGTTTGATCCCTGGGTTGGGAAGATCCCCTGGAAGAGGAAATGGCAAACCACTCCAATATTCTTGCCTGGAAAATTCCATGAACAGAGGAGCCTGGCAGGCTACAATCCATGTGGTCACAAAGAATCGGACACGACTCAGTGACAGAGCGCACATGAAAATAATTATACACCCGTCAGTGTCTTAAAAAGTAAGTAAAAGGATCCCAAAACATCATGACACTTTTATTACCCTAGAAAAAGGCTGGCACTTTCAATATTTATTCAATCAGTAAGTATTTACTGAGCATCTACATTGGCATTATTTTAGACATTTGGGGTACTGCAGTTAAAAAAATTTGGGGTGTCTTCAAATGCCCTGTAAAAGTTGAAATGCTGGTTTCCTAGGGAAAAGCCTTCATGCTGAAACATATCACAGTTGGCAGGAAAAATGTGTTGCCTCTTGGCTTCTCTGTGTGTTGGTGCCCTCACCCTTATTATGATATTACATATCCCAGATGGTCACTGCAAAATGCCTGCTCCTGTGCCAAGGTACAACAGGGATGCATTATCGCCTTAATTCTGAGTTTGTTTTGTGGTTTTCTTTGGAAACCCCAACATTATTTAAATGCAATTTCTTCAATTTGGCTCTGTTTACAGAACTGTAATAAGATATTTCTCTATTAATAACTGGAAGGGGAAAACTTACTAGTTTCGGGTTTGGGAAAACTCCTGCACATTTTTCTTAAAGGTATTTGGTGAAATGGCTTTGCAGAGATTTGCAGATTTCTTCTTATTAATTTGCCTAATTGAATTTCAAGGAAAATGACTTGAACTGTTTTTTTTTCCCCCCAAACAAAATAGAAGCTTTCACTCAGCAATGATAAAGACAATTTCAAAAGTCATTTCTATAAAGGAGTGTCACAGAGTTCCAGTAGTCCTTTGCCTTAGGGACTAAGGAATGAATGAATATCATGGTGGGTGCCTTGAAGCTTCTGCTTAATTTATTTTTCTGAATTTGATGAACTTGGTGTGTAAAGAAGAGAGGAAATAGAAATTGTATATGTTTAAATGTCTGCTGTCCACTCATTTTACCTTAGGAGGGCATGGTGAGGAGACAGACATATAAAAGTAAGAGCTAGAAGATCCTGAGGGGTCAAGTAGGAGAGTAATATGTGGAGTAGCAAGTGACCTTCAGAATAACAATGTTGACCTGTCTACAAGATTCAAAGAAGATATTAAAAAAATTCAGTGATAGCCTCCATCAATGACATTAAACACTTTCAAGCTTCCTTGTCTTTCTTCATGTTTTTCCTTCAGCCCTGAATATCCAAGCCTACATTCTCATTTTTCAAGGAATTATTTTCTCTTTCCTCAGTGAATCCTTTTCAATTCCCATTCTTTCTGTCGTCCTTTCCCCAGGAGAAGTACTCCCCTCCCACCTCAGAATATCATCACAGTACTCTATGTGTTCTTCTCTTAAAGTACCTCAGTATATGCTTTTCATGTAGGTGAACCAGCCCAGCCACAATGGGAGATCCACAAGGGAGGGTGCTGTATCTTGTTTATTTTTGTACAGAATGTGGTGAAAAATTTTTTTAAATGATTAATGAAGAAGTGGATACATGAATAAGTATGTGACTAAATTAATGAAAAATTGAATTAATTTTGTAGATTTGCAAAGGAATCTAAAACTTGATAGGTTTGGAGGTTTTGTTTGGTGAGCTGCCAATTTGCTATTATTAGCAGAGACATAGAGATCAGTAGCTTCTCATAGAAGGACAGGAAAAGAAAGACTTTCTTTCTTCTTCCCTTTCACCTTCCTTCCCTTCCTTCCTTCCTCCTTTTTCTTTCCTTCCTTCCTAACATAGATAGCACATGAGGTTACTAACATAGTCACTTCTAGGTTATTATTATACACTTGTGCCAGTGAGCTGATATTGCAATATCATTTCATCTAGAAAAAGTGCTTATTTTGAAATATGAAAAAATAAAATTACAGAAGAGGACCTAGAGATCTTTCTAGCTCTCATGGTTTAGGAGTGCTCTGTCAGGAAAAAAATATGTTCTCCATTGGTGGAGACCCAAGACTCCTTGGAGAAAATCTGTTTTGCTATGAGGAAACTCATAACAATGGCTGTTAACCTAGTATCTGATGCTGTCTTCAGGATGAGCAGCTTAGATGAGTGAGGCACTGCATATTGGGGCATAGAAGGAGCCTCTTCTTGCTACCTGCCTGTCCCTTTTCTCTGATATATAGGAGAGTATTTGGCTTGGCTTTTCATCAGATTCTAGTGATAAGATCCACCTAAGAGTTTGGGGGTGAAATGGTCATACAACAAGAGAAGAGAGCATCCATAAATAAGTGAGCATCCTCTGCCTTCACAAAGTAAATTTAACCATAGCTGTACTTTGGAGGGTACCAGATATCTGCTCAGATTGATAAGACTGTATTTGATTTTTGTTTTTTCTGTTTTCTGCATGTGTGTGTGATATACCTGTCAGAGCCCCAAAGAGAAGGCTGTGAAGGACACCCTGAGCTCCTAATACACGTTTGCTTATTTACATGCACTTCAATCATGTATTCATCCCTGTATTTATTGTTGAACACTTGCCACATGCCAGTTGCTGTTGCTGGAGTTGAGATGAACGAGAAAATGTTGTTCTTTGAGGGGTGCTCAGAGTCCCAACAGAGAGTAATGTGCAAAAACACAGTCCGGACACAATGTAGTAAATGTTACAATAGAGGTAGTACCAAAAGCTGTGGGAACATTGGAGAATGTGACTAAGGTTATAAGTGGACAAGGAAGGGGTCAAGTAAAGCTGTGAAGATGAGATGCTATTTGATAAAGTTCAAGGAAGGCTGCAGGAGTAGGGAATGAATATTCTGGGGCAGAATTCTCTAGTAGTCCAATAGAGCCTTGTGCAACAGTGATAATATTCTCTGTCTGCACCAACCATTACAGTAGCTACTCATGGCTAATGAGCACTGCAAAATAAGGCTAGTGTGATTTAGGAGCTGGATTTTTCATTTCATTGAATATTAATTATTTCAAATTTAAGTAAAAAATAAAACCACCTGGCTAGAGGCTACCATGCTGGACACTGAAGCTCCAGAAAGCTCTGTGAAGCAGAAAGAGAAATGTGGAATGGACAACAGTGAGAATAAAACTTCCTCAATACACGGGTCAGCCACTGTGTAGATAATGCTTCAGAGGGTTATTACCAGAATGTGGTAACTCTACTGTCACTGAAAACTGACTAAGCTGTAAGACTCTGCCTGGCAACCCATCCATGACATGAATGGGTCCATGTGCTTTACTAAGCACCTGTGCAGTTCTCCTCTGTCCTCCACATGGCTGGGCTGGTCACACAGTCATCCAGAAATGAGTCAGGCCTCAGGTCATTTCTCTTCTATCAGGGAGAAGCCAAGAAAGTTCTTTCAGCGGTCTTTACACATTATAATTCCCTTTGACAAGGCTTGTTTTGGGGGAAAATGGTTATTAATTCTGAAGCAAAAAGGACTTTTTCTGGTGTTATTGGGTTCCTTCCTGGCTGAGGCGACTTAAAATACCTCAGGCCCCTTCTCCTTGCTCTGTTCCTACCCTCTCCCTTCAGTACCCACTGATGAATAACAGGATGAAAGGTTGTCATTGTATTCCTTTGTCAAACCATGGTAAAGTCCAGGTAACTATTTATTAGTGAGTGTGCCTCCTTCTCTTGCCTTAGCTCCATTAAATGAATTAAGAAGACAATTCCTTCTAGGGGAAGATGGGAGAAAATTAATTGAGACTGTTCCTCACATGAGCTATTTAAAAAATGACTAGTGTTTGCACAGCATTTTATAGAACATACTGAATAGTCCCATCACTTCATGGGAAATAGATGGGAAACAGTAGAAACAGTGTCAGACTTTAATTTTTTGGGCTCCAAAATCACTGCAGATGGTGACTGCAGCCATGAAATTAAAAGACCTTACTCCTTGGAAGAGAAGTTATGACCAACCTAGATAGTATATTTAAAAGCAGAGACATTACTTTGCTGACTAAGGTTCGTCTAGTCAAGGCTATGGTTTTTCCTGTGGTCATGTATGGATGTGAGAGTTGGACTGTGAAGAAGGCTGAGCGCAGAAGAATTGATGCTTTTGAACTGTGGTGTTGGAGAAGACTCTTGAGAGTCCCTTGGACTGCAAGGAGATCCAACCAGTCCATTCTGAAGGAGATCAGCCCTGGGATTTCTTTGGAAGGAATGATGCTAAAGCTGAAGTTCCAGTACTTTGGCCACCTCATGCGAAGAGTTGACTCATTGGAAAAGACCCTGATGCTGGGAGGGATTGGGAGCAGGAGGAGAAGGGGACGGCAGAGGATGAGATGGCTGGATGGCATCACGGACTCAATGGACATGAGTGTGAGTGAACTCCGGGAGTTGGTGATGGACAGGGAGGCCTGGCGTGCTGCGATTCATGGGGTTGAAAGAGTCAGACACGACCGAGCGACTGAACTGAACTGAACTGAACTGCATAGTCGCATACATTATCCCATTTAGTCCTTACAACACTCCTGTGAGATGCTTTCATCCTCACTTTATAGGTGAAGAAATTGGAGTTCATGAAAATTAAGGACTTGCCCACAAACACTGGGCCATCGGTTGACAAACTGGGGTAAAGCCTGTTTTCTGATGCCTACATAGTGTCTGACAGTGCTGAAGGAAGGTGATTGGGGCAGTCATAATTGTTGAGGGGAAATCCTAACTGGTAGAGAAGGGAAGAGAAAAAAGGGAAGGAAAGTGCTCCTTGCTGATTCTGTGTGACTAAAACATGAAGCTCCTTCCAGGAAAAGCAATTGGTTGGCAGGAATAATTCCCAGAATTATCAGTACAACTTCCCTTCCTCTTGTTACCTGCTTTCTTGGAACAGCCCCTACCTTATGTGGGTAGCTGAGGCATTCAGAGCTAGCTCCAAGCCAATGGGAAAATCTTAGTTATATTAAGAGTTGTTAAAAGATAAACTGCTGCTACTGCTGAGTTACTTCAGTCGTGTTCGACTCTGTGCGACCCATAGACAGCAGCCCACCAGGCTCCCCCGTCCCCGGGATTCTCCAGGCAAGAACACTGGAGTGGGCTGCCATTTCCTTCTCCAGTGGAGAGGGTAAAAAAAGACAAACTGAGGCATGTTAAATGTTTTCAGAGTTTATTTGAGCAAAAAATTGGTTCTAACATGACAGTGCTAAACCGTAAGTGGTTAGGGGAACTCCACAGACAGGAGCTTAGGGTTAGTCTATTATAAA
Source organism: Aepyceros melampus (assembly GCA_006408695.1). Classification (NCBI taxonomy): domain Eukaryota; kingdom Metazoa; phylum Chordata; class Mammalia; order Artiodactyla; family Bovidae; genus Aepyceros; species Aepyceros melampus. The sequence goes on from SJXQ01011441.1 coordinate 123,502, forward strand.
GTCCAAAGTAAAGGGAGGGAATTACTGCTTGACTATAGCTTACAGTCCAGCCTAGTTGGCCGCTTGTGATGGGCTGTCCCTAGGATTTTGATTTTGGAAACTTGAAGCATCTGCAGGCTGAAATTAGGGGTTGCTTACACAGGTGGCCTTGGAGCCACCTCAGTCTAATGGCCTCGAAAATTAACTTAACAGGATTTACTGTTAGGGATTGAGAAGAGGAAAACTGAAATGGTCAGCTTTCCCTCTTACGATCCCCCTGGAAATATGTGGTGTTGTAGCTGTTCAGTTGTTTAGTCACATCCGACTCTTTTGCGACCCCATGGACTGTAGCCCACCAGGTTCCTCTGTCCTTGGGATTCTCCAGTCAAGAACACTGGAGTGGCTTGCCATTTCCTTCTCCAGGGGATCTTCCTGACCCCAGGATAGAACTCCTATTTCCTGCACTGGCAGGCAGATTCTTTACCGAGCCACCAGGGAAGCCTAGAAATATATTTATCAAATGTCAAAATGCTATGGGAAGTTATTTCTGAATCCAGATCTTCATTTGAGAAAATCATTTTTCTATGCCTTTTAAAACAAAGGGGAGATAGTGAAGAGTGAGAGGAGAAGAATGGCATCAACTCATTTCTTGAAGGAAAAATTGACCTCATGCCAAAGTTCACTGACCTTGTAGCTGTATTGGCTCAAGGAAAACTGCACCAGCTTCAAATTTGAACATTACAGTTGTTGATGTCATTCCCTAATATTCTTTTAACATGAATTATGATCCGCAAAATCCTTTACATGGTTTGATCTACAAGATCCTGCCGCTGCTACTGCTAAGTCATGTCAGTTGTGTCCGACTCTGTGCGACCCCATAGATGGTGGCCCACCAGGCTGCCATACCTGGGATTCCCCAGGCAAGCATACTGGAATGGGTTGCCATTTCCTTCTCCAATGCAGGAAAGTGATAAATGTAAGTGAAGTTGCTCAGTAGTGTCCGACTCTTCGCGACCCCATGAACTGTAGCCTACCAGGCTCCTCCATCCACGGGATTTCCCAGGCAAGAGTACTTGAGTGGGTTGCCGTTGCCTTCTCCCTACAAGATCCTAACAAGTATTATTTAGTACAATTTTATAAATAAGCAAGCTGAAGCAAAATAAGGGTCTGATCTACCCAGGGCCAACCAGCTTGGAAAGGAACAAAATCAGGATTTGACCTCAAGTCCATCTGATTCGAGATCTGTTTTTGCCATAATCCCTGTGTTCCTGTGGTCATGTATGGATGTGAGAGTTGGACTGTGAAGAAAGCTGAGCACTGAAGAATTTATGCTTTTGAATTGTGGTGTTGGAGAAGACTCTTGAGAGTCCCTTGGACTGCAAGGAGGTCCAACCAGTCCATCCTAAAGGAGATCAGTCCTAGATGTTCATTGGAAGGATTGATGCTAAAGCTGAAACTCCAATACTTTGGGCACCTCATGCGAAGAGTTGACTCATTGGAAAAGACCCTGATGCTGGGAGGGATTGGGGGCAGGAGGAGAAGGGGACGACAGAGGATGAGATGGCTGGATGGTATCACCAACTCGATGGAGATGAGCTTGTATAAACTCCGGGAATTGGTGATGGACAGGGAGGTCTGGCGTGCTGCAATTCATGGGGTCACAAAGAGTCAGACATGACTGAGTGACTGACTGAACTGAACTGTGTTACAAAACATAATGCAAGGCAGCAAAAGATAGATAAATTAGGCTTCATCAAAACTCAAACATTTGTGCAACAGAGACCACTATCAACAGAGTGAAAAGACAACCCATGGAATGGGAGAAATTACTTGCAAATATTTTATATTTGAAAATATCATACATCTGATAAGGCATTAATATTATTTATTAATTAGCTTAATATATAATGCACAAAGTAAGCAAGTCCATGCAGATAACTATCTGTCATATATAATGGTGTGAAATGTCTATGAAAACAAATTTAAAGGCAATCTGCTTAAAGAATTAGCAACCTGGGTCTCCTGCATTGCTGGAAGATTCTTTACAGTCTGAGCCACCAGGGAAGCCCAGAGAATGGGCAAGGGACTTGAAAGCACATATACAAATGTCCAATAGCTACATGAAAAGATGCTCAACATCACAAAGCATTAGAGAAATGCAAATGAAAATCATAGTGAGCTATCACTTCATAAAACAATAGAATGGATATTGGAACCCTTATTCATTGCAAGCGGCAATGGATCAGCCACTGTGGAAGAAGGTATGGTATCTTCTTAAAAGATTAATAATAGAACTCCCATATAACCCAGATTCTCACTTCTGGACATATATCCAAAAGAACTGAAAGCAGGGACTTGAACAAGGACTTTGTACAGCCACATTCACAGCAGCATTATTCACAGTAGCCAGAAGGCAGAAGTGATCCAAAGTGTCGGTCAACAAATAAGCAGATAAAGTATGGCCTATGTATACACAATACTTTTCATACTTAGAAGGAATGAAATTCTGGCCCATGCTATAACATGGATGAGCCTTGAAAGCATTATGCTAAGTGAAGCAGGCCAGACACAAAAAGACAATTCTTGTATGATTCCACTTATATGATATATCTGGGGTAGTCAAATTCAAAGAGACACAAAGTTGAGTGGTGATTGTCAGGGGCTGGGGGAGATAGGAAAAGCGATTAAGTATTTAATGATACAGAATTTCATTTGGGAAAACAAAATTGTGCTGGAGATAGATGGTGGTGTTAGATGCACAGTGATGTCAATATATTTAATTCTATAGAACTATACTCTAAAATGGTTAAATGGTATATTTTGCTATGTATATTTTACTAAAATAAAAGTTTAAAGCATAATGTTAGTACATTTATGGCATTGTGCTAATTCTAGTGAGAAAGACTAAAAATAATCATCACAGCTACTAGAAAATGAATCTCACAATCATTTGGGTATTTATTCTTTCAATCTTTAACAAATATTTATTGAGCATTATTTATGACTCAGGTCTCATTCTAGACATTGGAATACTGTCTAAGTATCTAAATAAGACACAGAGCTGCCTTGCACACATAAGAGTGTATAATCTAGCAGAGGAAAGAGACATAATCAAATAATAACTCAAAGAAATATAAAAGCACTATGACATAAATGTTCTCCGTGAAAAGAGCATCCATGGCACTATGAGATTATAGACTAAGAAGAATATGATTGAAGAAAGGAATACTTGATCTTGATTTTAAGTTTAAAACAAGTACATACACTTGTACCATTTAACACGAGTGGCACTTGTTTCCCAAGTTCCTAATTTCCATGAGTCAAGTGTGTTTGTGAAATTGCTTTACTAAGGAAGAAAAAGGAATGTTTCTTGTGCAGCTGCCAGAGTACAGTATTGAAAACACAAACCTGAAACACAAATGTGCCTGATATACAAATGAAAATGGCATGTGTTTGATTCTCATCTTCCATCTAACTAAGAAGCATTTGATTCTCCTGGCAATCAAAACAGCCTATCAATATTATTTTGAAAATCTCTATGGTCATTCCTATTAGATCTTTAGCGAAGAAGTAGGGAAGATTTATTTTATTTTATTCACAAGCAGGAGGGCACAGGGAAATTTTTATCATTTTTATAGCTGAATGTTACTCACTAACTAATGAAAAATTCAAAATAAATTTTAAAATAATCATTTTAAAAAGTAAATACATACATTTTAACCAAGCATTGCCTTGTTAGAAGGGAGAACAGGGAACAACTTATTGTTTACCAGACACAAAGAAGTCTCTTAGGAATGTATCAGTGAGGTCTAAAATAGGCTGCGGGCACAGTTCTTTAAGACTCTCTGTATATTTACTTACGCATTGAATTTTTTGGGATATAAACTGTGTTGTCATTTTTTTTTTTTGAGCTACTAAGAAGAAAACATGATGCTAGTTAAACTTGATACAAGGCCTTATCCATCATCCTGTGTAACACCTGATCAATCACACCAGCTTCTTGTTTCTTTCCTATTTCTTCTGCCTTCCATTGCATTGTTTGGCAGGCAATAGAATACCTTTTTGCACATGTCTCCAACGAACTAGAGCACTTGGCTATTGCTTTGTAAGAAAGGGTGGCATTGACATCATCTTGCCAATGATAACTTCACTAATGTCAATTTATGCCCAATCTTCCTTTCTCTCTCTCTCTCATGCCTTTTTATGAGCACAATAGCCTTTGTTTTCAATACTGTTTCCTGATGTAATCCTCTTAGAGACATTATATTTTGCAGTTAAACTCAACTCTTGTACCAACAGTACAAAGAACTCAAAGAAAGTGATTAAAATAAGACCAATATTATTGAATGGGCACAGAGCATACAAGCAACAATGATTTCATCATAGCTGCTGCCTGGCCACAGACACTATAAGATGCCATCAACTCTAAGAAGCATTTCTGTTTGGAAGGTGTTAAAAATGTAGAAAAAGCTCCATACTCTCAGGTATTTGTGATATGATCTACTATGCAGTGCTGGGCTTAGTCGCTCAGTCATGTCTGACTCTTTGCGACCCCATGGATAGTGGACCACCAGGCTCCTCTGTCCATGGGGATTCTCCAGGCTAGAGTACTGGAGGGGGTTGCCATGCCTTCCTCCAAGGGATCTTCCCTCCCAATCCAGGGACTGAACCCAGGTCCCCCGCATTGCAGGCAGATTCTCTACCATTTGAGCCACCAGGGAAGCTCATGGTTTACTATAAATTACTTTAAATTATTTACAGAATCTTTATGGAAAGTTTTATATCTGATTGAAAGTTCAATGGAAATGAAATTAAATGTCAATCTTATCTCAATTTACTTGATCCCTTATGTTCCACCTCCATTTTGTCTCTCAGTCTCTCCAAGACTTTTCTCACCTTCAAAGAAAGCAGACACAACTTAGTGACTAAACAGCAAGAAAGCAGAGGCTTTGCAGACACCTTTGAAGTGTTGTCATGAACTTAAACCTGTTGCAGATTTTTGACTAGTCTCGGTGAGAGAGACACCTACAGCGAAGGCTGAACAGCTTTCCTTCCTGCTCTATGAACATTTGGCAAAAGCACTGATGACAGTTGCAAGAACATGATGCACAGCAGTATTCTTTACAGCAGTTTAGTCTGTGTCATCAAATCCCTAGAAACCATGATTAATAGCAGCACTTGAGTTTGTTCTCAAGTTGTATATTTGGCAGTGGTGAACTTTGATCTACGGTTTTACTTTAAAGAATCATTATGACACAAACTTTTCCTGTAATCCTTCCATCTAATCAAACTCTAGACAGATACCATGTAGGCGAACACTTAATGCCATTGCTATAAGCTGTGTGTTTATTATATCATTTGAAGCACTTTGATAAGGGGAGGGGGACGTGTCCTGTCCAGTCATTGAGCAGTTGGCACCACACAGAACAATCTCAGCACCCAGAAGTGGCTAGTGTAGCATATTGGTTAGGAACACAGACTGGAAAATTAACCCTAAAGGGAATTATGAGCCAGTGGTTTTGTCTCAAATAAAATTACTTTCCCTACATATAGTTGTGTAGAAGGTGAAAGTGTTAGTCATTCAGTCTTGTCCGACTCTACAACCCTGTGGACTGTCCACCACCAAGCTTCTCTGTCCATGGAATACTCCAGGCAAGAATACTAGAGTGGGTTGCCATTTTTTTTCTCCAGGGGATCTTCCCCACACAGGGATCAAACTTAGGTCTCCTGCATTGCAGGCAGATTATTTACAGTCTGAACCACCAGGGAAGCCTTTTATATAGTTCAGTTCAGTTCAGTCACTCAGTCGTGTCTGACTCTTTGTGACCCCATGAATTGCAGCACGCCAGGCCTCCCTGTCCATCATCAACTCCTGGAGTTCACTCAAACTCATGTCCATTGAGTCGGTAATGCCATCCAGCCATCTCATCCTCTGTCGTCCCCTTTTCCTCCTGCCCCCAATTCCTTGAAGCATCAGAGTCTTTTCCAGAGAGTCAACTCTTCGCATGAGGTGGCCAAAAGTACTGGAGTTTCAGTTTAAGCACCATTCCTTCAAAAGAACACCCAGGGCTGATCTCCTTTAGAATGGACTGGTTGGATCTCCTTACAGTCCAAGACAGGCTAAATTAATAGTTTCTCATTTTTCCCTCCTCTATCCATCTCCCCCTGCATTTCAATGTAGAAACTACATTTTCTATTCTCTTTATAATTCTTTTCTAGAACATCACTGCCCAACAGAAGTATAAAATAAGCCATATATGTATATTTACATTTCCTAATGACCACACTAAAAATCAACAGGTGAAATTAATTTTTGTTAAGTATTTTATTTAATCCAATGAATCCTGAATATTATCATTTAAAATGTAATTAATATAACAATGGTTAATGGGAAATTTTCCATTATTTTTTCATCAGTCTTTGTACACCAGTATCTATTTTACACTAATAGCACATCTCAATTTAGATGCTAATTTTTCAGTGTAACCCTTCCAAAATTAAAATTTTGTTTAATGGAAAGATATTTTACATTGCTTCTGTTTTAAAATTTAAGCTTAAATTAATTAAGATTGAGTAAAATCTAGTTCTGTAGTTTCATAAGCCACATTTCAAGCATTCAGTCACCACAAGGGTTTAGTAGCTACCATATTGGACAGTTAATCCTCAAGTTTCAGTGAGAGCCAGATCTCTGTGATTTGGGCAATTAATTTCATGCTATTAAACACTTGAACATATGCAATCTTATACCTGAGTTATTGGAAACATGAGAAGTATGAGCATTGTGATCCCCAGGAGGGCTCAGTGGGACTTCTCTTTAGGAGGTAAAGATTGAATTGTGGTTCTGGAGAAGACTCTTTAGAGTCCCTTGGACTGCAAGGAGATCAAGACAGTGACTACTAAAGGAAATCAATCCTGAGTATTCATTGGAAGGACTGATGCTGAAGTTCAAATACTTTGACCACCTGATGCAAAGAGCTAACTCATTGGAAAAGACCCTAATGCTGGGAAAGATTGAGAGCAGAAGGGAGTGACAGAGGATGTGATGGCTGGATGGCACCACTGACTCAATGAATATGAACTTGAGCAAACTCTGGGAGACAGTGAAGGACAGGGAAGCCTGGCATGCTCTAGTCCATGGGGTTGCAAAGAGTCGGACAAAACTTAGTGACTGAAAAACAACAAAGACTCGAAAGAGAAACTCATAGAGGCACAACACAGGATCCCTGCAAGTGCTTAAGAAGTGGTAGCCATTAATATGAATTTGTTAGCCTTATATTAACAATATTAATGTAAGATCCTTGAAGTCAGAAAATGGAACTGACACATAATATGTACCTAGTAATCATTCTTTCTTTCCTCATATCCATTGTAGTAGCCATGTAAAACTTAATCAGCAAAATAACAGAAACAAGCCTATTTATCCTTAGGCATGAAACTCATAAAGACAACCACTGGATGATGGAGAAAAGAGGAATTTCTTTTATACTCCATGAAAATAATTATTGGCTTATGACAAGCATTAGGTATACCTGGCATACTGGAGTTTTATACATTTTGGAAAGAAGACACAGTTGAAACTGGGTTTTTTATTTATTTGCCACTGTAGTAGAAGTGGAGGGGGTCAAGATGGGGCAGTAGGTATGGAAGCAAGTAAAACTGCTCAGAGAAATGTGGAAACGTGTGGACTGGCCAATGGAGCAGTTCTGAATGTGGCTGATTTCCTATTGTTTGGACAGTATAACTTTGTTCCCAGCCTAAATCTTTCCAGGACAGCCCATCTTTGGCTTCTTTCTTGCCACATGGTTTTAGATGAAATTCAGGTTTCTGAGTGGACATCATGCCAAGGTTTCTAGGCTGGAGGACTAGATAACAACTTTTGATGGAAATGTGGCCAGCCTCTACGATGCAATGAGTTAATAATGTTCAAAGTACTAAACTATCCTCAGCTGTAACAGTTATAAGAGCTGAGTCTCCATGAAGAATACTGAAGTCATAGAAATCTAATAACAAGTAGAGTTGAGTTGCCATTAGATAAGGGGGGAAAGGGCTTCCCAGATGGCTCTAGTGGTAAAGAACCCACCTGCCAATGAAGGAGACATAATAGATGTGGGTTTGATCTCTGGATCAGGAAAGATCCCCTGGAGGAGGAAATGACAGCCTACTCTAGTATTCTTGCCTGGGAAATCTGATGGACAGGGGAGCACGCTACAGTTCACAGGGTTGCAAAGAGTCAGACACGACTGTAGGGAGGAGCACGTATAAGGAGGAAAAGGCAGTTATCAAAAAAGAAGGTGGACTTCATGTTTGTTTAGATAGCCCATCATAAACTTCAAGAAAAATCTTCTGGGTCCCCACACCATCTTTCCTCCTGAAGTGAAAATAGGCTGGATAAGGCAGATTATCACTGTGGCTTCTAGAGATTTGATTTCTGCTGTTACTGAATTTGGAAGAAGAAGAGAAAAATGTGCTGTTCTCCAAGTGACTCATTTATCGGCTTCCACACTGGGATGATTCTGTAAGTCCTTGAAACATAAACTTGAACTGTTCTACCCTGATGACTGTCAGTTTTTGAAAATGGAACAAATGTAATAGCTTGTGAAGATTATAATCTATTAAAGTCATTCTTTAGTTTTTCCTGATCTGTTGGCATATTTGGCTTGGGGTTTTTTTTTTTTTTTTCTTTTTTGTTTCAGGCACAAAGAACTATTATTGGCCCCTAAAAAAAACCAATATTTTCCTCCTAAATTCTTTGAAATTTGGTTTTTATGTTGATTCTATTAAAAGTAAGTCTTTTCCTGGGCAAACAGCCTGTGGTTTTTCCTTAGCCCACTTCTTTTCTATCAGAATGAGGAGAAGGCTTTTTCAGAAGCTTTGTTGTTGTTTGGTTGCTAAGTTGTATCTGACTCTTTGTGACCCCATGAACTGCAGCACCCTAGACTTCCCTGTCCTTCACCATCTCCCAGCTGCTAAGTCACTTCAGTCGTGTCCGACTCTGTGCGACCCCATAGACGGCAGCCCACCAGGCTCCTCCGTCCCTGGGACTCTCCAGGCAAGAACACTGGAGTGGACTGCCGTTTCCTTCTCCAATGCATGAAAGTGAAAGGTGAAAGTGAAGTCACTCAGTCATGTCTGACTCCTAGCGACCCCATGGACTGCAGCCCACCAGGCTCCTCCATCCATGGGATTTTCCAGGCAAGAGTACTGGAGTGGGGTGCCATTGCCTTCTCCACCATCTCCCAGAGTTTGCTCAAACTCATGTTTATTGAATTGGTGATGCCATCCAACCATCTCATCCTCTGTCATCCCCTTTTCTTGCCCTAATCTTTCCCAGCATCCGGGTCTTATCCAGTGAGTCATCTCTTCCTATCAGGTGGCCAAAGTACTGGAGCTTCAGCTTCAGCATCAGTCCTTTGAAGAGAAGAAAGGCAGAGAGCTGGGAGGTTTCTTTTCTCTTCCTTCTTTCTGATAGAGGTGATTCCTTTCCCACACTCTTCCGTGACTAAGGGGCAGCTAGTGGTAATGGTCATAGCTGCTCTTACTTGTGTGCTTTCTATGTTTCAGATACTCTATTAAGCCCTTCACCTCATTTATCTTATATAATCTAGCCCTTCACCTCATTTATCTTATATAATCTATGTAACTGTGCTAGGAGAGAGGTAATTTTATTACCCTGATTTTACAGATGAATAAACTAAGACTCAGCCAAATAAATAATTTACCCAAGGTACACAGCTAGTATATACTCAAGACAAGACTCATACCAGGTCTGATTCTTTGCAAAGCCCACTTTATGAAGGGCTGTTAAGTATTAGTAGGCATTAGTAAGCGAGAGTCTTAAACCAGGCTTCTCGGCTCCAGTCCCTTCTCTACCTACTGACTTCTCTCCAGGCTCCCGCACTTCCTTTTCCATTTCTGATTTATATGTACAACATACTCTTTGGGTTCTGCTCCTGCTTGTGTTTTGGGAATGGAAAGCTTCCAAAATTTATAATGCATACAAAGTTGGCAAAGGAACCTTACAGTGATTAAAAGACACACATATAAAAAGTTGTAAAAACAAGGGAATCAGGAAATCTAGAACAAAATTTGGCCAAGTTGGGGGTGAAAAGAAAAGGATGCAGAAACAAGAAAGCAGAGTTTTGATTTTCTCATCTGATGGCTTCAGTTCTGAAATAATAGCTTTCATTTTTATGTATGTGTGTGTGTGTGTGTGTGTGTACAAACATGCAGATCTGTGTTTTAAAAAAGTAATCACTTATATGAGGCTTCTCTGATGGCTCAGTGATAAAGAACCCACCTGCCATTACAGGAGATGTGAGTTCAATCCCTGAGTGGGGAAGATCCCCTGGAGAAGGACATGGCAACCCACTTCAGTATTCTTGCCTGGAAAATCCTACTGACAGAGAAGCTTGGCAGGCTACAGTCCAGAGGGTTGCAAACAGACACAAGTGAAGCAACTGAGCATGCCCGCATGTATTTCTGGCTCCAGAAATGATGCTTTTCATCATCTCTGCTGTGTTAAAGAATTGTAGGGCTTCCAAAGCATCTGAACAGTAATTGAGGTTCACAGAGCCGGGTGCTGCAAAGCTGCAGTTCAGTCCCAGATCTTGTCCATGTTGAGGTGTCTGTATACTTTATGTCACACTGGGTTGTTTTCACAATAATATATGCTGAATAAATGAACACTCTAGAAAGGAGACGGAATATAGGTTTTTTTGAACATCATGATATTGGGAATAGATACTGGTATATGGTGATACTGGGGATGAAACCTTAATTCTCAGCTGTAGGCAGGGTCCTCGCTCCCTCAACTATACTCACATACAGACAGTACGTGATTTCATTTTCAATTGGCATACTATTCAAAACCAACTGATAGGTGTCAAGTCTTGCACAAATGCATCCCTTGAGAGTTTCTTGCTGAGAAAGATTAAGTGTAATTTTCATGGATTGGTGAGAAGTATTTCTTATTCTATACGCCTTTTAAGGGTCACTGGCCTGGATCCCAGCACAGACCCACAGAGTAAGTAAAGACAGGACAATGGTCCAAGTGCATCCTTCACTTGGGGCCTGAGTGGGGCCTGTCCCGGTGACCGAGGACACAACATGTGAGCCAAAACACACGAGCTCTTGAAGGCAGCCTGTTTCTTTCCTCGCAGCTCTGTAAAATCAAAGTTTGAGGCACCACAGGAGCTCTTTTAAAACGTCCTGGCTGGGCGTGCTGCAGCCCAGATGTTGTTCCAGCCTGGCCACGAGCTCCAATCAGCGCACAGCTTGCGCCCCCGGGCTGCAGCCCCGCTCGCCTCCGCTGGCGCTGCGCCCTAGATGTTACAGATGCCACAACTCATTTCTTTGAAGTCAGTGTGTTTTTTAAAAAAACACCCCTTTCGACAGATTTGGCCCGACTTCTCATTATATAAGCTGATATGTTGGAACATCTGTCACCATGGCCGATTCGGCCCCCATCCTCCACTGAAGTATCAGAGCTTGACATTAATAAATAAAGAGGCAGTGCTGGGTTGAGTGCACAGATTAGGACGTATGGAGGCTAAAATGGCACCCTTTCATCTTTCAGGAAGAGGAAAGCCTAGATTAAGCAAACAAGGGAAACGCAGCTAGGGCCCGGATGAAAACTTCCAACTATTGCTTGCTTAAAACAAATGTTAATATACCTCATGTGATTGTCTATCTCTTGCTAGTACAGATTGACACAAGGTTAGCGGGAAGGACCAGGGCTTACTAATTGGAGACATATTAACACAGGAACATCCGTTCTGCACCCTCTTGGTTACCACATCTCTGAATGCCTTCTTCTGCCCAGAGAAAGTATTTTCTTAGCAGAAATAGCTATTATAGTTTGGTCTCATATTGACATCTCCCATACAGAATAATGCCCTGGTGGTAATATGATTTAGGTGCCACCAACACATGAGAAATCTCGTTGGTACTGCAAATGCTTGTCTTTATTTTTCTGTAGGGATCATCGTGTGTATTTGCTATTGAGTACCTTCTGGGAACATGGTAGTTAATGCCCTTTGGGCAAATAGAAAAGGAGACAGAATCTGGTTATGCTCTCCTGTGAACTCCAATGCTTTGAAAATTTGAATATATTTCCATATATTAATGGTCAAGTTCAGTTCAGTTCAGTTCAGTCGCTCAGTTGTGTCCAACTCTTTGCGACCCCATGAGTTGCAGCACACCAGGCCTCCCTATCCATCATCAACTCCCGGAGTTCACTCAGACTCATGTCCATCGAGTCAGTGATGCCATCCAGCCATCTCATCCTCGGTCGTCCCCTTCTTCTCCTGCCCCCAATCCCTCCCAGCATCAGTCTTTTCCAATGAGTCAACTCTTCGCATCAGGTGGCCAAAGTACTGGAGCTTCAGCTTTAGCATCCTTCCTTCCAAAGAAATCCCAGGGCTGATCTCCTTCAGAATGGACTGGTTGGATCTCCTTGCAGTCCAAGGGACTCTCAAGAGTCTTCTCTAACACCACAGTTCAAAAGCATCAATTCTTCGGCGCTCAGCCTTCTTCACAGTCCAACTCTCACATCCATACATGACCACAGGAAAAACCATAGCCTTGACTAGATGGACCTTAGTTGGCAAAGTAATGTATCTGCTTTTGAATATGCTATCTAGGTTGGTCATAACTTTTCTTCCAAGGAGTAAGCGTCTTTTAATTTCATGGCTGCAGTCACCATCTGTAGTGATTTTGGAGACCCCCAAAATAAAGTCTGACACTGTTTCTACTGTTTCCCCATCTATTTCCCATGAAGTGATGGGACCAGATGCCATGATCTTCGTTTTCTGAATGTTGAACTTTAAGTCAACTTTTTCACTCTCGTCTTTCACTTTCATCAAGAGGCTTTTTAGCTCCTCTTCACTTTCTGCCAGAAGGGTGGTGTCATCTGCATATCTGAGGTTATTGAATTTCTCCCAGCAATCTTGATTCCAGCTTGTGTTTCTTCCAGTCCAGCGTTTCTCATGATGTACTCTGCATATAAGTTAAATAAGCAGGGTGACAATATACAGCCTTGACGTACTCCTTTCCCTATTTGGAACCAGTCTGTTGTTCCATGTCCAGTTCTAACTGTTGCTTCCTGACTTGCATACAGATTTCTCAAGAGGCAGGTCAGTTGGTCTGGTATTCCCATCTCTTGAAGAATTTTCTACAGTTTATTAATGGTCAAAGATAACATAAAATGAAGGCAAACACATGGAGTTAGAAAGATGGCCAGTGGGATGTTTTTCCAGGTTTTGTACTTCAGTGTACAAGCACACACACACACATACCCACACAAATCTGCACACTTTTGCCCTGTACTTAAGTGCCCATATTCTGCCTGTGTTTTGCATCATGAAACTACTTTAAAGCCAGGGATGGAGTCTGTCTGGTTTAGTCTGTACAGCTCCAGCTTTATGTCATGCATGTGGATGCTTAATAAATATTTAATGACAAAGGAAACAGCTCTATAAGTGAGGACGGCTGCTATTATTCCCACTGCAGAGATGAGTGAATGGAAGGAGAGAGATGAATTGCCTGAAGCCCACACGGTGAGTCAGTCACAAAGTACAGCTTAGAAGTTCAGTCCCTGGGCTGTGCCTGCGTTTCTTCAGATCTGGGTAACATTTATCTTTGGGATTAGCTTTGAAGCTTGCTAAAATTAAAACAAAATTTTTAAAAATACTGATTTCTGGGAGCTTATATTTTAAAGAGAAGATAGTACAGAGGCCAAATTAAGAGTACCAACAAAAAAAGACCAGCCCAAATTAGTAGATATAGTGATGGAATGAATGAAAGATGAGACGGTTTCCTGCTGTTTCACATCCAAGAAAGACTTCTCTGGAGTTCCTTCAAGGAATGCTTACAAATTATTCAACGTGGTTAAAAGAAACTCCATTATTTTTCCTCCAGGCCACATTTTAACATCACATACTATATAAGAATTGAGCTTTCATACAGTGGTGCTGGAGAAGACTCTTGAGAGTCCCTTGGACAGCAAAGGAGATCAAACCAGTCAATGTTAAAGGAAATCAGTCCTGAATACTCATTAGAAGGACCTATACTGAAGCTCAAGCTCCAGTACTTTGGCTACCTGATGTGAAGAACTGACTCATTGGAAAACACCCTGATGCTAGGAAAGATTGAAGCCAAGAGGAGAAGGGGACAACAGAGGATGAGATAGCTAGATAGTATCAGTGACTCAATGGACATGAGTTTGAGCAAACTCCAAGAGATATGACAGGGAAGGCTTTAAGCAAGAGTTGCAAGAGTACAGTGGAGTCTAGGGTCAGAGGTGGAGAGGGGAGATTCTACAGAATTCCAAGTCAGGGATAGGAGCATCAAGAAGCTGGGCCCTAATTTAAAAACAAAACAAAACAAAACAAACACCTCTAAACTAGGACCTTAAACTGTGTTATGGTGAACATCTGAATCACTAACTAAAACTGGGTTAGGGTGCACTTGATGTAAAATTGAATGTTAGTAGAATCTGAAATCTGATTTTTAGGTGAAGTGAAGTGAAGTGAAGTCGCTCAGTCGTGTCCGACTCTTTGCGATTCCATAGACTGCAGCCTGCCAGGCTCCTCTGTCCATGGGATTTTCCAGGCAATAGTCCTGGAGTGGATTGCCATTTCCTTCTCCAGGGGATCTTCCCAACCCAGGGCTCGAACCCGGGTCTCCCACATTGTAGACAGAGGTGTTACCGTCTGAGCCACCAGGGAAAGATGAACAATTTAACTGAATAGTCAGTATATATGTCTTTTTTTCCTTCCTGTCTTCTCCCTCTGCCCCTCACCTGTCTATTTATAGCTTTATTCCAACCCAGGAATGATCATCCTTGGGAGCCTAGAGGTTTCATTGTGTGTGTGTTCACACATGAACACATTTAGTCATCGAGCTAGGGTAAAAAAAAAAAAAAAAAATGGAGAGAGACTTCTCTGGCAATCTAGTGGTTAAGACTTTGCTTTCCATGCAGTCAGTGTGAGTTGCATCCCTGGATGGGGAGCGAAGATCTCACATGCTTTGTGACCAAAAAACCAAAACATAAGACAGAAACATATTGTAACAGATTCAATAATGACTTTACTTTTTTGCTTATGATAATTTTTAAATTTTATTTTATTGTTTCATTTTGTCTTATTTCATTTATTCTTTAAAAAATTATTGTCAAAGTCATCAGGTAATGTTTTCCAAGCATCATAACAGACACCTGAGTATCCCAGACCATTTTCTAAAGATTTTAGTTCAGTAGATTGGACTCAGGCCTGAGAACTTACATTTAGGCTTTTCACACAATTCTTAATATTAGCTAGCATTTGGAATCCATGTCATAGGCAAAAAACCAAAATGAAACAAACAAAAAAGCTCCCATTGTTATGTGGTGGTTGTTTAAAAATTATCATTAAATACTTTTAAAATTACAGAATGATTTTGAAAATAGCACAAAGAACTTCCACATGTCGTTCACTGTATTTCTCAGTTTTAACATTTTGCTACATTTGCTTTATCATTCTCTCTTCTGGTAGAAGGACATATTATTTTTTTCTGAACCATTTGAGCCAGTTGAAGATCTAATGGTCATTTAAAAATATTAACTTCAGTTCATTCCGTATAAAATTTTCTTAAAGATTAGCTAAAAATGATCCATATCAAAAAAAAAATGTTTGTTAAAAAATCAATGAAGATGATGACACATGGAAGAAATACTATCCAAGGGCAATAGTGGCTTATGTTATGCTATGTTCATTAACTTCAATTTACAATTTCCAAATCTTCCTTCTTTGACGCCATGATGTTAGGAATGTCACTGTTCTCTGGAACCATAATCTCATGATGCCATGGTGGAGAAAGCTTGGCAAGCTAACTGGTAGATCTTGTTCTCTGTTTTCTAATGCAGCTCTTTGGTCTGGAGTGAGTTTTTGATGGGAAATAGCCTAGATGTGCATAAATTATGCAGAACACTACTTCCTGCCCTCAGCCTTCTCCCTCTAGATAAGGAAAATCACTGTTTTCTGGATTTTTTTTTTTTTTGGCCTGTAGGATATTTGGAAGGCATTCAGCCTGTTCATGGTGAGCATTCAGTTGATTGCTATTTGGGGGTGGGCTTGGAAAGTGAGAACATTGCTGTTGCCCTTTCTGTAGACAGTCAGAAACAAACAAACCAAGAAAATCTATAGGCTCCTAACAGATGGGTTTTAAAAAGTAGGTCATGTTTTGAGCCCACCAACTTTGATGACATCCCTGTAACAGAAACTGGATTCCTAAGTGTCAGGATAATACAAATGAGGTTCTAAAATGGTCTCTGGATCTGTTACAGCTTCCAAGTGCAGCTGGGAAAAAAGTTGTGGAGGAAAGTCTCTAAGGATTCAGGAAAATAAAAACCATGCTGGGAAGTCCTGCATGAACCCACTTCTCTGTCTCCCCCTCCCCCCACAGAAGAGATTAGGATTGACTAGGTCCTGAAGAAATTAAGATGATATGGAGATTTCAGGGAAAAAATTGTGTGTGTACGTGTATGCACTGGGAGGGGTGAGGACTAATTTTCTCCTTTTCAGTGAGGAGCTTACTGAAACAAAGCATATGGAGGGTAAATAACTAGGCAAAGGGATTGTGGCTGCTTTGTTTTAAGATGGTTTGTTTCAGGCAACTGAAAAGCTAAAAAGATGAGGTGTGTGGCCTTTGAAAAAAGGAGACATTCACTCTTCTTCCTGGTCTCTGATGTGTGTACCAGGGATTCCTCTTGATAACAAAATTATGCACAGATCAAATCAATAAGCTTCAAGCTCAGAGGAAGAGGGTAATAGGTCTATGAGAACTCACAGGACTAAGATAAAGTGCCCTTGTGTATTTTCTACTCTACAGTCCTGGAGGGGAAATAAAATGCCTTCTTAGGTCCAAATATCTGTGGTTTCCCAGGCTTCATGCCTTATTGCTGAGTGAGAACAACAGTTGGAAACCAGAAGGCACATTTATACATCAACACGGTTTTGCCTCCAGTGGAATGAAGGACAAAGTGCCTCCCCAGATTATGTCTTGTTGATTATTTGCCTGCTGTCCCCAAAGATAGGCCATCAGAAATCCATCTCCAAAGCTCAATTCCCTGAAAATACTAAGCTAGAAATATTTTTTCATTATTTTTTGTCTTGTCTAAAGAGTGTTTGCCCTTCCTCTTGTCCTCGTGACCCATCTATGGCTGAGATGCATAAACATGTCTTCTCTTACAGTTTATCATCTTGAATATACATGTTGACTGGTATAGAAATTCAGCATCACAGACATTTGGTGGACATTGTCACATCTGATGCCTCTGTGTTGACTTTGTACTCTTATTTTCCAACATTAATTCTTCAATAGAAAAGGTCCACATTTAAGAAGATGAACAGTTTTGTGTCCTCAATCTAGCCTTTCCTTTACAGTCAATCTGATGGGCATTAAGTATTTCATGTTCACACTGGATGAGGAAAGAAGGGGGGAAGACAATACAATATTGGCAATAACAATATTTGGTAAAAAGCCTCTTTCCTCTTATATAAAACTATTGTGTGACAGGCTTTTACCTGGTGTGTGGAAGCTATTGTTCAATTGGATGGATATATATTGATTCACTTCTGAAAATTCTACAATATACCTACAATTAGGTTAATGTCCATACTTAAATTGCAGACTATAAAACTACTATTTATGTTAAAAATACTAGCAAGAGGAGGTTAGCAAGAAAATCACAAAAAAAGCTATATAGATAGCTTTCAGGAAAATTCAAACTGTACATCCATCATATGTCTTGTGATTTTTAAGAAAATAAAGAACTTAGACTGAAGTTGTGAGGATTGGATATCCAACTCTTTATGCATTGGGGGAAACTGTATGCTGTTCACATGCAATTATTCAGGATGCATTCTGAAATAGCTCTGTGGGAAGAATAATAATGATATAAGACATTTGATTTCATCCCAGCTTTCAACAGGGGATGCATATTTTGTTTTTAATTTTGTATGAATATCTTCAGCTTTCCTATTCTTATAAACAGAGAATAGAAGCCTTGTAAGAGAGAAATTTGAGGAAAATTGATAGTCCATATAACTTAAATTCTCCTGAGATTTGACTTCTTTAATGTGTCTTTAAAATGAACTCAGTTATCATGTTTTTCATCTGACATTCTTGGATAGTTCTTTGGGCTCTGTAGGTACAAAAAATATCACTTAGTTTCTGTATCACATTCTTGTGAAAGGGACCTGGAGACACGCATGTCTAGGTCTTTATACTCCTAGCGTTAAGAACTTGCACAGGTTTCAGAATTCCTCTGAGTTCCTTTACATGTAAAAAGAGGATAATAATAGTGTCTATTCACAGAGATTTTGTAGAGTTAAATCATCTCATATATGTAAAGCAGTTTGAACAGTGCCTGGAAAAAATCAACATTATGTAAACACAGCATCCCTAACAACTATTAACATATATTCTGACCAACAGAATTTCTATAATGGAGAAATTTGGATGTCATTAGACATGAAACATGACTATCAAGTTTTCTAGGCTATTTTTGACTAATTAGAGTTGGTCAGGGGGAAAAGTTGACATTAAACCAACCATACAGTATACAGTATGGAAATTATTATGTCTGAGACTATTGTATCTTCATTATAAAGGGATATCATTTGCATATCAGTTTTCATCTGGGTCTTTAAAGAGTGTGCTTAAATATTGCCTAGGGTTCCTTAGATTTTCAGCATAGACAGCTCTCAAACACAGGAGGTGGAGCTATGCACTCAGGTAGCCATCTCTCTTACATATCCCATAGCAGATTTTCTTGGAGTCCAACAGGCATATTGTGAAAAAAACCTCCACAGATGAATCTGATAGGTCCTTTTCTCATCATCTCTCACCCCCCCCCCACTTTAGTTGAGAATCCCCAGAAAAGTGGTATACCTATTAGATTTCACCAATCTGTCACCATTCATCACTTTCAGTTCAGTTCAGTTCAGTCACTCAGTCGTGTCTGACTCTTTGCAACCCCATGAATTGCAGTACGCCAGGCCTCCCTGTCCATCACCAACTCCCGAGTTCACTCAGACTCACTTCCATAGAGTCCGTGATGCCATCCAACCATCGCATCCTTGGTCATCCCCTTCTCCTCCTGCCCCCAATCCCTCCCAGCATCAGGGTCTTTTCCAATGAGTCAACTCTTCGCATGAGGTGGCCAAAGTACTGGAGCTTCAGCTTTAGCATCATTCCTTCCAAAGAAATCCCAGGGTTGATCTCCTTCAGAATGGACTGGTTGGATCTTCTTGCAGTCCAAGGGACTCTCAAGAGTCTTCTCCAACACCATTCATCACTTTACTCCACACTATATAACATCAAATGAAATCTGTGTTTTCAAAATAGAAAATCAATGAATCAAAAAATGTTTGGCCTGCTTACCAAATGGGTTTGTATTTAAACATTCTGTCATGGTTGCTAACATTAGTACACAGGCTGAAATAACTTCAGTTTTTACTCCAAAATTTATTTGACCACCTTACTTATTTTTAAAAATGGTGATTAATAACAATGCTCAATGAGTTGGATATTTTGGTGTGGAAAGGATTACACATCTTTTAAGAAATACACTCAGACATGACCATGAGCCATACTTATCAAGAAGCTGAAATGAAATAGAGAATCTTTGTAGCATCAGAAACACGAATCTGTCACTACAGGATGTAATAGACAATATTTGGAGAGTTCTATTTATTAGGTTCAGCTTTTAATTACTTTCAATAGAAAGCAGAGGTTAAATGGGTCCATTCAGAAGCTCAACAAATCTATATGAATGAAGATTGACATTTAACTCAGTAAATATTTGTTAAGGTACATTCTTAGAAAAAATTACAGGCTCCCCTATTTCCTCCATTCAAAAAAAAAATTCAGTTAAGAAAACTGGCAACAAATAAGTTAAAGGAAGATTTGACAAAGCAGTCAAAACACGATAAATTCTGAACTTTAGAATTCATTTTGATCTTTTGGGAATTAGACCAGTCACTGTTCAGTTTATCTCACCAAGTTCCAATAGTTGCAAGCGTGTAGGTACTTTTAAGGCAATGGACCCCAGTCCGGTACTCTTGCCTAGAAAATCCCATGGACAGAGGGGCCTGGTAGGCTGCAGTCCATGGGGTCGCGAAGAGTCGGACACGACTGAGCGAATTCCCTTTCACTTTTCACTTTCATGCATTGGAGAAGGAAATGGCAACCCACTCCAGTGTTCTTGCCTGGAGAATCCCAGGGACAGGGGAGCCTGGTGGGCTGCCGTCTATGGGGTCACACAGAATCGGACACAACTGAAATGACTGAACAGCAGCAGCAGGTACTTTTATAATAAATAATTAGGTGAATTGTGACCCCTGGGAGGGCAAATCTGGATGAAGTGGGAATCAACTTTCTCTCACTTGGATGCTCTCTTTTGTAAAATCCATGAACATTACGGATGATCACAATTCTGAATTTCATCATCATTTTCACAATAGACCAAAGACCTTTTGGTGATATGAAGTGTGTTAGAAAAATTGAGAAGTGCAGACGATGGAAATAGAAGGTCTTATACATGCTCAATAGGAGTTTAAAATTAGACTAGAAAGAATGGAGGAAAGGAAGTATATAACAAGTAGTAGTTGCAGATTTTCCAAAAGTAATAAAAATTATGACTACACATTTCCAAAGAGCACAACATAGCTCAAAGTAGATAAAAGGAAAGAAACCCATTCTAAACACATCACAGTAAAACTTAGAACACCAAGACAAGAAGATATTTAAAGAAATCAGAGAAAACATTCAAATCACCTATTCAGGGATAACAATTAGAAAGATGGCAGTCTTCTCAACAGTAATTATGGAAGCCAGAAGACTATGGAAGGTTTTTACAATGCTGACAGAAAGCAACTACCAATCTATAATTTTTATTCCTCACCAAAAAAAAAGTTATTCTCATAAATGAGAGAAATAAGTCTTTTACAGATAAAAGTGCAAGAAGAGTTACTACCAAGGATCCTACTCAAAAGGAACCTCAAAGAGGATATACTCTAAGAAAAGATAGTGATCTCAGAAGGATAGGCTGGGATTTAAGAAGGAATGTGAGAATAAAAAATGATAAACAAACAGGTACATATAAACATTGTATAAAATAAAATAACTGTGATTTATGGTGCTGCAAAAAAGATAAGGGGCTTCCCCAGTGGCTCAGTGGTAAAGAATCCACCTGCAATTCAGGAGCCACAGGAGTCAGAGTTTCAATCCCTGGGTTGGAAGGTCCCCTGAAGACATGACAACCCACTCCAGGAAAATGGAGTGGAGAATCCCATGGACAGAGGAGCATGGCAGACTACAGTCCATAGGGTCACAGAGTTGGACAAAACCAAAGTGACTTAACACACACATGAACACAAAAAAGATAAGAAAAATACTGGACTACAGTAGTTCAAAAGTTCAGTGGGGGAAGATTACTTGTTCTAAAATTTTGTGTTATTCAGAAGGAATTCAAGATATTTAAATTTAGATTTTGTTAAAAATCTAAAAAAAATAGTAAAATTTTAAAAATCATAACCACTAAAAGAAAGAAATAGTGGTGAGCTGGTAAGTGTACAATAATTTTCTCTCTGAAAATGACACCCTGATTTGTGGCATTTGCCAGTTTCTGTGATGTAAATACTCCTGCCATGGCCAATTTCAAGCTACCATTGGACAGATGTGTGTACAGTTGACTTTCATGGGCTGGTATGAGCCTATTCCAGTACATCAATGAATAAAGTATATATTAATAAATACCAAAGCATTAGAGAGAGAAATGTGGGGAAAAAACTTCAAACAGTCAAAAGAAGAAAAAAAAGAAACAAAAATTGGGCAATTGAGACCAAAATAAGATGATAGAAACACATTCTAATTATCAATGATGACTCTAAATGTAAATGGGCTGAAGAACTGAGCTACATGTTATCTATAAAAGATACACCCAGAGTGGAAAAAAAAAATCAGAAAGAATACCTAGAAAAACAGGCTAGTCAATGGGATAAAAGCAAAACCATGAAAGTGTTGTTTCCTGGAAGCCAAGTTAATAAAGTGTTTTAAATTCCACATATGATATTTGTCTTTAGCTTACTCACTTAGTATCATAATCTCTAGATCCATCCATGCTGCTGAAAATGACAGTATTTCTTTTTTTGTGGATGAGTAAGAAAAAAAACTTATGTATATCTAAGGGGAAAGGTAAGTGCTTAATCCCAAATTAGGATCTTGGGGTTAACATATCCATACTACTATATATAAAATAGATAATCAACAAGGCCCTGCTATATAGCACAGGGAACTATACTCAATATTTTGTAATAACCTATAGGGGAAAAAATCTGAAAGAAAATATACATGTATGTATAACTGAATCACTTTCCTGTACACCTGTCACAGAAACAACATTGTATATCAAGTATACTTCAATTAAAAATTTAAAAATAAAGTGTTCTAAGAAGAAGCGATCATGTTACCAGAGGCCAATATTAGTCATAAAAAAATCCATGATTATTTCAAGCCTATCTATGTTCAGTTCAGTTCAGTCACTCAGTCGTGTCTGACTCTTTGTGACCCCATGAATCACAGTACGCCAGGCCTCCCTGTCCATCACCAACTCCCGGAGTCCACCCAAACCCATGTCCATTGAGTCCGTGATGCCATCCAGCCATCTCATCCTCTGTCGTCCCCTTCTCCTCCTGCCCCCAATCCCTCCCAGCGTCAGGGTCTTTTCCAATGAGTCAACTCTTTGCATCAGGTGGCCAAAGTACTGGAGTTTCAGCTGTAGCATCAGTCCTTCCAAAGAAATCCCAGGGCTGATCTCCCTCAGAATGGACTGGTTGGATCTCTTTGCAGTCCAAGGGATTCTTAAGAATCTTCTCCAACACCTCAGTTCAAAAGTATCAATTCTTCAGGGCTCAGCTTTCTCCACAGTCCAACTCTCACATCCATACATGACCACAGGAAAAACGATAGCCTTGACTAGATGGACCTTTGTTGACAAAGTAATGTCTCTGCTTTTGAATATGCTGTCTAGGTTGGTCATAACTTTCCTTCCAAGGAGTAAGCATCTTTTAATTTCATGACTGCAGTCACCATCTGCAGTGATCTATGTTAGTTAGTACAATACAGCTGGGCCAAGTTACTGATATAGAAGATCCCCACAAGCTAGCAAAGTCACACTGAATACCAACAAATACCTGCTGAGTGTCTGCTCTTTCCTGGGCACAGTGTACAAGTATAAAGAAAGAAGCGTTGAATGAATTAGGCATATTTAACACTTTTGTAGGCTTATGCTCTTGCTTCAGATGTGTTTAAGTCATAAGACCATGTGCCTTTCTTCTATGAACAACTCTGTCCTCATTGTGGTGGTGTGTTTCCCAAGAAATATTCCTGGTGATTAGCAGTCTATAGCAGTTTGCGTGTGGCAGCTCACTTTCTCCTGTGAATCTAGTAAGCACCAGCACCAAGGCATCCAGAATGTTCCTCTGGAAACTGAAGCCGCCAGTGTTGAAGGCCATTGGTTTGTGCTGTTCCATTTTACTGTAGTCAGTCACATTGTACTTCAGTGTTGGCTATGTGAATAGGTCCTGTGCTAGGTGAGATCAAAACACAAATGCACACGCATATCAATATACATGCACACACTTCAGTGATTTCAATGTACATACAAATAGGTTCATATTGAGGACTGAAGTGTACTAAGGTCTGGATCAGCCCATAATACAGGCTGATTAAAATGGTATCTGGATATTTCACCTAATTCCAGAAAGCTAGAGTTAAAAAAAGCTTAGAGATCAAACCCAGTGTTTATCAAGATTTTTAAAGAATGTAATATACCCAAAACTGGTGCTCTCTGACAACCTAGAGGGGTGGGATGGGGAGAGAGGTGGGAGGAGGGTTCAAGAGGGGTGGGACACATGTATACCTATGGCTGATTCATGTTGATGTTATGGCAGAAACCATCACAATATTGTAATTATCCTCTAATTAAAAAAAGAAAATAAAAAAGAATGTAATACACTGTGACACACATACAAACAAATAACTAAGACAAAATCTAATGAGACAATATATGGTACAGTATATTTTTATCTTATTCTTTCCTATCTTATCTTTTTATATCTTTCTAAAAATTGCTGCTGCAATGCATTAAATTGATTTCATGTCCCACTAACGGCTACAGCTCACAGTTTGAACTATTTTAGATCAACTACTCTGTTTATTAGGAGATAACACTGATGCTCAGAGACCTGAAAAGAGCTGTTCAAAGTCACAGTTATTCCTGAGCTAGAGCCAGAGCTCATCTCTTCTGGTCCAGAGGGTTGTGCTCACTTAGGACAATTTGTGCCTCACTTTGGATCCCTTGAAACAGAAATAAGTGTAAGAGCATGTACACTTACAACTCCGCTTTGTGTTCTCTCTTCTGCCTCCCCTGGAAAATGTCAGAGAATGTTGGGCTTTTCCAATGAATGCATGTAGTTCCTGGTTAGATTCTCTGCTCCAGGAATGCAGGGTCATGAAGACAAAGCTGTGTGTTTCCTAAGCTAAATCACTTGATCTCAAGGCGAACCAAACTGTAGCACAGAATGTGAGGTGCGTTGGCCCTCGCCCTTCATTTATCTTCCTTTAATCAAACAGACGGAACATTTTCATTGGAAAGAAGAGGTTGTTATCCTTGGCTTTCTTGTGTCTCCGGCAGTATTTTTCTTAGGAATGTGTTAATAGCTGCAAAAATTTTAACACGTCTTCAAGTGCCGCTCATGTTAGGAGATTCTCCTCAGTTGTGGGAAAAGTGGTTGTCGGTTTGCCTGGTGTTTAAGCAAAATCAAAGTGTTTCTGACAGGTAGATTATGCTCTTACTTCAAATGCCCTGTCTTTACTGAATGTGCGGCTGGAAGCCTCAGAGGAGAGACGTTTTTCTTGCCAACTCTGATTCCTTCAGTCCTCATTCCTCCTCAGTCAGCTGGGTCCAAAAATTGGTTAACTCCAGGGCCAGTGGAAGAACAGATTTGGGGGTTTCCAATTTCAAGATTATATTTTGTTTGGCCCTTCTGTGGAGAGCAACTTTGCTGGGCTGATCAAACTCCTTTACTTTTACATTTTGTTTGAAGCAACAAGAATATTTAAGTAACAAATAGGAAGTATATCATGTAGAAGGAGTTCTAGAGGAAGTTGAGAACCAAATGTACAAAAAGTCCTAAAAAATCCTATTGAAGTTTTCATTACTTCTTCACAATGTATTTATTTAGTAGAATCGAAAGTTAGGGTGAGTGAATCCTGGGTTCATTCAAGGTTACAAATTCCTATGTATTCCACTGAAAGAAGGATCTTCCTCTGTGGACATAACGTAAAACAACTGGTCTTCTGTGCCCATACACTACTTCCCTACTCATATTGCCTCAGCTATGAATCTTTTAGGGTAGATGCACAAATGCTTCCGAATGGATTTTTTAAAATTTTCTTTGGGTCAGCTGGACAGCTTTTCTCATTTGGATAGCTTAACTAGTCTCAGCTCAACACACTGCTGCCTCTGAAGTCAGCCACTAGGTCCAGGAGAGTCACGTGCATTTATGTGACGCTTGGCTGTCTGTTGGTTGAGGTAACAGGTGGTGATTGGATCATGTTTTCTTCACAGTCCATCAGGCTAGCTTAGGCTTCTTCTTACGAGTTCTAAGAGCAAGCGTGCAGGCATGATCAGTCCTGGCTGACTCTTTGCAACATCATGGACTACAGTCTGCCAGGCTCCTCTGTCCATGGAATTTCCCAGGCAAGAATACTTGAGCGGGTTACCATGCTCTCCTCCAGGAGATCTTCCTAACCGAGATATTCAACCCACATCTCTTGCGTTTCCTGCATTGCAGGTGGATTCTTTACCTTTGAACCACCAGTGAAACCCTCTAAGAGCAAGAAAAAAAGGTACACCCCTTTCTGGAGTGCTTTCCAAGGTCCCATTTGCATCACAATTGCTATTATATTTAGACTCTCAACAATAGCAAACTACACAATGAAAAGAATAGATCTCAAGGTAGCAAATCCCAAGCAGTCAACATTAGCACTTCATCGTTCTTTCACATGTGAGCTCCTTCTTTCCTTTTGTCCAAACTGGTATTCTCTTTATTGTTTGTAGTCTTAAGCTCTTGTTCCTTTTTTAACCCCTGCCTCTCATTTCCTCTTTAACTTATTACATTCTACTTCCTCTCTCTTGATTTTCCTTCTTTCTCGTCCACTGGTTAAGACTCATCACTTTTACCCAGAGACCTATTTTCAGCTCCAAGAAGGTAGTTTACAGAGTTAAAGTGTTTGCTGAGTACTGAGGTAACTAAAAATGGGGTCCCTGGCTGCTCGCCACCCAAAAGTCATTAAAGAGGCTAGGTTGGTAATAGGGAAAGTTTATTTAATTTTGGGTGCCAGCAATGAGGTAGGGGAAGATGACTGGGAGGGCAGATGTCTGTCCAAAGGCCTACTCCCTCCCACTGATGATCAGTGGGCTAGAGCTTTTTATAGGTGGAGGGTGGGGGCTACATGGAGAAACAGCACAGTCAGCTCCAACAGTCATCTTCAAACTGGTCATTGGTGGTCTGACCAGTGTCATCTTGATTAAGTACAGTTAATCTTCAGTTTCATAGTTGGTTTGTTTCCATTTCTTTTGGAATTATGGCAGTTATGTTAGGGCTACGATCTGGTCATCAAGCAGTTACTTTTTTCCACCTGGTAGGGTTTCAGTAGCTACAAAATAGTTCACAGAATGTGGTTCAGAATAGTCTCTATTGCCCTTAAGAAGGAACTAAAGGTGCTAGAACTATGCTTTTATGACTAAATGATTATTGCTTATTCTTGGAGTGTTTTCTTTTGTTTCTGCATTTCATCACTTTTTTGATGAGTCTTACTCTTCAGCTAATGTTTTTCCACAGACAAAAGGCAGGTGGAGGACATGGAGAGCAAGGACCGTAGAATCCTTCTCCATTTCACTGAGGTCCCTGGAGCATGTGTACATAAAGTGGGATCACTTTGCCCGAGAGGAGAACAATTCAGCAAAGCCATTCTTCTCCTTAAAGCCTTGGTGAGAGGAGTTTCTCTATGTTGTTCTCTATTCTGATGCCAACACACTTTCCTAATAACATCCTCTCTCTATTCTCCTTCTATAAAGGTGGACAGGGAATAGGATGGAATGAATGAAATCCTTCCCCTGAGCAAACATCTCCACTGACCGAAGAATTCAAGTTTTACATAGCTTTTGGAAGTCAAGCAAACTATTACCTAGAAAGTGTGCTTCCGAGAGCAGTCCTGGATGGAAGTGAGGGTTCATAAGCTCAGCAAGAATAAAATGTAGCTTTTGTGAATAGTGTGCAGTGAACATTGTAGTACATGTGTCTTTTTCAATGACTGTTTCTTCAGGGTATATGCTTGGTAGTGTGATTGCTGGGTTGTATGGTAGTTTTGTTCCTAGTTTTTTAAGGAATCTCCATACTGTTCTCCATAGTAGTTGTATCAGTTTTAATGAGGTGGATGAACCTAGAGCCTAGTATGCAGAGTGATGTAAGTCAGAAAAAGAAAGACAAATATTGTGTATTAACGCATATATGTGGAATCTAGAAAGATCCTACACGCAGGACAGTAAAGGAGACACAGATATAAACAGACTTTTGGACACAACGGGAGAAGGAGAGGGTGGGATGATTTGAGTGAACAACATTGAAACTTGTACGTTATCATATGTGAAATAGATAGCCAGTGGGAGTTTGATGCAGGGAACCCAAAATTGGTGCTGTGTGACAACCTGGGGGATGGGGTGGGGTGGTAGGGAGGTTCAGGAGGAAGGGGTAACATATGGTGAATTCATGGTGATGTATGGAAGAGACCATCACAATATTATAATTATCCTCCAATTAAAATATATTTAAAAGGAACAAAATTGAGACTTTTGGCTACTAGGCAGTAAGCTCTTTGAGCTTAATTTTCTTCTTCCTTGTATCACCAAAACTGATGAAGTGATAGTACCTGGTAATTAATATTTGAATGAAAAATGAAAACCTCCGAATGAATTGATACAGATAATGGATGGGTTTGTCTGGAGCTGTTCAAAGAGATGGCTTAGAAAGTGGATTTCTGGTGTGGTCATTTTACCATCTTAGTTAAGAGGCAGGTCACATTTAGACATGCACAGGACCAGAAATGGGGCTAAAGACCAGAGTTCAAGACCAGAGTTGGGTCTAAAGAGAGAAAACATCTCTGAATCAAGTGTTTGCATCAAGTATTTGTACAGGACTTCCCTGGTGGACAAGTGGCTAAGAATCTACTGGCCAATGCAGGGGACATGGGTTCAATCCCTACTCCCGAAAGATTCCACATGCCACAGGGCAGCTTAGCCAGTATGCTGCAACTACTGAGCCTGGATGCCGCAACTACTGAAGCCAATGTGCTCTAGAGCCCATGCTCTGTAACAAGAGGAGCCACCAGAATGAGAAGCCTGCACATCATAACTAGAGAGTAGCCCCTGCAGAGTGAAGTAAGTCAGAAAGAGAAAGACAAATATTGTGTATTAACGCATATATGTGGAATCTAGAAAGATCCTACACACAGGACAGCATGAGAAAAACCCACATATAGCAACACAGACTCAGCACAACCAAAATGAATAAAAATTAAAATAAAAAAGAGATGAAATGTATGGGTTCTTGGCTCATTCTGTATCCCTGAGTGATACAGAAATAAACAAAAGAAAATGGGTATTTTTAAGCCTTTCATGCATCTACTAGTTCCCTTGCAAACTGGCTCCAGAGCCTATTACAGCAAGTTCTGTGGCCTTGGGCAGGCTAGGAAATAGTTTTAATTTGCTCAGTGTCCTAAATTATAGACTATGTATTTGCAATTGTTTTGAACTAGTCAGCAAAGACATACTTTTCAACAGGTTTTAAAGAGGCATTTCAGCTCACAGGTTAGAGTGTTTTAGATTGTTTTTGCAAAACAGAGCGAATTTAAATTCTTTTCCCTTGAGGAGTGGGAAAATTGAGCAGTATCCAATAAAAATGAAGAATAGTCATCTTGAATTAAATTGTTCATCAGGGCACACAATTGTTTTTCTTTTACTTTTTTTTTTTTCAACTATCAGTTGCAACAGGTACTCAAACAATCAGGGTTAGACAAGTGGTCTTTGTGAGATGTATTTTGGGCTGAATTTGTCTCACAG
Source organism: Aepyceros melampus (assembly GCA_006408695.1). NCBI lineage: Eukaryota > Metazoa > Chordata > Mammalia > Artiodactyla > Bovidae > Aepyceros > Aepyceros melampus. The sequence continues at coordinate 152,705 of SJXQ01011441.1, forward strand.
GAACTGGAATCCTGTTGTAAGACACATGGTTTTAATTAAAGTGCTGATAGATATGCAACAGGGTAAAGACTCATTAGATTGTAGCACTTTAAATTCAGTAACTGAGTGCTATATGCTGGTACATCACAATTGTATTTAAACTCTTTTTTAACCAGTATAGGATGTACTTTTAAACTTTTAAAAACTTTGTTGCCAATGACATTCATCATTATGTCTAGTATCTCACCTTTTTTAATATCTAAGTGCTTGTTGAAACGTAGGAATGGACATCCTGGTTTCTTTTATATACTGGAGAGGTTTGTGCCCCAAAAACTATTCCTGCAATTCCAGACATTTCCAACAGGTGGACAAAGGAGGCACTGCAGTTTTGGCAACTAAGAAGGGAAATAACATAAAAATATGAGCCCTGTTATTTTTTAGAAAAATTACACTACTTGTTTCTATGTTCTAACAAATTAAATATGTTGCTAAGAGGTTAAACAAACACTAAGGAGGTGTGTAATAAGATTTTTTTAAACACAGTATGTATGCCTACATAAACATAGTATGTATGCAAAATTCTTACTCAATTTGAACAATAACCAGGAACTTTTTTTCTGGTTTCCTCCTTTTATTCTAAATAATATTCTAAACTTTTAAAACTCTGTTAAAATTGATAGCCTTCATTTATTAAGCCTGGGAACTATGTCTTCTAAATATATTTTAAAGAGGAAAAAATCTCTGCATAAACATTATAGTTTCCATATATAATTCCCAGAGGAAGAATATTAGTAGAGCCTCTAGAATTATCTATTTCATGTTTGGTTGTAGATTATCCAAATTAGTTTTGGATAGATTAAATGAGATTGTTTTACTTCTTAGTTTGTTTCATCAGCCTTTAGTTCATAATATTCATTTCCCAGGTGGTTCAGTGGTAAAGAATCTGCTTGTCAGTTCAGGAGATGCAGGATTCAAGGGTTTGATCCCTGGGTCAGGGAGATCCCTTGGAGGAGAAAATGGCAACCCACTCCAATATTCTTACCTGGGAAACCCCATGGACAGAGGGGGACCAGTGGACTAAAGTCCGTAGGGCCACAAAAAATGGACATGACTAAGCATGACCATGAGGCCTTAATACTATTCTCTACTATGATATGTCAGTAAAAAAGCTCTTCTTGTGGGTCCCACGTTTGAGTAAGTTATGATATCTCTCAGCCTTAACTTTTTAATTTTTTTGTTTAATGTAAGTGCCCACAATGTTTCAGGTAGAACATTAGGTTCTGTGATGCTATAAAGAACAATATTGCATAGAAACCTGGAATGTTAGGTCCAAGAATCAAGGTAAATTGGAAGTGGTCAAATGGGAGATGGCAAGAGTGAACATCGATATTTTAGGAATCAATGAACTAAAATGGACTGGAATGGGCAGATTTAATTCAGATGACCATTATAGCTGCGACTGTGAGCAAGAATCCCTTAGAAGAAATGGAGTAGCCATCATAGTCAACAAAAGAGTCCAAAATGCAGTACTTGGGTGCAATCTCAAAAATGACACAGTGATCTCTGTTCTTTTCCAAGGCAAACCATTCAATATCACAGTAATCTAACTCTATACCCCAACAACTAATGACAAAGAAGCTGAAGCTGTATGGTTCCATGATGACCTACAGGACCTTCTAAACTAAAACCAAAAAAAAAAAAAATGTCCTTTTTATCATAGGAAACTGGAATACAAAAGTAAGAAGTCAAGCAATATCTGTAGCAACAGGCAAGATCAGCCTTGGAGTATAAAATGAAGCAGGGCAAAGGCTAACAGAGTTTTGTCAAGAGAATGCACTGGTCAGAGCAAACACTCTCTTCCAACAACATAAGAGAAGACTCTACACATGAGCATCACCAGATGGCCAATACTGAAATCAGATTGATTATATTTTCTGCAGCCAAAGATGGAGAAGCTCTACACAGTCAGCAAAAACAAGACTGGGAGCTGACTGTGGCTCAGATCATGAACTCCTGATTGCCAAATTCAGACTTAAATTGAAGAAAGTAGGGAAAACCACTAGACCATTCAGTTATGACCTAAATCAAAACCCTTACAATTATGCAGTGGAAGTGACAAACATATCAAGGGATGAGATCTGACAGAGTGCCTGAAGAACCATGGATGGAGGTTAGTGACATTGTACAGAAAATAGGGATCAAGATCCTCCCCAAGAAAAAGAAATGCAAAAAGGCAAAATGGTTGTCTGAGGAGGCCTTTCAAATAGCTGAGAAAAGAAGAGAAGCCAAACGCAAAAGAGAAAAGGGAGGATATACCCATCTGAATGCAAAGTTCCAAAGAATAGCAAGGAGAGTTAAGAAAGCCTTCCTAAGTGATCAATGCAAAGAAATAGAGGACAACAATGGAAGGGGAAAGACTAGAAATCTCTTCAAGAAAATAAAAAATACCAAGGGAACATTTCATTTAAAGATGGGCACAATAAAGGCAGGAAATGGTATAGATCTAACAGAAGCAGAAGATATTAAGAAGAGGTGGCAAGAATGCGAAAAGGATCTTCATGACCCAGATAACCACGATGGTGTGATCATTCAACTAGAGTCAGACATCTTGGAGTCTGAAGTCAAGTGGACGTTAGGAAGCATCACTATGAACAAAGCTAGTGGAGGTGATGAAATTCCAATTGAGCTATTTCAAATCCTAAAAGATGATGCTGTGAAAGTGCTGAACTCAATATGCCAGCAAGTCCTCAGCATTGGCCACAGGACTGGAAAAGGTCAGTTTTCATTCCAATCCCAAAGAAAGGCAATGCAAAAGAATGCTCAAACTATCACGCAATTGCACTCATCTCACATGCTAGCAAAGTAATGCTCAAAATTCTCCAAGCCAGGCTTTAACAATTTGTGAACCAAGGACTTCCAGATATTCAAGTTGGATTTAGAAAAGGCAGAGGAACCAGAGGTCAAATTGCCAACATCCATTGGATTATGGAAAAAGCAAGAGAATTCCAGAAAAACATCTATTTCTGCTTTGTTGACTATGCCAAAGCCTTTGACTGTGTGGATCACAACAAACTGTGGAAAATTCTTCAAGGATGGGAATACCAGAGCACCTTACCTGCCTCCTGAAAAATCTGTATGCAGATTAAAAGCAAGAGTTAGAACTATACATGGAAATATGGACTGGTTCCCAATTGGGAAAGGAATATGTCAAGGCTGTACATTGTCACCCTGTTTATTTAACCTATATGCAGAGTACAATATGTGATATGCTGGACTGGATGAAGCACAAGCTGGAACCAAGATTGCCAGGAGAAATATTAATAACCTCACATATGCAGATGACAGACCATCATTATGGCAGAAAGTGAAGAGGAACTGAAGAGCCTCTTGATGAAAGTGTAAGAGGAGAGTGAAAAAGTTGGGTTGAAACTCAACATTCAAGAAACTAAGATCATAACATCCAGTCCCATTACTTCATGGAAAATAGATGGGGAAACAATGGAAACAGTGACAGACTTTATTTTCTTGGGCTCCAAAATCACTGCAGATGGTGATTGCAGCCATGAAATTAAAAAACGCTTGCCCCTTGGAAGAAAAGCTATGACCAACCTAAAGAGCATATTAAGAAGCAGATACATTACTTTACCAACAAAGGTCTCTCTACTCAAAGCTGTGGCTTTTCCAGTAGTCATGTATGTATGTGAGTGTTGGACCATAAAGAAATATGAGTGCCAAAGAAGTGATGCTATTGAACTATGGTGTTGGAGAAGACTCTTGAGAGTCCCTTGGACTGCAAGGAGATCACAGTCAATTCTAAAGGAAATCAGTCCTGAATATTCATTGGAAGGACTAATGCTGAAACTGAAGCTCCAATACTTTGGCCAACTGATGAGAAGAACTGACTCCTTAGAAAAGACCCTGATGCTGGGAAAGATTGAAGGTGGGAGAAAAGAGATGACAGAGGATGAGATGGTTGGAGGGCATCACTCACTCAATGGACATGAGTTTGAGCAAAGCTCCAGGCGTTAGTAGTGATGGACAGGGAAGCCTGATGTGATGCAGTCCATGGCATTGCAAAGAGTGGGACACAACTGATTGACTGTACTGAACTGAGAAATCATATTAAGTTGCATGGTACTTTTAAAGAATCCAGAGAGAGGGAATATTG
>SJXQ01011441.1:157085-257216 GCA_006408695.1 Aepyceros melampus
ACACATTGCCCCAGGTCAGGTCATAAGCTCTACAGTTGAATTAAACATTATACATTTTGTTAAATTGCTTTAAGTTTTTGAAAACTCCAGTGAATGACAACTGCGTGTATTGTACATGCACTTTAAAGATGAAACTGAACTTGTGGCAGATGATGTCATCTTCTCCAGGTCACATTGCTTGAAGTAGTACCATTGGGTTCAAGCCTAGGTGTTTCAACTCCTAGATTCATGCTTTTTCATTCTCTAAGCTTTGAAGACTCTCTAGTGCATTCTATTCATCTTTTTTGGCTCATTAAAACATATATGCATTCCATTCTTATTTATGTCCATGTAATTTGTTGAGTTGACAGAACAATCCTTCCAGGTTCCATCTTTCAAAAACAGACTGGATGTTGACTATGCTCATCGGGTCTTGAGTTTGCAGCCTGTCAAGTGGATACAATTGTTCTGTCACATGAATCAGGTTCATATAGTAAAAATCAATCACAGTTCTTCGTGTTTCAAATGTTAAGAACATATTTAGAGCACCTGCTTTGTGACCTCTGAGATAAGCACATTAAGAGGATGCAAAATAAATAATAAGGCTGGGCCTTTGTTTCCAGTTGCACAGAAGCAGAGTCTACAGTCCATGGAGTCACAAAAAGTTGGACATGACTGAAGTGAAATAGATTATATGAAAATATTATGCCAATATAATATAAGGAACTTGAGTGTACATGGATTTGGGTACTTGTGGGCAGTCCTGAAGTCAATTCCAGTGGATACAGAGGGACTACTATATTTGGAGAACACATCTTTAGATCAAATATTTTCTCAGTGGAAAATGATATAAAAAGGTAACATGGATTTTAGGAGAGACAGACTTGGCTTCTGATCTTACTCAACTGTATGATCTGGTGTCCCAAGGCAAGTTGTTCAACTTCCAATAATCCTGGGATAATAATACATACTGGAAAGGATATTGTTAGGTTAAGTGGAAAGAGTTTGACAAATGGCTGATGTTAAAATGGAGGCAAACATCGAAGATATTGTGGGTTCAGTTCCAGAGTACCTCGATAAAGTGAATATGGAAATAAAGAGAGTCACAATTTTTTAAAGCTTTCCATTACATATAAAAATCCTTTTTATAATATACTATAGTCTATCAGGTGTGCAATAGCATTATATTTTTAAAAATGTACATAGCTTAATTAAAAAACACTTGCTGCTAAATAGTGCTAACCATCATTTGAGTCTTCATCTTTGCAATGTTAACATCAAAGATTACTGACCACGGATCCCCATAATGAATATAATAATAATGGAAAAGTTTGAAATATTGTGATACCAACACATGGCACAGAGACAAAAATCAAGTGCATACTGTCAGAAAAATAGGGCCAAATAGACTTGCTCAACACAGAGTTGCTACAAATCTTCGATTTGTAAGAAGTGCAGTATCTGCAAAGCACAATAAAGTGAAGTGCAATAAATGACGCATGTCTGTATTATGCTGAATTAATCTAATTACTTTAAAATTGCTAAGTCCCTTCAGTCGTGTCCGACTCTGTACGACCCCATAGACGGCAGCCTACCACGCTCCCCCATCCCTGGGATTCTCCAGGCAAGAACACTGGAGTGGGTTGCCATTTCCTTATTCATGTTTATATATTTTTTTAATTTTTTAAGATTACATTTTATTTCTTTAAGATGTATGGTCATTAAATCTAGACTGTAAACATATTTCCAAATAATAGTTCTTGGGAAATTAGTAGTTGTAATTAGCATATTAATTTTCTAGGAATTATTAGGTATTTCTAAAATAGGGAAACTCAATTTATTCTAAAAAATAGATATATTAAAACTATTGTTTGTGCTATTAGTTTGCTTAGCAAACCTTCTCTCCATATATTTGCAGTGATAATTCTCAGCCTTGTCTTTCCAAATAATTGCTGATGAAGATGCAGTAAATCATTGAGCTTTTACTACTTTGCTGAATTGAACTGTCCACACGGGGCCAATTTTTTCACTTACTGTAGAAGCCGATGGTTCTTCCTTGGCAAAGGAGTTATTAAAGATATATATGAGACCATTGCTGGAGATCATTTCTACCCGATGCCAGAAATCTTGATTAGTTTTTCTCCATCTCAGTTTGCTTTACTCCCCCCGCCCCCTCAGACTCCCTCTCCTATCAATTGACTGACTGCTTTGGTATAAATAAAATGATGACACAGGTCTAGGGGAAAAAAATATGGATACAAAGTGGGGAGAGGGGAGTGGGAAGAATTGGGAGAGTGGGACTGACACATACACTATTGATACTATGTATAAAATAGATAACTAATGAGAACATACTGTATAGCTCAGAGAACCATGCACTGTGCACTGTGGTTACCTTAATGAGAAGAAATACCATAAGGGCAGGGATATATGTTTATGTATGGCTGATTCATTTTGCTGTAGAGACTAATACGGAGAAGGCAATGACACCCTACTCCAATAATCTTGCCTGGAAAATCAGATGGACGGAGGAGCCTGGTAGGCTGCAGTCCATGAGGTCACTAGGAGTCAGACACGACTGAATGACTTCACTTTCACTTTTCACTTTCATGCATTGTAGGAGGAAATGGCAACCCACTCCAGTGTTCTTGCCTGGAGAATCCCAGGGACGGGGGAGCCTGGTGGGTTGCTGTCTATGGGGTCACACAGAGTCGGACACGACTGAAGTGACTTAGCAGCAGCAGCAGCAGAGACTAATACAACATTGTAAAGCCACTATACTCCAATAAATTAATTTTAAAATTAAAATGAATGAATAAATAAAACAATAATACTGATAATAATAGCGTGCTCCTCCTATGAGCCAGATCTTATTTAAATAAAGTTTTACATACATCATTTCATTTAATTACCAAAAAACTCTATGCAGCAGATACTGCTAGTGTCCCCATCCTCCAGAAGAATAAGTGAGGCATCAGAAGATGCCTAATTTATCCAAGGCCAGATAATTTGTGTCATTGTCTAGGTTTATAACAGTGAAAGTAAAAGAAAGTGTTAGTCACTCAGTCATGTTTGACTCTTTGCAACCCCATGGACTGTAGCCTGCCGGGCTCCTCTGTCCATGGAACTCTTCAGGCAAAAATATTGGAGTTTGTTGCCATTTCTTTCTCCAGCGGATCTTGCCGATCCAGGGATCTAACCCAGGTCTCCTGCATTATAAGCAGATTCTTTACCATCTAAGCCAGCAGAGAAGCCCATAATAACAGTAACTAACATTTATTGGGGGTTTTCCAGGTGCCACTAGTGGTAAAGAACCTGCCTTCCAATACAGGAGGCCCCAGAGACAAGGGTTCAATCCCTGGGTCAGGAAGATTCCTTGGAGGAGGAAATGGCAACATACTCCAATATTCTTGCCTGAGAAATCCCATGGACAAAGGAGCCTGACAGGCAACACTTATGTTGAGAGTTTACTACATGCCAGGTGTAGTTAGCAGAGGGAACCAAGTGTGTTCCATATGCTGACTTATTATCCCACACAGATACTATCATTTGGCAAATGATAAGATTGTAGCCAAGAGGTTTAATAACTTGCCCACATTTCAGGAGCTTGAGGCAGGGTGCAAAACCAGAAATAAATCATCCCCTAATCTTAACTGTCAACCAGACAAAGGACTGACCAAGCACTGGGAGATAGACACAGAACTCTGGTCACCAGAGAAGAAACAGAGCTTTGCTTTCTTTATCTGATGAACTTATTAACTTATCAGAGAAGTAAAATGAAGACAAATGAATCCATGAGTAAAAAAGGAGAGGGCTAAACTCTAAGCTACAGAAGCTAGAAGACAGGGTTTAGAAAAGGAAGGTGAATATGGACTATGTGATTCTGTGAGGTCTCAATGAACCAGGTGTGGCTGCAGCTACACCTTTAAGTACTATGAATGATGGGGAGAAAGGAGGAGAGAAAATATTCTGGAATGTAGACTACCTATGAACTCTCCATAAACAATCTGTTTCTAATTTCAGGGTTAAAACTCATTTATCTTGACATTTTTCCTCATTAAGGAAAAAAAATCAGCCTTTCAATATATTGCTCTATAGTCTTTTCTAGTAAGATTAAATGAACTTTGTAAAGTTTTTAAAAAGTCTTCCAATTCTTCATTCCATCAGAGTAAAAAATGTTTCATGTCCTCTGACATTAACTAGAAGAGCTAATTTCCTTTGCCTTTAATTTTGGCAATATTTTCCTTTACATAAATAATGACAGGAAGGATAAAAATTCCTTGTGACACTTCAAATGTAAATTTGATTAAAATGACATCTCCTTATGCACACAGTACATTTATATGTTTGGATCAAAGGCTTTTTTTTTTTGGCAGAATGAAAGAGAATTAGCAGGTTGGTTTAATGGAGAGTCATCTGTTTTTAAAAGCTTATAATAGAAGATGGTTTTTCCTTTAATAAAACTTCACTAGGAGATAGGGTAATTTAATAATATATTCACTCAACATGTCCAAAACTGAACAGATTACTCCTCAAATCTGCTCCCTCTCCTGCACACCATTCTGTCTCAGGTCTTTGCATCTTCAGTTGCCACCTCCTGAAGGTGACTCGGCCCCCTGGCTCACTCTCTCACCCACCAACAACAGGGCCTTGTTGATTTTCTTGGGTTATCTCATATGGCTATAGGGGCCCAGTGGGTCAAATACAACAAGCCTAAGGAGACATGGCCCCATGGAGAGGGTACTCAGTTTAAGGAAGATAGCAAGTACTCTTTACTACTGAGCAGAGTGTTGTGGTAAGGATGTGGCTCAGTGCTGCAGATTTTGGATTTTTAAGGAGGAGTTGGAAATTTAGACTTTATGTGAAATCAGTCTCTGGATTTTAAAGTCTTGGCGATGAATTCAGGCAAAACAATGACAAGGTTGAATTTGCAAGTTGTGTGTGATAGTTTTTCTAACATTCTTTTTATCTGTTTTAGGTTTTTTTTAAAATCAAAGTGTAATTACAATCTTGTTAGTTTCAAGTGTATAGCATAGTGATTCAGTTGCACAAATGTATGCTTTTTCAGATTCTTTTCCGTTAAAGGTTATTAAGTATAGGTCCCTGTGTTATACAGAGATAAATTAGGAGTTGAGGATTAACAGATACACACTACTATATATAAAACAAGTAAATATCAAGGACCTATTCTATAGCAGAGGGGACTCCAACTCTATTCTTTTTTTTTATTTTTATTTTTATTTTTTTAGTTTGTTTTGCTTTACAATACTGTATTTGTTTTGCTACACATCAACATGGATCAGCCACGAGTGTACAGGATCTCCCAATCCCGACCCCCACCTCCCCGCTCCAACTCTATTCTTGCTCTTCATTCTCGCTGCTCCTGTTCCAATTTAGATCTATATCATCTTCTGTCTAAAATATTACCTCAGAGTCCTCACTGTTCTTGTCCCCACTAATCATGCTTCATCCTGGCTCCTGAGTGAATATTTTAAAACACAGAGTTGATCATATTATTCCACTGTTAAAAAGACAAAACAGAACAAAGCATGTTTGATGATTCCCATTGCCCTCAGGCTAATTCTAGACTCTCTGGCTTGCCTTTTAGGCCCAGGATCATGTGGACCCTCCCAACCTTCCTAGTCTCTGTCCCTGTGGTTTCATTAGCCATGGATTTGGTTTCAGAACACTGAACCACTCATGAGTCTCAGAAGAACATATATAGATGAGTTCCTTTTGTGTACTATACATGTTGGTCCTTTAGCAGAGACTATCCCTCTCAAATTCTACTTATGCTGCTCAACTCAAATATAATTTTCCCTATGAAGCTCACTTTAGGGTATGCTCAAAATATTGTTCAGTGAATGACCAGTCAATAGTTTCTCCAAGCTTGCACTGTAGCAACCATTACCACTCTAGTCAAAATTAGTTTCTTCATGTTTGTTTATGTTATGCGTTTTGCACCTGTTACTCATTATGGTTAGAGGTACAGTGTGCCTGTATTTCCTGTATTGAATTGGACCTTCCTTCTTCACAGATTTTAGCACAATGCTTGAGCTATGATAATCAACAAAGAAATACCAGGGAGTTTAAAGATCTGGCTTACACTCTAAGAGTTCCTTTGGCCCATATATGAAGGATTAACTATAAGGGGCAAGGGTGGAGACAACAAGACTGGGTACAAATATGCTGTGGTAAGAGACAGGAATAACTTGGTAGCAATGAAGAGGTCAAGAAGTGATAAGAAATGTTAGAAGTGGATCTAACAGATTTGGTTGAGGAATTAGAGATGAGATGTGAAAAGAAAAGGGTAATTAAGGATGCCTCCTGGGATTTAGGTCTGAGCAATTAGATGGATAGCAGTGCCACTTCTCAAGATGGAGACTTGGGGACAGTGAGTTAGGGGAGCGGGATGAGATTTGATAGTTCTGCTTGGTCCATGTTACATATGCAGTGAAAATTAGCGAGAGTTGTCAAGTCACAGTTGGATATATAAACATGGAGTTTAAGAGATAGGTCAAGCTGAAAAATAAGACTTCAAAAGTCACCAGTTTAGAGATACTATTTTTTTCAGTTATATATGTTACTTTCAGATCCTTTTCAATTATAGGTTATTATAAGATATTGATTACATTTCCCTGTGAAGTGAAAGTGTTAGTTACTCAGTCATGTCTGACTCTTTGTGACCCTGTGGACTGTAGCCCGCCTGGCTGCCCTGTCCATGGGATTTCCAGGCAAGAACACTGGATTGAGTAGCCATTCCCTTCTCCACTGGATCTTCCTGACCTGGAGGTCCAACCCAGGTCTCCCACACTGGCAGGCAGATTCTTTATCACTGAGTCACCAGGGAAGTCCCTTGTGCTATATAAGAAATCCTTGTTGTTTATCTATTTTATATACAGTAGTATGTATCTATTAATCCAATACTCCTAATTTGTCTCTCTCCCTCTTTCCTCTTTGGTAACCATAAGTTTGTTATGTCTGTGAGTCTGTTTCTGTTTTGTCAGTAAATTCATTTGTATTTTTTTTTTAGATTCTCTGTGTAAGTGTATCATAAAATATTTGTCTTTATCTGACCTATTTCACTTAACATGATATTCTCTAGGTCCATTCGTGTTCCTAAAAATGGCAATATTTCATCTTTTTCATGGCTGAGTAATATTGAGGAGACGACAGAGGATGAGATGGGTGAATGGCATCACTGACTCGATGGATGTGAGTTTGAGTGACCTCTGGGAGTTGGTGATGGACAGGGAGGCCTGGCGTGCTGCGATTCATGGGGTCGCAAAGAGTCAGACATGACTGAGCGACTGAACTGAACTAAACTGAATATCCCATTATATATATAAATATATGTACATATATATTCATTATATATATATATCACATCAGGCTTCTGTGGTGGCTCAGCAGTAAAGAATCCACCTGCTATGCAGGGGACGTGGATTTGATCCCTGGGTCAGGAAAATGCCCTGGAGGAGGACATGCCAACCTACTTCAGTATTCTTGCCTGGAGAGTCCTTTGGGCAGGGGAGCTTATACATGGCAGGCTATATATCCTATAACATGGCAGGCTATAGTCCATAGGGTCTCAAAGAGTCGGACACAATTGAAGTGATTGAGCATGCACATATATATTATATCCTCTTTATCCATCCATCTGCTGATGAACACTTAGGTTGTTTCCATGTCTTGGCTTTGTAGTGCATGCAGTTAACAGTGCCTGCAGAGATATCACCAAAGGCATGGGTTACAGGGAAAAAATTACAGAGAGAGAAGAAAAAGAGTAGATCCTGGGCATTCTCAGATTAAAGTTATAAGAAAGGAGGAAGATCCAGCAAAAAAAAGACCAAAAAAGACGGCCATTGAGGTAGAAGGAAAAACCAGTAATTTCAGTGTTATAGAAGAATATAGCACAAAATATTTCAAGAAGGATGGAGTGATGAACTACAGCCAATACTCTCTAGAGGCTAAAGAAAGATAAGTGATGTTGACTTTGGCATGATGTAGTTTCTTTGTGACCTTGATCGATGTACTTTCGTGAAAAGTTAGGGAAAAAGCCCAAATAAAGGGGTTAAGGAAAGGACAGGAGATGAGTAAACTGGGCTCTGGTGAGAAAAGAAAATTTGTTTTTTGAAAAATATTAAATATAAAACATTTTCACAAACTCTGTCCCACCTATTGTTAAAACATATCTCTGTTCACAGAAAGCGGTATGAAAGAGTTTTTGTTATTATTTACTTCAAACATGATTTACTCAATATTTTATCTCTACAAAACTTGGATGTTGGTAGATTCAGCCTTGTAGATTACAAATTTTATATAATTTCCAAAAGAACTGATAATGAAAGCTTAAGACAAATGTAATTTTGAAACATTCTTAATTATTCTTCTCAGAATAATATACAAGGAATTATTAGTACATAAACTTTAGAAAGACAGTTTTATCTAAAATGTCACACACTTAAACTTAAGTGATAATCTTTTTTGGTCATGCTGGTTTTTTTTTCCAGTTTATCTTTTTCCTGGTTTCTCTGCTCTTTTCTTGGCAGCATTGTTTATATAATAAGATACAGACACAGTGTGCTCTTTGGTCCTCTGACCAGATAGTTGCCATTTTGATCTGCCAGTCAAACTCAAGGGACTGCCCTGAAAGTTGAGACAATTGATTACAGTTTGGACACTCAAGCAGTGTCAACTAATTTTAGTTTCCAAGGCTGGGATGATGTGAGCTGTGACTGGCAAGGCACTTGTCTAAAGCACAGCAAGAGTTACGACTGTCCTTATGGTTAACAACTGCACAAATAGAAACAGGCTGAGTTTGTGAATGTAGTTTCACAAATTATTTGAAGTATGAGACTACCTCCTATCTGTATTTATTATTCCAGCTCTTGGCATAAAGTAGATGAAAAACTCTGTTTACTTTAAGCTTTTCCCTTAAAGGATCAGTGATGCTTCACTTCCCCACTCTGTGTGTACATAGCCAACCTCACAACTAGTCCAAGACATTAGCTAAACAAAACCCCATCAACCCTCCACTCGCACCCCAACATGAGGTCTGTATGAAGAGCTCTACATTCGTTAATTTTAGGGGCATAGGGAAGAGATGAGCCAAACCCTACCTTGAAAATGGAATAAATACATTCAAAAACAAATACAGGAAGTAAAAGTTTTAGAGCCTTGGCAAGGCTTTACCCTCTCCTGTGATGTGTTTCTTTTGTGAAGGAGCCCACCCAGGACTTCAAACAACACAGTGGGGGTGTGTGTCTAGGAATCCTTGCTAAAGGTTCTGAATGTGAACGAAAAAGCCTATTTGCTACCTTCCCATTGCCTTACGTATTGGACACTGATAGTAGAAGAGGACATACAAAGAGATCTATTCAAGCTTATGGCCTTATTTTAGCTTGGCAGGCTCTCACCTGACTGCTGTTGGCTTGGAAATCAGGACACTAACCTGTCAAGGTTTTAGTGGGTCATGAAAGAAAGTGAAAGTGAAAGTCGCTCAGTCGTGTCTGGTTCTTTGCAACCCCATGGACTATACAGTCCATGGAATTCTCCAGGCCAGAAAACTGGAATGGGTAGCCTTTCCCTTCTACAGAGGATCCTCCCAACCCAGGGATCAAACCCAGGTCTCCCTCATTATGGGTGGATTCTTTACCAGCTGAGTCCCAAGGGAAGCCCTTATAACTGCCAATAAAACAGCTTCCCAGCTTTCCAGATTTTGTGCCCAGAGTCCCAGTAGTTTAACCACAACCCACAGCTGTCAGAGTATCTAAATGAGTGGTATCCCTGATGACAGTGGTGTCCCTTAATATGCGTGTGTACATATTAAATCGCTTCAGTTGTGTCCAACTTTTTGTGACCTTTTGGACTATAGCCCGGGGAAGGAAATGGTAACCCACTCCAGTATTCTGGCCTGGAGAATCCTGTGGACGGAGGAGCCTGGTGGGCTGCTGTCCATATGGTCGCACAGAGTCGAACACAACGGTAGCGACTTAGCATGAATGCGTGCATTGGAGAAGGAAATGGAAACCCACTCCAGTATTTTTGCCTGGAGAATCCCAGGGACAGAGGAGCCTGGTGGGCTGCTGTCTATGGGGTCACACAAAGTGGGAACGACTGAAGCGACTTAGCAGCGGCGGCGGGACTATAGCCCACCAGGCTCCTTGGCCCATGGGATTCTCCAGGCAAGAATACTGGAGTGGGTTGCCATTCCTTCCTCCAGGGCTGTTCCCAACCCAGGGATCGAACCCACCTCTCTTATTGCAGATTATTTACCATAGCACCACCTGGGAAGCCTGTCCTTTAATCTAGTCTTAGCCAAAACTGACTGACTTTTATAAATGACTGAAGCAATGTTTTCTATTAAAGGCGTCAATACTCAAGGTGTTGAAACACAAAACCTAAGAATTTTTGACCTTTAAAAGTTAAAAAAATTAATTGTTGGTGACAATTTAAATATATTTGAAATCTTTAATTTTTAATTATGAAATAACACATATTCATTGCAAAATTTTAAAAACTATAGCAGCATATCAAATAAAAAATTCTCTTCTTCCTAATCCTCTAATGGCACCTGAGTGTTTATCCCCTGCAGAGATTGTATTCTATGTATATAATCCCATACTTATTATTATATACATACACAAATGTATATTCTATCCTAAAAATTGTTATTTTTTCCTTAAGGTTGTTATAGAAATTTCCCCATGACATACAAAGATTGCCAGAGATCCACAAAAGCCACTCTTCCAGTTTTTCAATTATAGTGCTATATAAACTTACAAATGAATATATGTTGGGACATTCATTTATTCATTCACAAACATTTATTGTGTTCTTTCTATATTCTAGGCAAAGATGAACCAGGTTAATTTTTCAGCTTGACATTATCTATTCACTTTGTACGGTGAGAGATGAGAATTTGACTCTCTAGTTACTCCCAACACACACCATATACCCATACCACGCACAGAGACTCACAGTTCTTCATACATCTTGAAATACTTATATAAGTCTTGCTAAATAGTATTCATGATTTTCATTATTATGATCACGTGACTCTGTTTAGGACTGAGCCACATGGTATACTTCAGTTGCCTCTAATTTCTATCCCCAGTGTTTCTTTCTTTCTTTTTGCCCATGCCCATGGCATCTGAGTTCTTTAACCGGGTATTGAACCTGCATCCCCAGTGCTGGAAGCTCAAATTCAACCACTAGTCCTCCAAGGAAGTCCTTTCCAGGGTTTCCGAGGAAAAGAGTCACAGTACAAAAAGAATAGTAACTCCGGAGCTAGGCTGCTGGGATCCACAGACCTTCTTGTCCATTTACTAACTGGGGAGACTGTGGGCAAGAATTTCAACCTCTCTGTGCCTCAACTTCTTGAGAGTGACTATTTGGCAGGAATTCTGTAAGGACTGAGTGAGTTACTATACATAAAATGCTTAGAACATTGTCTGGCACACGCTGAACATTAGGTAAGGGCTTGTTATTTTCATTATGACAGTCTCCCACGAAAGGACATAGATGAGGTAAATTTTTTAACCTTCTGTCTTTATTCTATTCCTTCACTTAATTGATAAATAGTCTGCTTGTGTATAGGAACTAGGTTGAAAATCATTTTTCCCTTCAGAATTTGGAATCATTTTTTTATTGCCTTCTCATGGAGGAAGTCTCTCTTTTTATGAATTTTGATGCTATTCCATGTCCTTTTTCCCCCATATGTAACCAATATTTGTTTATATTTGTTTGTTTTCACTGTTTAGCTTTGTTTTGTTTCTCTGAAATTGTTTAGTATCCTCTCCCAATATCTAGTTGACCC
This sequence comes from Aepyceros melampus, assembly GCA_006408695.1. Lineage (NCBI taxonomy): Eukaryota > Metazoa > Chordata > Mammalia > Artiodactyla > Bovidae > Aepyceros > Aepyceros melampus. The sequence continues at coordinate 168,886 of SJXQ01011441.1, forward strand.
AATATTTCATAATGACACACTTGAATATGGATCTGTCTCACAATTGTTTGGGATCTATAGTGGATCCTTTAAAATCGAGAGATCATATCCCTTTGTTTGGAGATTTTTTGCATTTTTGTATTATTTACTTTCCTCTAGTTTTTCTGTTTGTTCTTCTTATTAGTTACTTACTGGGAACTAATAAGTAAGTAACTAATTAGGAACTCTTATTAGTTTACTTACCCTCCAAATAAAATGTCTAATTTTCCTATCTTTTGCTCCCTTCTTTTTCATCTCTTTGTCCTTTTGTATTAATTTTAAGGTATTCCCTCAACTTTAGTTTCCGACTTGTCTATTGAACCTTTATTTTAAGATGTTTTAGATTTGAATGAGTTTATTCTTCCTTGAATGGCACTTATTATTTTTCAACAACATCTTGTTCATCGCTACCCTATTTGTCTTATCAACAAATACTGGCCTTTTACAATGGTCTCAGCTCTGTCCATTGCTATGTTTCCGCCAGTTTCATTGACTTTTGTTTGCCTAGATCTTCCAAGTGAATGACTTCTCTAGAGAATACACTTCCACTTTCCTGGACCAGGGAGAGAACTTGGGAAGGACTCAATATAGACTTTCAACCAATTGTTCTGTATTTACTTCTTCACCCCACACTGGCTTCCATCAGTTCAGTTCAATTCAGTTCAGTCACTCAGTCATGTCCGACTCTTTGCGACCACATGAATCGCAGCACACCAGGCCTGCCTGTCCATCACCAACTCCCAGAGTTCACTCAGACTCATGTCCATTGAGTCCGTGATGCCATCCAGCCATCTCATCCTCGGTCGTCCCCTTCTCCTCCTGCCCCCAATCCCTCCCAGCATCAGGGTCTTTTCCAATGAGTCAACTCTTCGCATGAGGTGGCCAAAGTACTGGACTTTCAGCTTTAGCATCATTCCTTCCAAAGAAATCCCAGGGTTGATCTCCTTCAGAATGGACTGGTGCCTTGAACCTCCAATTCCTGGGCCTGGTCCATTTCAGTGGCATGAATTATTTATGACTTGGTGGCTTCCTCCCCTATAGACATGTAGGTTTCTGAGTTCTCTCCTCTGTGAAATCAATTTTCACTCTTTCTTTGGATTTCCTTCTTCAATTTTTTTTTTTACTGTCTATGTTTGCTTTCATTTTCTGTGATGTGTGTTTGACTCTGTGGACTATACCTTCTTTATTTATATATTTTTGCTTTATTTTAGTTTTAATGGAGTTTCAGGAAGAAATGGGATTAAACATTTCAGTCTGTCACATTTAGTCTGAAGTCTACAATATTTTTTAACAAACATTTTTGAAGATTCAAGGCAAATTATTAAATGCCTACTCCATGCCAAAACTTCTTTGAAGGCTGCTTCTTAAATTTTTAGTGTTTACATGTTTCAGCCTATGTTAAAACTGCCCCCTAAGTATTTCTGCTGAGCAATAAATACATTGAATAAATGACTTCTTTTGGCCTGTTGAAGTTACTAAACAATTTGGAAAAAAAAAAGTTAAAGGATTTTTGTTATAAAATTTCCTAAATTACATTATTTTTCATCCAACTAGTGTGGTAATACAGAGATTCTTTCCTTTTAGGTCTTCATGTTCCTGAATAAACATGTATGTGTGCAAGTGTGTAAGTGAGTGTGCAGTGTGTGTATGTGTGTATGAGTAGGAATATTTCCGAGTGTAGTGTATGTCTGTGAGCATGTTCAGTTGCTTCAGTTGTCTGACTCATTGTGACCCCATGGACCATATAGCCCTCCAGGCTCCTCTGTCCATGGGATTCTCCAGGCAAGAATACTGAAGTGGGTTGCCATGCTCTGCTCTAGGGGATCTTCCAGACCCAGGGATTAAACCTGAATTTCCTACCTTGCAGGTAGATTCTTTACCTCTGAGCCTCTGGGGAAGCCCTGTCTGTGAGCATCAGTTCAGTTTAGTTCAGCTGCTCAGTCGTGTCTGACTCTTTGAGACCCCATGAATCGCAGCATCCAGGCCTCCCTGTCCATCACCAACTCCCGGAGTTTAACCAAACTCATGTCCATCAAGTCGATGATGTCATCCAGCCATCTCATCCTCTGTCGTTCCCTTCTCCTCCTGCCCCCAATCCCTCCCAGCATCAGGGTCTTTTCCAATGAGTCAACTTTTCTCATGAGGTGGCCGAAGTACTGGAGTTTCAATTTCAGCATCAGTCCTTCCAATGAACACCCAGGACTGATCTCCTTTAGGATGGACTGGTTGGATCTCCTTGCAGTCCAAGGGACTCTCAAGAGTCTTCTCCAACACCACAGTTCAAAAGCATCAATTCTTTGGCGCTCAGCTTTCTCCACAGTCCAACTCTCACATCCATACATGACCACTGGAAAAACCATAGCCTGACTAGACGGACCTTTGTTGGCAAAGTAATGTCTCTGCTTTTGAATATGCTGTCTAGGTTGGTCATAACTTTCCTTCTAAGGAGCAAGTGTCTTTTAATTTCATGGCTGCAATCACCATCTGCAGTGATTTTGGAGCCCAAAAAAATATAGTCTGTGAGCATATGTGTGTGCAAATGTGTATGTGTGTTTATGGTGCAGCTAGAAAACAACTCTGCTGGTGACTCTAGCACCAAGGTCCTTGTAATTCTTCCATGCTCCTGTTTCTCCACTTATAAAACTGAAATTACCATTCATCTTGTAGATATAGAAATGCATCATACTATAAAACACTTGGAAATAGCTCTATTAGACATAAAATAAACTGCTGCCTATAAAACTGGGATTAATGAAACATTAGAAGCAAAGGTGTTTTCACTCGTGAGACTTATGTTCCACTCAAGCGGGATTATTGGGTCTGGAATTGTTCTTGCTTCCTGGACTTATACTGCTTTTCCATCTGAGAACCCAGCTGCCAGTTAAAGACATATGTTGATGAACTACCACAGGGTTGCCTTTGTTCTTTGCCCAGAGGGCTGGTGGCAGAAAGGAAACAGGAAGATGTTGGAAAGCAGCTCATCTTTATTACTAAAGGCCCTGAAGGGAGAGTATTATAAAAATTAAAGAAAAGGACTTCCTTGGCTGTCCGGTGGTTAGGACTTTACCTTCCAATGCTGAGAGTGTGGGTTCGATTTCCTTGTCGAGAAGCTAAGATCTCACATGTCTTGCAGCCAAAAAACCAAAACATAAAACAGAAATAATATTGTAACAAATTCAATAAAGATTTTAAAAATAGTTCACGTAAAAAAATCTTTAAAAAATCAAATAAAGGTGAATAAATACAACTTCCTTCCAAACTGTGCTGTGCAACACCAAGAATGCTCACATAACTAACCAGCTATCTAGTCTGCATTCAGAGATATAAATAAAAGACTTCTTTCAACCTGATATCATAGGATTTTAGATAGCAAGTATGCCGTCCTTTGTCTGAAGTAAAGAAACACTTACTTCATTCAACAGTTAAGCGAGCTGCTATCTGGCCCTCATTATATCTGAGATTTACAAGGACTATGCAGGCCTGTGTTGCCCACGTCAGAGACCACCAGTATAAAATGCAGCAAATGGGATTTTTATCTTTCAGCACGCCTCCAAGTTGTTGCACAAGATACACTTCTCAGTCTGCATATAATCAATCTAACGTAAACCATTATCTCTGCACAAGAGACTAAGCTGAAAGCTGCTATGCTCAGGATCATACTTAAACATGCCTGGCGTTCACAGCTCCCTGGATTTCTTGCAAAACCCTGGGCCATGCAAGATGTTCCACGCTGAGACCAAGCTGGACTGAATGTGAGAGGAAAAAAGACGCTATCTTAAGAGGAGTTTGTTGACAGGCTAGGGAGTGAACATTTCACCAAAAATCAAAGGGTGATTTGTTCCCAAGCTTCCAAATTAACTGGTCAATGCTGGCCTACCAGGAGAGGGATTGTCCTTCAAGTTGAAGCTCAAGGACATTACTTTTTGTTTGTTGCCATTAACAAGATGTTCATGGAAGTCTCGGATTGCCTTCGTTTGCTAGCGATATTATTTAGAGGTCCTGAAAGATAACTGAAATTAAGCCTCTTTTAGAAATGACAAAATGGTATTTTTTTGGCAAAGGCCAGAAGAGTAAGCTATTTGCACTACCATTTTGGCTTTGTATATTTTTATGTATTATTTTGTTTTTCAAAGTCATTAATCATCTTCGGGGTGAATGTTCAATACATATGTTCACCTTTCATTCTCAGTACTCTTTTATTCTTTGAGTCCCTGAGCTCATTTTCTCCTAAGGTAAGGGATTTTGCTTCTTATATCAGCAACGTCCCTTGGGTCTAAAGCACTGAGCCTTCACCAGCAGTCATTTTGTAATGAATGAATAAACATCTCGATTTCATGGTAAATGGCAAATGAGGATTGTGGTTCCAGCAAGGCAGCTGGGAGGCCATATCAAATATTAGATTCTCCCTGGGCAGTTAGCTTGTCCATAAACTGCCAGGCTATGGCTATGGCTCAGTCGCTCAGCAGCGTTCAACTCTTTGTGACCCTATAGACTGTAGACTGCCAGGCTCTTCTGTCCTTGGGACTTTTTTCAAGAACGTGTACTGGAGTGGGTTGTCATTTCCTCCTCCAGGGGATCTTCCTGACCCAGATATCTCCTGAGTTGTATGTGGATTCTTTCCTGCCGAGCCATCGGGAAAGCCCAAACTACTAGGACAGGCCCTTCAGTCTCACAAATGTACACTCTTATGGGACTTTCCTGACAGTTCGGTGCTTAAGGCTTGGCCTTCCAAAGCAGGGGTTGTGAGTTCAATCTCTGGTTGGCGAGCTAAGATCCCACATGTTGGCCAAAAAAACCAAAACTTAAAACTTAAGCAGTATTGTAACGAATTCAATAAATACTTTAAAAATGGTCCACATCAAAAAATCTTAAAGAAAAAAACAACCCCCAAACCAAGAACAAATGTACCATCCTAGATACAAAAGACTTCAGAAATGTGTGTGTATGGATAAAACTATAAATTATTTTTTTTTTTTTTTTGGTCAACTCAATATGTGTCTTATTTTGAGAGAAAGTGACAGCAATTACTTTTTAAATAAATTCAGTTCACATAAGATTGAAAATGGAAAGGGAAGGCTGATCACTACCATAGCTTCTCTGTTTCATATATAGCATCTGGGTTCATGTTGACACTGTCAGCATTACAAAAAGAATTGTTTTAAAGGAAGAAAAGGGAGTAAATGAAATATATCAGGTTGCTACAGATATCTGGAATATTTAACTGAAGAATTCAACATAATTGAGATAATCAAATTGTTCAAGTAAAACACTGAACACCTGTGAAGACATGCTTTTCAATTTTCTAGTAATCTGAAAAAAGTAATTTTTCAAATAACCTTTGGTAGTCCTATGTCAATTCCATTGTCTCTGGGGCATGACAGGAAGAACAGACTTCACAGCTGGGACAAGATCTGTTTGGCATTTGTCTTCGCAGCCTTGAAGAGTCTTTGTTGACCACTCTGGGTAAGGAAAAATGCCACAATATTTATTCCCAAATAGTTAAAGTGGTTCTGGCCAGCTTCTATTTTGGGAAATTGCATGTTGCCAACATAAAGAATTTCCCACATCATTTCTGTTATAAAGCTATTCTTCATTTCCTGCTCTGTAGTGGAACCATGCTTTTTTTTTTTTTTTTTACTTTTTCCTTTTTTCCCCCATGAAACTGCTGTCTTATAGGGAGGAGGAGGCAGAGGTGATTTCTTTATTTTGAGGTCATTTTGCAGACAGTGAACTGCCAAATCCATTTGAGTATTTTTCAAGAACCAGCATTGTTATGCTTCACCTTGTAGCTGTGTAGGAGATATCCCAGAAATTTCATTTATTGGGTACCATAAAACTCAAGGCTCCAACATAATTCTTTTCCTATAAAATAATGCTATGTGGTAAGGCAAGAAATACTGAGAACAACAAATATGTGGATAACAGGCTCACAGAAATGTCTCCTTCCCGTCTACGTCTTCACAGGCCTCAGCCACATCATTTGCTAGAAAATCATTATGGCTGCCATGCTCATTGGGACTGCTGCTCAACTGTTACAATTACAACTGGTTTATGAAGTCCTTGTGTCTACTGAGCTGATGAAGCTAAAAATAAACTATTTCTATACTAACCCAAAATGACCAGCCACCATGAAGCTGTGTTCTCTTTTGCTGAAACACAGTGGTCAGCCTGATAGGAAACAAGTAGAGAATGTGAAATGGAGGCAAAAGGCAAGCAGGCCATTATCCCAAGATCAGTACTTAAACATGTTCATGGTGCTGAGCTTGCCCCTAATGTTCCTGAGGTTGTAGCAAGACTATAAACAGAGGTCTTAAATATTTAAAATATATAAAGCTAATATACAAATGCATAATGTATTCTGTCCTCCTATTTTGACAAGTACACTCTCATGACATGGAAGTCTTAAACTTTGTGGAGTTAATTAATACTATAATGTGAATGGCAGACTTAAGGAATGACTTTTAGTGGGAAGCACTGAGGCTATATTACAAAGTCTTGGCAAAAGATGCAGAGAGAAGATATGGATATGCAGGGACAAATGGAATACTATTCTGTAACTTTGTAAACAGCTGGATTTGCTGTGCTACTTAAAATAAACATATCAGACCTGGAAAGACCTCTGTAGATCTTTTCTCAGAGATCTCTTTTGGACCATGGTTTAAATTAAGCTTACAGGTGTGTTTTATCTTAGTCTTTCTTGCCATTTACCTCTCTTACGTTTTCCTCTGGGTAGGGGGCCCCAGGCAAAGTAATCAGCTCTCACTTCACCAAGCCCAGGTTGTTCCCTTTACTATCCAGATTTCTTTCTTACTTATTACTTCTCTATATCAAATCTTTCAACCTTCACTCTGCCCATCTTCTCCTATTCAGCTGAAATACAAAGAGCAAAGCCTTCTCATCCTTCCAGTTTTCCTCATTTATTTATTTATTTTGTTTAAAAAATATTTTTATTGGAGTACAGTTGATTTACAATATTGTGTTAGTTTCAGGTGTACGGCAAAATGAATCTGTTAAATATCTATATCTATGCATAAATGCGTGCTAAGTTGCTTAAGTTGTGTCCAACTCTGCAACCCCATGCACTGCAGCCCACTAGGCTCCTCTGTCCATGGGACTCTCCAGGCAAGAATACTGGAGTGGGTTGCCATGCCTTTCTCCAGGGGATCTTCCCAACCCAGGGATCAAACCCACATCTCTTACATCTTCTGCACTGGCAGGGTTCTTTACCACTAGTACTACTAGGGAAGCCCAGCCTATTTATATCTCTCCACTCTTTTTTAGATTCTTTATGGTGGGAAGATTAAGAAGAGAGGGTTTATTCCCAACACAAATAGAAAGAAAATGTGAATTTTTACTCAAACCCTAACAGTGGGGCCTCTGTGTGGGGATAATGATTGAAGAGTAGAAAGAAGAAAGAGAAGTGGCTACTCCTCTTTCTCTCAGACTCAAGTAGATCTTCCAGAGGGTTCAGGGATTTAGATGTTCATTTCACAACATAAATTTTGAAATCCAGAGACTCATACATTCCGAAAGGGTCCTAGTGGAATGTTGTGTGAACAGCAGGCAACACAGTTCCTACTACTAACTGCTGGCCACCGTCATCACCTCAGGTTCACAGAAAGCTTTCACAAGCATTAGCTAACTCGACAAGTATTGATAAGGACAATGACCATGAGATTCCAAAAAGTACCTTATAGTTATAGCAAGTTTGTTATTTTGAGAGAAAAGTTGTTTTTCCATTTTAATTATTGTTCAACTTTCGATTCTCCCTTGTGAATGATGATTTCACCATGCTGGGTTTCTCTGGTCAGTCTCGTCATTGTCCAACAGTGTGTGTTAATATAAAGTTATGTGTTGAAAAAATAATTGTCACCACAAGTCCACCAGGCAAGACCATAAGCAAGAAAACATTATTTGTTACCACAGCAACAAGAACAATTCTTCTTTTGAAAGTATAGTTTTGGATTCACCAAACAATTCTTTCCTCTTTCTTTTGTCAATGGCTAAAAAAATAGCTAGAAAAGTGTTAAGTGTTTTCTACAACTCCTTCTTTATAGTGAGGATGCTATAGTGTTTTTTCCTAAGATTTGTTCCCTGTCTTTGGGAAAGTAATAATTGTGCACAAATGCAAGTAAGACTTCAGTTTACAAGATTTTTTTTTCTCTTTTATTACACAAAGAGAAAAAAGGATAGTTATTTCATTTTTCCGTGTTTGCCCTGTGGCATCTTGTTACAGGGCATCTGGTTATTTCTGTCATTGCATTCCACATTTCTGATGGATGACTTAACACATGTCTACTTTGAACATTTCAAACTTGGAAAAGCAAACTCTTCAGTAAGTTTCCCACCACCTACTCATCCATCACTGGGGTAAGCAGTTGTGTTTCACAGTATCGTCTCCTTCCAAGCACTGCCAGGCTCTGGAATATGGTGTGGAACTAGGGAAAAACAGATAACAAAGGTTTTGTATAAGGTGTCAGTTGACAATTCAGCTTGAACAATCTTGTTACTTTAATATGTCACACTTACTACAAATGCAGATTTAGAAGAATAATGTGATGTGCTTATTTTTTTTAAGGCGAAAAGAGAAAGAAATATTGACTCTGATTTGGATTAAAGAATTGTGATATTTTACATGATTTGTTTTGGTGTGGATTTAATATTTGAAAATTCTTAATTTGGGACCAAGAATAAGTAAAAATTATGACCATCCAAAATATCCATTCAGAATGTGAAAGTGAATGAAAAGTTAGGGAGTAATGATTGAAGAGGAGAAAGAAAACAACTGTGGGAAATTGAGGAAAATCCTGGAAAGTAAAAATAGATATGGCTTGAATTCTTTATCAATACTAACAGTAGGTAATATTTGCTGAGAGTCAGGTTTAAATGCTTTGCAGGTAATATTTTATTCAATCCTCACTATGATTTTTTAATTATCATCTCTCTTATAAATCAGTGTAGGGACATTACATGACTTAACACCACAGTGAGCAAATGATGGAGATGGGGGATGGACATGGTGAAGGACGGAGGCTCCACTCTCAACTACATGACGCTAACTTCTTAGTATTCCTTAGAGGGAAGTCAACTTCCTTAAAAGACATGCTCTGCTAATGATGCTCTCCTTACCTGCTTGAGTAGGATTGTTTATATCACACATGGAATAAATAAAAAAATCACTTTTCTGGGTTTGCACCTAATGTCTCAGGTTTGGAAAAATCATGGTGTCTGGATGGACAGCATCTCTGTTACTAGTAGTGGCTAACAGAAGTGCATGGGGTTGTTGCTTAAACTCCAAAGCTCTCCAAAGAAGTATGTGTGTCACCTCCAAAGGACAGAGGTCATGTGGCATGGGAAAAAGACATACAGTCTCAACCAATGCAAATTTTCTCTCTTTTTTTTAAAATAAAAAGCACTCCTTTAGCAATTTTGAAGGCATAAATTTTAAATTTCTCATTTAAATAAAGAAGCAACTACAGTATTTTCTTTCCTTCTTAGCAGCCCCTCTTTCTTACCTTGTTTGGATCATAATACAGCAGTGTGTTTACCATCAGTTCAGTTCAGTTCAGTCGCTCAGGTGTGTCTGACTCTTTGTGACCCTATGGCATGCCAGGCCTCCCTGTCCATCACCAACCCCTGGAGTCCTCCCAAACCCATATCCATTGAGTCAGTGATACCATCCAACCATCTCATCCTCTGTCATCCCCTTCTCCTCCTGCCCTCCATGTTTCTAAGCATCAGGATCTTTTCAAATGAGTCAGTTCTTCGCATCAGGTGGCCAAAGTATTGGAGTTTCATCTTCAACATCAGTCCCTCCAATGAACACCCAGAACTGATCTCCTTTGGAATGGACTGGTTAGACTCTCCTTGGTTGGAGAGTCTCCAAGGGACTCTCAAGAGTCTCCTCCAACACCACAGTTCAAAAACATCAATTTTTCGGTGCTCAGTTTTCTTTATAGTTCAATTCTCACATCCATACATGACCACTGGAAAAACCATAGCCTTGACCAGACGGACCTTAGTCGGCAAAGTAATGTCTCTGTTTTCAGTATGCTGTCTAGGTTGGTCATAACTTTCCTTCCAAGGAGTAAGCGTCTTTCAGTTTCATGGCTGCAGTCACCATCTGCAGTGATTTTGGAGCCCAGATAAATAAAGTCAGCCATTGTTTCCAGTGTTTCCCCATCTATTTCCCATGAAGTGATGGGACTGGATGCCATGATCTTCGTTTTCTGAATGTTGAGCTTTAAGCCAGCTTTTTCACTCTCCTCTTTCACTTTCATCAAGAGGCTCTTTAGTTCTTCTTCACTTTCTGTCATAAGGGTGGTGTCATCTGCATATCTGAGGTTATTGATACTTCTCCCAGCAATCTTGATTTCAGCTTGTGCTTCCTCCAGCCTAGCGTTTCTCATGATGTACTCTGCATATAAGTTAAATAAGCAGGGTGACAATATATAGCCTTGAATTACTCCTTTTCCTCTTTGGAACCAGTCTGTTGTTCCATGTCCATGTATTTTGCATAGAGCAGGTCAAAATGCATTTTCTCCAAAAATCCCCTGGGGGATTTTTGAAGTTTGTAAGTGTGAAAATTGTATATACACACTCACCAGTCCACATTTAACTTTTCTCTACATTTTATAAAATTATTGCTCAGGACAATCTTGTCAGGAATATTAACATATTAACTCCACCTCCATTTTCTACTGCTTCCTCTTATCTTTTTCCATATATATGTTGTAAAGCTATAAAAGTGAAGCAATAAAATTAAATCCCAAGAATTTCTTATTGGCTTCAAAGTGAGGCAGACATCAGTTTGAATCTTAGCTCTGCCCTTCCTAGCTCTGAGATTATGGGAAACTTTCTGAACATCCTTTTACTTATTTGCTAAATGGAGCTGAGGTGAGAAATTTTTAAGAAAATGTTTGCAAAGCCTGTATATGTGTGTGCCTCGAACAGAAAAGGTACTTAATGAATGATGGTCCATTATTATAAGGAAGTCAGGGGTAAAAGTGCATTTAGACCTCAACATCTCCACATAGGCAGGCTCTGGCTAAATCCCATGAGGCTCTTTTCCTAAAAAAAGAAAACAAAAGCCATGTCTTGTGGGAAATGGGCTTATGGCCAGTCTTCTAAAGGTGCTACAACGTCAAAATGTCTTTCTTCCTACATCTTTTTCTATTTTGTCCTTGACAAGCACCACCTCCCAAGTGATGAGTAGGTAACACATGATCTATGAATGAGCAGACTCATTTCTTTCACTACCACATTTCTCTGGAGGAGCTGAGAAAAACTGGTGTTTTCAAGAAGGGTAATTAATAGGGAGACACTGCCACTGCTTCAATCACCTGCATATCCATCAACGTCTGCAAGGTCAAAGTTCAATTAATAGATGACACCCTGGAGACACCCCAAGCAGTTAACAAGTCTCTAGAACTTTGTGAAAAAACAACCTGCAAGATTCCATCTCCCATAAATTCCCATTGTGGGGTTCCATCTCCTAATTTATTCTTCTACATCAAATACCCCTCATTAAGAATATTTCACAAGAAGTTAGCACAGAAGCCAAATATTGAAAGATCACAGCATAAGAAAATGAAATATTGAGACATGATACTTTTAATCTATGACCATCAATGGATACCATTTCGCTTTAAATCCTACAACATAATCCATTTTCAAGAGAAAGCATATTTTATCTGGGAAGTTTCATAAAGTAACACCCTTTTCCCCAGCATGCATTTTAGTGTGTCAGCAAGTCAGTGTTCATGTTCTTAAATGTTACTGTTGAAAATCTTGATCACAATAGGCCATGACTCTGCATGATGTCTTCAGGTATTACAGAGAGGTAGTAGCTTGGAGAAGATGTATGGTAACAATACTGATTTTGAGATGAGTTTTGTTAAAATGATTAAACAAGGAGACCATTAGGCTGAGGTGGCTTTTGGTATCCATGAGGATACCTTGATAACCTAGCAAGCAAACCAAAAACGTAGAGTCAGTGTACACACATTGTAGAAAATGGAATTTAAAAACAACCAATAGGAAATAATCAACTAGCCTTTCCCAAATAAGGCAACTGTTTAAGCTCTGCCAGACAAATAATTTCTAGGCTGTGCTTCATTATCTTCTCTATAAAAAGCCTTGTTCCAAGTCCCCATAGGAGGAGCACACCAAATCACTTCCAGTTTGGAGCTATCTTATATGAATCACGTTTGAATAAAATAAACTCTTAAGAATTTTACTGTGTCTTGGTTTATCTATTAACAGTTTACTTCTGTCACTTGGTAGGTGGAGTAAAACAGGGTAAAACAAAGCTGTCCTTGGGCCCTTGCCTCAGAAGCTGAAACCAAAGCTCCTCACTGGGACCCCTTTTTCAACAGTCTTCCTGGGAACCTCCAAAAGGTCTAAATGATAGCCAAACCTACCACTGAGAAAATGATGTTATGGAGGAAGAGGACTTACTATATCCAGGGAAAAGATCAGATTGCTTATTTCTTTTTCATTATGCCAACTAGACTCTCTATGATAGGTAGTTGCTTTCATAAAACCCACCACAGTAATCATACACATTTGATAGAATCCTCTCCATATCATCAGTTCAGTTCAGTTCAGTGGCTCAGTCATGTCCGACTCTTTGTGACCCCATGAATTGCAGCACACCAGGCCTCCCTGTCCATCACAAACTCCCAGAGTTCACTCAGACTCACATCCATCGAGTCAGTGATGCCATCCAGCCATCTCATCCTCTGTGGTCCCCTTTTCCTCCTGCCCTCAATCCCTCCCAGCATCAGAGTCTTCTCCAATGAGTCAACTCTTTGCGTATCATATGTGTCCCAAAGGGGGAAAATGGGAAGCTTTCTAATTCATCTCTTTCATTGTCCAATCTGCACCACAGCCTGCAAACTGCTACTTTTCTGGTTTCATAATTATTTTGTTTATTGGCCCTTAAGATGTTTGCCTGTCTGACCTTTGACATAAGTCCCTTGAGGTTAGGGCTAATGTTTTTTTTATTCTGGATTTAACCAGTTGCTCAGAGCCATAAATAGTGGCTTCCTATCAGTTTATCTCACAGCTCTTTCTATAGAGTTTCTATATAGGTAGTATATTTTATCTCCAACTTGTATTTTAATTCTTTGCCTGGTTTAAGAAAAAATATTCTTCATATAATCATTTGGTCTGTCATCAGTTTTGGAGCCACACTGTAGTGTAAACAAAACCAATTTTTCTAATCTCCAATAAAGTCAAGTACAAAAGAGTTCAATGTGCTTTAGTTTATACTGAAATATATAAATACTTCTGCATCTCATAAAAAAACAACACTAGACATACTATAAGCCGCTTGGATTTGGCATCACTCATTTCAGCATTAGTGTTTCATTCCTGAAAAATAGAACCGTGACAAGACACCTTTTATAAATCAAAGCCATGATGTCATGAAACTATGAGGTCAGTGCAGAGGGCTGAACCGTATGCTGACTTTCATAACATAATGAAGGTACCTCAGGGTTCCACTCCATGTCCCTATTCTGGGCCCCATCAGAAAAGTGCTTCAGGACAAAGGTGGAACACATTAATTTCATTTGTCATTCTTAAAACATTGCATTTTTGGTGAGTTTAATTGAAAGAAAACTAATTTCTTCCATTTCTCTTTATTAGAAATCATGAAAGTATTTAACATATCCAGACTTATCTCATATCACAATTGCTAGTTAACCTTCTGCTAAAACAAGTTTTGAAAGGTTATACCACTTTTCTACTTTGTAGTCAAATTTTTTATCTCAATATAACATCTCTTTTACCCCCAAACTTGCTAAATAAACATGCTAGCAGAAGTTATGTATTGACATTGTGATTTCAGGCAAAGACTCATTACTTGACAACAGCAGTTTCTAATTGGAGAATATCATATGGAACAGATTTGAACTGTGTGGCCTGAATGGATGAACCCAAGATGTTTTGCTTTGCAAATATATATCAAATGAGAGGGATAAAAAGGTAGTATCTTCTATGATTCTCCCATCCTTTGGGCATGTGAGCTATTTCCATGTGCTTCAAGGCTCTCTTGTGCTCAGCGTTTATTTTGTTCTAAAGATGTTTTTCTGGTCTCTAACTTTATACTGTGTGGTAGTTCTTGCAGTAATGACATCCAACTTGTTCAAACTTCTTTTCACCCATGCCTCTAAATATTCTTCCACCTTGATAGAGCTCAGCCATGTGACCTGCTTTGGCCAATGGGAGAATAGAAAATATAATGTGAGGGTTGGAAAGTATCTGTGCTCTGGGGTTTGCCCTTTCCTGTTGCTCTTTGGACCCTAAGACCACCCAGAAGAAGCCCAGGATAGCCTCGTAGAGGAGAGGCACATGGAGCAGAGATGAGCCATCCTAGCTGAGATGCTGTAGACCAATGGTTCCTAACATGTGGTCCCCAGGCCAACAGTAGTAAAATCACCTGTGAACTTACTACAAATTCAAATTTTCCAGCTTCACTCCAATTCTACTGAATCAGAAACTCTAGAGGTAGGCCCCAGTGATCTGTGTTTTCATGCTTTCAGTTCAGTTCAGTTCAGTTGCTCAGTCGTGTCCAACTCTTTGTGACCCCATGAATTGCAGCACGCCAGGCCTCCCTGTCCATCACCAACTCCCAGAATTCACTCAGACTCACGTCCATCGAGTCAATGATGCCATCCAGCCATCTCATCCTCTGTCGTCCCCTTCTCCTCCTGCCCCCAATCCCTCCCAGCATCAGAGTCTTTTCCAATGAGTTAACTCTTCACATGAGGTGGCCAAAGTACTGGAGTTTCAGCTTTAGTATCAGTCCTTCCAAAGAAATCCCAGGGCTGATCTCCTTCAGAATGGACTGGTTGGATCTCCTTGCAGTCCAAGGGACTCTCAAGAGTCTTCTCCAACACCACAGTTCAAAAGCATCAGTTCTTTGGCTCTCAGCCTTCTTCACAGTCCAACTCTCAAATCCATACATGACTACTGGAAAAACCATAGCCTTGACTAGACGGACCTTAGTTGGCAAAATAATGTCTCTGCTTTGGAATATGCTATCTAGGTTGGTCATAACTAGGTTATCGTAAAACATGCTCAAGTTTAAGAACTATCCTCTAGATCAACCAGCCTACCAATTGCCAAACACATGAGTGAGGTCACCTAGACCAGAGGTAAGCAAGGGACACAGACACACTCATTTATTTACATGTTGTGTTGACTGCTTTCACACTACAAGAGCAAAGTCGTTGAGTAGTTACAACCTAGACAGCAGAGCTCGCTAAGCCTAAAAATATTTATTATCTGGTCCTTTATGGAACCAGGTTGTCATCACTGTCCTAAACCAACCAGCTCCAGCTGAGTCATTAGCTAACAACAGGGATCAGCCAAGCTGGCCTGGACCAAAAAAACACCCCCAGTTAACTCACAGAATCATGAGAAATAATAAATGCTCGTTATGCTAAGCCATTCAAGTTTGGAGTGTTTTTACTTGCTTTAAAATATGCGAGATAAACATGAGCTCAAAAAAACTCCCCTGTGTGAAAGTCAATCACTGACTCACCACCTTTTCCAGACAATGACTTGCTTACACCTCGCCTCCAGGCTATCTGCCTAGAATCAAGGCTTTTCTTTTTTTTTTTTTTTTCACCCTTTGGTGAGTACAATAAACCTTCATTACATTAAATTTTGGCCACCTGATGCAAAGAGCTGACTCACTGGAAAAGGCCCTGATACTGGGAAAGACTGAGGGCAAGAGGAGAAGGGGACAACAGAGGACGAGTTGGTTGAATGGCATCACTGACTCAGTGAACACAAATCTGAGCAAATTCTGGGAGATAGTGAAGGACAAGGAAGCCTGGAGTGCTGTAGTCCAGGGGGTCACAAAGAGTTGGACATGACTTAGTGACTAAACAACATCATTAAATTTTATGATTGAACTGTATTAATTTATTTTTAAATGATTGTTATTTGTAGACATTGATTTCTTCATTAATTGTGTCACGCGAGTGTATGTTCCTTGGTTCTTTGTCTTGTCACAGCAAAGATTTGGAGCGATGGACATTAAAGCCCTCGGCACATCACAGCTCTTGGGTCTTGGACAAACTGTGTTAGGCAAATCAGTGTTACAGCTCTATTTTATTTAGAAGATAGCAGTAGAATCCATCCTCGAAGCATGAGGGCCGCCAACCCAAAGACTTGAAGAAAAGAGAATGGAGGAGCACGTGGAGGAGGGGGAGAGAGAGAGAAAGAGAGAAAGAGCACCTGCACGCAGGAGAGGAAGAAAGAGAGCAAGGCTTTGGCTCCTCCTTTTATATGTTTTTGTCTCCACCTGGGCCTGCCCTATGCAAATTGGGCTTAGCCAGGAGTGCTGTTTGTTCTACCTGAAGTCTTCACTCTGGTCATCGGACCTTCCTTGTTTTTTAGCCACCACCATTTTGGACTCCCTTTCCCTATTCTACCTACCTAACATTCCCCCCTCAAGAGATGGGAGGCCCAATTCTTTGGGAATAGGGGCGTTGAGGTCTTTCTGGCTACTTCCTGCTGAACCGGGACTGCGAGGGGTATTGGGCTTCCCCTCTTGCTAGTCTCAAGCCTCAGAGTTCTTATAGCAGTGTCCATCTAAGGGTGTCATATTTTTCGTGGTCGGCTGTAGTTTTATATCTTTGTTGAACTGGCACTGCATGTTGTAGCTTGTTGACCTGGGCAGAGACAAAACAGGTCAGACAATTGACAGCACATGGGATGATCATGAGCATCATCAGTGTAGCATAACAAGGACTAGCAGGGGCGTTAGTCAATTTTAAATTCACATCCCCAGGATGGCTCAAGTCCCTCCTTGTTCAAGAATCAGAAGATCTATCTCCTGTCTGTTTTGGAGTACAATCTCTGTCAAGCTGTGTTGGCTGTTTAGAGCTATCCTGAGAAATCTTATCCCCAGAAACTAGATTTTGGGGGTGTCATTAGAATGGCACTCATTGGTAGTCCTGAATAGGTATCTGAGAGCTTCCAGGGGCTCACAGGTGTATTGAGTGTCCTCTTCTGTCTTCTTCCATGGCTTGACTTGTGAGTAGTGAATCCAGGAGTCAAGTCCTGGTACCTTGACTGCCGGCTCTTCTTTTTCCATCCAAGACAAAGCTGCTTCCATCAGTGTACCAGATTTCCTCAGGATTGGTCAGAGGATCCTCTGACACGGGAGAGAAAGAGATGAGCGAGCAAGGCTTTGGCTCCTCCTTTTAATATAAAACATAGTTTTTGTCTCCACCTGGGCTTGCCCTATGCAAATTGAGCTTAGCCAGGATTGCTGTTTGTTCTACCTGAAGTCTTCACTCTGGTCATCGGACCTTCCTTTGACCTTCCTTGTTTTTTAGCCACTGCCATTTTGGACTCCTTTTCCCTAATCTACCTACCTAACAATTGGATATATTTTTCTATCTGCACAAATTGTTTGATATCTTCAATTGGGGTGGAACATGTTGTTTTTGCCATTAAAATTAATGGAAATAATTTTGCAAATTAAAAACTTTTCACTTAGTGGCAGGGTTTGCAAAAAGGAATAAGCTTCTTTAAAAAAATCTAGAAAGACATAGAAGATGTTAGTTGTTATGTGTGTTTAGTGAGATTATGGATGCTTTTTCACTTTGGGGTGTCTATTTTCATTTTCCTTTAGAAAATCATGAATACATATTATTTTAAAATCAGGACTACTCTTTATCCTCCACAACAGATATTATTCAGTTTTTCTTCCTTAGACTCCAGCTGTGTTGTATGTTCCAAAATATTCCATGCATTATTTCACTTTAGATTATTTTAAAAATCATCTTTTAATTTTGGAATAATTTTAGATTTACAGAGAAGTTGCAAAGATAATGCAGAGTTCCTGCATGCCTCACTTAGTTTTCCCTAACGTTAGCATCTTACTTTACCATGATATATTTGTCAAAACTAAGAAACCAACATTGGTGCATTACTGTTCAATTCAAGACTGTTTGGATTTTACCTTTTTTTTTTTTTTTTTACTGAAGTATACTTACTTTACAATGTAGTGCTAGTTTCTGCTGTACAGCAAAGTGAATCAGCTATATATATATACATGTACCCCCTCTTTTTTTTGGATTTCCTTCCTACTATAGAAGGACAGGTTCCTTCTACTCACCACAGGCCATTGAGTAGAGTTCCCTGTACTATACAGTAGGTTCTCATTGCTGCTGCTGCTAAGTCGCTTCAGTGTGTCTGACTCTGTGTGACCCCATAGACGGCAACCCAACAGGTTCCCCCGTCCCTGGGATTCTCTAGGCAAGAACACTGGAGTGGGTTGCCATTTCCTTCTCCAGTGCATGAAAGTGAAAAGTGAAAATGAAGTCGCTCAGTCGAGTCCGAATCTTTGCGACCCCATGGACTGCAGCCTACCAGGCTCCTCCATCCATGGGATTTTCCAGGCAAGAGTACTGGAGTGGGGTGCCATTGCCTTCTCCGAGGTTCTCATTAGTTATCTATTTTATATACAGTAGTGTAAAAATGTTGCATACATAATTTCAAATGACTAATACCTCTGGATTTTATCTTTGTTGTTGTTTAGTCACTCAGTAATGTCTGACATTTTGCAACCCCATGGGCTAGCCCACCAATCTCCTCTGTCCATGGGGTTTCCCAGGTAAGAATACTGGAATGGGTTGCCATTTCCTACTCCAAGGAATTTCCCAATCCTGCTTTGTAGGCAGAATCTTTAACACTGAGCCACCTGGGAAGCCTGTTTTATCTTTATTATTACACTACTTTATTATATTTTGAACTTAACATGTGTGTGGTGGGAGGAGGCCTAATTTGAGACATAAAACACATGAGTCCCAAGTTAATTTCACCAGAGTGGACACCAGAAAGGATAGCTTCTTTGATGCGGCATTTATACATAGAAGTGAGTGAGACTCACCCCAGAAAGAAAGTGAGAAGAAAATACACCTTGGTTGGTAGTGTTCTTCAGTTCTTGCAAAAATGGAAAAGGAGGAAATGGGGATAGGAGGTTCATAGCGAAGGATGTTTGTCAGAGGAGGAAAGGGCAGGTTCAAGAATTGCCAAGGTAGGAGTGAAAAATGTACTTTTCTGCATCCTTTTAAACCTAGATTAGACTAACATCCACTTGGTGCTGTTGAGATGAAGAGACTGCCAGAGGCAGAGAGATGGACAAAATGACCTTAGTGAACCCTTAAACCTTGCAATTTTGCGAAAATAAACCAGGAATGTGAGTTTTCACAGTAAATTTTCTCCATTTGTTTCAAGTCAAATGTGATTATTCAAGGAAGTATGTGAGCATCTGCAACTGGGGTGCATTCCCACTCATGGACAGATTCCTGCTCAGTGTTTAACAAAGCAGCTTCCATGGGCAAGCAGTTCTGGAGAGACTGCTGATTACATCAGCTAGCTTGGCTCAAAAGAATCATGAATCTAATCAGATGACACCAGCCTATTCAAAAAGTCCAGTTAGGCCTTATAAATTCTGGCAGGAGTAGATTTGATGTGTGTGGTTTAATGCTAGAGGTTATATGAAAACACATTTTCCTCCACTTCCAAAATGTGTCGAAGTGGAAAAGAAACCTTAAATTTTCAACTAAATTAGAAAAAAGATAAGTAATTTGTTCAGAGACCTTTATGATAAGGTCAGCCTACTTCTGCTTTGGTAAGGTTATTAAGATTTTTATGAAGCAGAAGATCTCATCAGCTTGCGAGTACCCCAGATGGAGTTCCTTGGGCCTGATTCAGAGAGAAATGCCTGGACAGAGTCCAAATTCCAAGCTGGGGAAATAGCAGGGATTGCTTTCTTCTGACCATGTTCAGTGTTTTTAGTATAAATCACTTATCAGTCAGAGGTCCTTGTAACTTATGTACTAAGGTATTTTTTGTATGTGGAGAAAAAGTACCAGGGGAGAAATGAACTAATCTCTTTCATAAAACTCTGGTATTCAAAGCTCTTTTGGACACAGTTGCCAATGACTTTCACCACCCAAAATGAGGTGAACAAGCAAATCTAACAGCCTCACATCTTCAGAGATGACATGACAGCTGCCACTCACATTCAAAACCTTGTATTGCTACAGTTATCCTCTGAGTTATCACTGTGTATGAAAATAAACACATTCTAAGCTGGAAGGGTTTTGCTTGATTAACAATAATATTTCAGGGCTTCATGTGAGTGTGAAATTACCTGGGATGATTCCAAAAACACTCTAGACACTCTTCTCTTTCTGGAACTGATTTTTCTCAGGGTTTCTCTTTGGCGGCACTTAGGCGAAGATTTCTGAGGACTCTTGGGTCAGCAGGGGTCCATCTTTTGGTGGTTCTGATCTACAAACAAAGCTTCTTCTTTCTGAAACCATTTCAACTGTTCCTGAGAATTTAGGCCCCATAGTAGAATGTCTTGTAATATACTTTACAAATCTTACCAAACATACTAGCTGCTGCTGCTGCTAAGTCGCTTCAGCAGTGTTTGACTCTGTGCGACCCCGTAGACAGCAGCCCATCAGGCTCCTCTGTCCCTGGGTTTCTCCAGGCAAGAACACTGCAGTTGGTTGCCTTTTCCTTCTCCAATGCATGAAAGTGAAAAGTGAAAGTGAAGTTGCTCAGTCATACTAGAGGGGTGAATAAATAAATCACTGCTAGCAACTGCCTGTCAGACTTAGCCAGATACTTCTCAAAAACCAGTTGTTATTGCTCAGTTGCTAAGTCATGTCTGATTCTTTGCAACTCCATGAACTGCAGCACACCAGGCTTCCCTGTCCTCTGTCTCCCAGAGTTTGCTCAAACTCATGTCCATTGAACTGGTAATACCATCCAACCGTCTTATCCTCTGTTAGTTGCTGTGGTTTTATATCTCAAACTCAAGATAGCATCAAATCTGCTAATTGGCTGACAAAGAAGGTAGAAAGCAGTTGGGCATCGGACCTCAGTTGCACTGCTCTGAAGGTCTCAGCTGATCCGTCCTGGCAGGTGTTAATCCACTTAGGCAAGACAAACTGCAGTGCCAGCTATCTTTGTGCACGTTGAAAAGTCTACTGCAGTAGACTTCTTTGTAGGAGACCTCTGTTCTGTAATCAGTAAAAGAATATTAGACATTATCTACAAAGAAAGGACAAACAGATGCCCTGATAAAGTAGAAGTCTGTGCAAATGGAAGAGCTAGTTCTACAAAGAACTCCAATTCCATTGTTCCTGGTCTAATGTCCATAATATCCTCTTCATTGGCAGAGAGTAGAACTATGACCTGGGTAGACATGAGATACTTCTCATCATAGACTTTGTTTATAGGTGCTTAGTCCCTTGGACTGCAAGGAGATCCAGCCAGTCCATCCTAAAGGAGATCAGTCCTGGGTGTTCATTGGAAGGACTGATGTTAAATCTAAAACTCCAATACTTTGGCCACCTGATGCGAAGAGCTAACTCATTTGAAAAGACCTGGATGCTGAGAAAGATTGAGGGCAGGAGGAGAAAGGGACAACAGAGGATGAGATGGTTGGATTCCATCACCGACTCAATGGACGTGAGTTTGGGTAGGCTCTGGGAGTTGGTAATGGACAGGGAGGCCTGGCGTGCTGAAGTTCATGGGGTCACAAAGAGTCAGACACGACTGAGCGACTGAACTGAACTGAACTCAATGTGCAAGGCTCATTGCTAACAGCAAGTTACAAGAACCAGTCCCAGGTCTCAAGGAGAAGGACTAGAGGGTGACAGCTAATAATAGCGGGAGTTTGGAAGGAAGATGGAATTGGACAAGGCAGGAGAATCACTATGTGAATTAGCATGTGAAGACATTTTCCTCTCAAGTAGAGGGTAGACATTTGTGCTTCAAAGGTGTCCACAAGAGCTTTATGGTTTTGGCTGTTTGTTTTAGTTTTGCTTTTAACTTTAAGAGAAATTTCCTCTGCAGGCTATGATGACGGAGAACTTGATTGTTGATCCATTGACTTGGTAATTCCTTGGATTTCCCAATTCACAGTTGAGTGGCTTTAGAACAAGAAAGTAGAACAAAGCTCAAGTCACCTGACTTAATTTCCAGCAAATCTATTATTGGGATACCTAAGTTAACTGGCTTATTCAATTAATTTCTTCTGCCTTTAATAACTTAAAAGTCCTTCAGATGCACTGTACTTTCCATTTGTAGTCCCAGGGACATGCTATACTATGCTGGATAACTATAAATCCCATCTGGTCTGAGTCAAGGATAGTTCCATACAAATAGATTTGTTAATTGCTACAAATCGAAAAAGAATATTTTATATAAAGAGGAACATTTTACAATATTCCTTTCTGCCAGTGCTGCCATCTACTCTGAACAAAGTACACACTGGTCAATTCTACAGGTATCATTGGAGATGGGCAATGTTGTGGCCCTATAAGCAGTTCATCAACTTGAAATGAATCCAGTAATTCCTAATTAGGAAACACATCATAACAAATTGTACAGTGGTCATCCCAGACTGTCTAACTCCTGACTCTCCTCTGCTTTAGCCAATACTTGCTATACAGAATGACCGAGGCAGGCCAAGGTGATTCCCTGAATAGGTTTATCAGTTTAGATTTAACCACAGCATTAGGACAACTCTGAATGATACAAAAGAAGGGATCTACTACAGAGATTAGATTTCACACAAGGTTGGGAGATGTTAAAGAAATCTATGGAAGACTGTCACCTTTATATCTGGTGTGATCCTGAAGTCAGCTGTTGGAATAATAAACCAGGCATGAAGCAGAGAAGAGCATAGTCAAGCTGGCACTTCTCAGGACAAACCAGAACCTACCTAGGCAAATTGGAGCCTGCATCTATCTCCCACTATCTTCAGCCTCAGTGTCTTGGAGTCTTGAAGAAGTGAGTGCCTTTGTCGTGAAGCTGCATATGCAATGGACCCAGGACTTGCTTCCCATATGGCACTAGTGGTAAAGAATCTGTCTGCCAATGCAACAGACACTTGAGACACAGGTTCAGTCCCTGGATCAGGAAGATCCCTTGGAGGAAGGAAATGGCTACCCACTCCAGTATTCTTGCCTGAAAAATTCAACTTACAGAGGAGCCTGATGGGCTATAGTCCATGGGGTCACAAAGAGTCAGACAAGACTGAGCAGATAGGCAGGCAGGACTTGAAGAGACTGGAGGAGGAGATCCAGCAGGAGGGATGGTAGGCCTGGCTTCTGCCCCATGAGCAAGCACTCTGGTGACCACAGGTATAAACTGCCATAGTACCTGGTGCTTTGTAGCAAGCTTCAGGGTACTCACCTCACTTTTGTCTTCTAAATCTTGTGCAAATTTTTCTTGTAACCCTTTTTTAACTAGGAGCCATACAGGATGGAAATTGGGGAAATGCAGTTCCAGCTTGGGTAAATTGACATAGTACAAAACCACAACAGATGTGTGAAGACAGTGACTCATTTTATATTTTTTGGTAGAGAGAGCAAAGCTGGGTAACACACATAAACTTGTAAACTTGCTATTCTTACTGAATGAGTCAGTCATGGTGAAAGAATAACTGATTTGGGTAGACATGTATTAATAATACAATTCTATTTTAAAAACTGCCATTCTTTTTACCTCCGAAGTGGAATCAGAGCCAATGTTCCTTAGATTAACAATTTTATTTTAAAATCAAATTATTAAACAGACTTTACAAATTCATCTTTGCCCCTCCTTTATTACCTATACCGATCTAGACTGCACACCTTTCATTTATTCAGCAAACATATATTGACCTACTATTGATCCACATTCTGAGCCTATGAAGATGACCAAAATACCATCCCAGCCTTTGCTGCCAGGTCAGCCAGTCATTACAGCACCGCTTGAGATGTTCTCCACCTGAAGTGCACACCAGGTGATGTAGGGATATCTGTTCTGGAGAGACAAGTCTGAGCTTAAATCAAGCTTTGATTGAGAAATAGAATTTTTCTTTTGAGAGGAAACTAAAAGCAAGTCAATGAGACTATAGTGTGAATAAGCCTTGACACTTCCACTCAAATTCAACCTCTTCTTCCTGACCTCAGAATGACATCCTGGAAGGGAAGCCTGCATCACCTCCACTGGAAATAGCAAAGAAAATAAAATTTTAAAAAAGCTGTGCTTTCCTTTTAGGCACTAATCAGTACAAAATAAGGGAAGCTACCGTATCATCCTTCAAAAGTCAAACTTGATGTTCTGAGTCAGACCATTCCTAAAAGTTAAAAATAAGAAAAATTGTCTCATGGTGGTAATAAAAATAGGTAAGACTGGTTAAATGTTTTAGGCCAAGCTTTAGAGGGTGTTGCAAAGTTTGGGGGCCATCTCAGATTCTGAATCTGGTTCCCAACACTGAAATTTGAAAATGTTAGTTTTGTTTATTTCTATTGTAGTGTCAGGCCCTAAGGAACTGATTTATGTCCCAAAGACATAGAAGACTTTTTCATAAACCCAATATTAAGCTATAAATCTAAAATTCTCTTAATGATCTTCAAGTGAGAGTAATGTATTTGGACATTCTTTAGCAATATCTGTATCCAGATTCTACACTACTTCTTTAGTGTAGAAGCATTTGTTTTTATCCAAAAAATAGGATGGGCCACTAAGAAACAGAGCTCCTCCCCCCCAGCCTCCTTCCTCAGCTGGGAATCACAGAAGAAAACTGCTGTGTGCAGGCTTGTTGATTCTGTCCAGGCATGGTGATAGGCATCTATCCTGCTTGCAGGCTCTAGTTTATAACAGTAAATTTTTGAATATGAAGAAAGTTGTATCAGAGAAGCAGGAGGAAGTCATGGAAATTTGAAGACAGCAAAGAAATTTTGAAATAGTCATTATGCAAAAAAAGGGAGTGACTAACCAGGGATAGTGATGGGAGGATGACTAGGAAAGGCAGTGGTCTTTAACTTGTCCATCTTCCATGAAACCTAATCCATGTCTGCACATAGGTGCCGAGAGAAGGCAGGTGGTTGGATTTACCCAGGGTTGGGTTCTTCCAGGCAGGCAGATACAATGGGATGAAAGAGGCTGGGTACTCTGTTCCACATCCCAGATAAACTTTATCTGCTCAACTCTGAGGAGTTCATTATCAGGTCTCGACAAACTCTGAATCAAAATGAGGCATCTTTTTTCTCTAGCCCCTGAAGAAAAGTTAAATGTTCTTTCCTAACTACAGAAGAATGGAAAAGTAAATTTAGCAAGGATTTCCTGCTGAGCTTTAAAATACTCATTTCTAAAACACTTGGATTTTGGAGAAAAGTGTTTTCATATGCAAAGCTTTGTAGTAGTTCTAGCCAATTTGTGTCTTGGATTTTACACAAAATCTGAAGAAAACTATACCCATGTAAATATTTATGAAAATTTCTAAACAACTTTAGTGATGAAATCCAGGTTAGGAACCCACTAGACACTTTGATATTTCTGGTATTTTTGTCCCCCGACTTTTATTGCTCTTCCAACAGCATGATGATTTCATTTTGAGGAAGAGCTTCTCTCCCATTTTGGGTCCTCTTGTTAGGGAAGTAAAACAATGTATTCTTTCCTCCTGCAACCAAGATGTGGTCATATTGTCCCAGGTAGACCAAACGGATGTTTTTCCTGGATGTTTAATCACTAGCCAAATTCCACAGGTGACAGGCAGAGAAGGTAGTAGGTGAGATGGCTAGAATGCATGCATTCATTTTGGACAATTAGAAATTTTGAAGCAACTTACCAGCAGCAGCAGTAAGAATTATGAATCTGTAACAATCGACTATGCCAAAGCCCTTGACTGTGTGGATCACAATAAACTGTGGAAAATTCTGAAAGAGATGGGAATACCAGACCACCTAACCTGCCTCTTGAGAAATCTGTATGCAGGTCAGGAAGCAACAGTTAGAACTGGACATGGAACAACAGACTGGTTCCAAATAGGAAAAGGAGTACATCAAGGCTGTATATTGTCACCCTGCTTATTTAACTTATATGCAGAGTACATCATGAGAAACGCTGGGCTGGAAGAAACACAAGCTGGAATCAAGATTGCCGGGAGAAATATCAATAACCTCAGATATGCAGATGACACCACCCTTATGGCAGAAAGTGAAGAGGAGCTAAAAAGCCTGTTGATGAAAGAGGAGAGTGAAAAAGTTGGCTTAAAGCTCAACATTCAGAAAACGAAGATCATGGCATCTGGTCCCATCAGTTCATGGAAAATAAATGAGGAAACAGTAGAAACAGTGTCAGACTTTATTTTTTTGGGCTCCATAATCACTGCAGATGGTGACTGCAGCCATGAAATTAAAAGACGCTTACTCCTTGGAAGAAAAGTTATGACCAGCCTAGATAGCATATTCCAAAGCAGAGACATTACTTTGCCAACTAAGGTCCGTCTAGTCAAGGCTATGGTTTTTCCTGTGGTCATGTATGGATGTGAGAGTTGGACTGTGAAGAAGGCTGAGCGCTAAAAGTTGGCTTAAAGCTCAACATTCAGAAAACGAAGATCATGGCATCTGGCCCCATCACTTCATGGGAAATAGATGGGGAAACAGTAGAAACAGTGTCAGACTTTGTTTTTTTGGGCTCCAAAATCACTGCAGATGGTGACTGCAGCCATGAAATTAAAAGGCGCTTACTCCTTGGAAGAAAAGTTATGACCAGCCTAGATAGCATATTCAAAAGCAGAGACATTACTTTGCCGACTAAGGTCCGTCTAGTCAAGGCTATGGTTTTTCCTGTGGTCATGTATGGATGTGAGAGTTGGACTGTGAAGAAGGCTGAGCGCAGAAAATTGATGCTTTTGAACTGTGGCGTTGGAGAAGACTCTTGAGAGTCCCTTGGACTGCAAGGAGATCCAACCAGTCCATTCTGAAGGAGATCAACCCTGGGATTTCTTTGGAAGGAATGATGCTAAAGCTGAAGCTCCAGTACTTTGGGCACCTTATGCGAAGAGTTGACTCATTGGAAAAGACCCTGATGCTGGGAGGGATTGGGGGCAGGAGGAGAAGGGGACGACCGAGGATGAGATGGCTGGATGGCATCACAGACTCAATGGACGTGAGTCTGAGTGAACTCCAGGAGTTGGTGATGGACAGGGAGGCCTGGCATGCTGGGATTCATGAGGTCACAAAGAGTCAGACACAACTGAGTGACTGAAGTGAACTGAACAATCATCTATTTCCTAATTCGAAAAACAGTTACTGAATGCTCACCATGTATCATTTAATTCATCAGGGGGGAACTTGATGAACTTGATTTACCCAGTTCATCAAGAATTGAATGAAGAAGTACAATATAGCATGGCAAGTGGAACTGGGGCAAAACACGTACTCCGTGGGCTCAGAGAAAGGGCAAGACTAGGTACCTAGAGCTAAGATATAAAAGATTCTATCAAGTAGCGTCCTTCTGAATCTAATTTATGGTAAAATGATGGGAAATGGGAACAGGCATTACAAAGCTAAAAACAACAACAACAACAACAAACATGAAGCTCAGGGACCCAGCCTCAACAGAAATGCCGAGGGAGTGGATAATAGATGGATGTTGCATGTGCTAAGTGGCTTCGGGTTGTGTCCAACTCTTTGTGACCTGTGGACTATACCCCATCAGGTTCCTCTGTCCATGGGATTCTGCAGGCAAGAATATTGGAGCGGATTGCCATGCCCTCCTCCAGGGGATCTTCCTGACCCAGGGCTTGAACCTGCATCTCTTACCTCTCCTGCCTTGGCAGGCGGGTTCTTTACCACTAGCATCAACTGGGAAGCCCAAGGTAGACACTGGAGATGAAGAAATAAGTAAAGACAAAGAGGAGAAATGGCAGTGCTCAAAGTTTACTATATGGGAAAATCTGGGGAGCTCACTTAAAATGCAGCTTCCTGGATTCTGCTCTCTAAAATTCTGATACAGTAAGTTTGAGGCAATGCCAAAGAAGCCACATTTCCAAGAAGCATCACATGTAATTCTGACTCACTTTGAAAAATACCTTGTGTTGTTAAAAGTCCCTCACACGGCACCATCTCCTCTGCTTGCCCCTCTTTCACTCAGATCTTCCCAATGACCACATTTACACATCTTTCCTGGCACTCAAGTGAACAGGTATTTTTGTAAATTTCTTCTGAAAAGACGCTTTCTTTTAAAAAGTTATAAACCTTTTTGAACCAGGATATATTGATGACTAAGGCTCTGCCAGCACTCCTGTCTGTCTTTGCTGACTTTTCCTGTCCTTAGGGAGCAGGGTCCAGACACCAAGCTCTGGGAGCCCAGATCTAAGCTGCTCCTTGAGTAACATGGATGCTTAATCAGCAGGATAGCAAATGTGACCTTTGTCCCAGGGAGTCGTTCTCAGCTCATATTCCCTCTTCCCCAAGTACCTTCTGTGACCCTTCTGGAGCACGTGGAAATCTCTCTGTACACAAAGTAGGGTTAGCATCCTGACTTTGACTGAAAATTGGACCCATGGAAGGCATAGTGTGAGGCAGCAGCTTGCCCTAGCAAGGGTAGACCCTAAAGTATGATTTATAGTGACGGCACTCTCTTCTGTAGTTTACAGACCTCTTTCCCTGACCAGGGAGTTAAACATGTCTTATTAACACTGGCAATTTTAGCACTTCCTTCCTCATGTCGTAACAGTAACCTCTCTAAGGTTTCTTATTAAGGAACAAGTAGAAGATATTGACAGACTGCAGAATCTTGCTGCCGGCCTTCCCAGGGCTGTCGGCTAATAAGTCTGGCTGAGTAAACTTGGGTGAAGCTGAAGATTCAAACACACTTTCAAACATACTGCGTTTTAAATGTGTTTTGAATGAATCAGATCTGTATTTCAAGGCACTTTATTTTCTTTTAATTTTTATGAGCTTTTTAAAACACGCACATATGTAATAAGAGTTACATAATAGACCCTCTTAGCACCATTCCCCCAATTCAAAAGCTAACATGATTTTTCCATCTTACTTCTGTTTCTTTTGATTACTTTAACTGAAATATTTGAAAACAAACCCCATCTAATGTTGATTCATCCTTACATATGTTGAGCATATTTCTTTAAAAATGAAAAACATTTTTTTTATCTAACTACAGTGTCCTTATCACTTTTAATAGCAATTCTTTGACATTATATGCTACCTGACCCATAATTGAAATTCCTGAAGTGTCTCAAAGTGTCTTTGCAAGTGGTTTAAATTGGGTTCATAATAAGATCTACATTTTAACAGCTTTGTTTTAGAGTTGGCTTTATGAAAGCGGCCAATCTAATCACGAGGTTTTGAGGTTTTTTTCCTCCTGAAACAAACACTGCATTGGTTCTTTCTGCCACTCTCTTACCACCACAAACCCTAGGATCAAGAAAGGCAACTTCTTTTCTCAGCATCTTGTACTTCCTGTCTGTGAGGCTCAATTTTAAGACAGGATTAGTATGAAGTCCAATTAAATCACTTTCACAGGGACTCCCTGAACCTCCCTTGCCTTTATTTACGGTGAAAGTGGTGGAAGCTGGGTGGGAAGTTTGTTGTCAGCTTTGTATCCTGTGCAGGACTTAGCAGGGATTCTACTCAGTTGGCCAAAAAGTTCACTAGGGTTTTTCTGTAAGCACCTTTGAAAAACCCAAGCAAACTTTTGGGCCAACCCAATAGGTACTCCTCCTATTTCTGCAACATAAACTGATGGGTCAACAGGAATCCAGTGTTCTTCTTCTTGTTCTTTTTTTTTTTTCAGGCTACACTCTCCAAACCCCCCTGGGTCCTGTATTCCTGTTCATACATTTCTAGTTAAGGTCAGTGTCAGAACGACATAGTACAAGACCTTGGCATCAGCTACCCCTGATTCAAACACTCTGTCCTCACTAATTCTGCCAGCAAATAACTCAATGTCTTCAAACTCCAATTTTCCTATCTGTAAAATGGATATAACAATGCCTGTATTAGAGGTGAAAGTGTGAGTATAAAATGTTATAACCTGACACACCTTGATGCATACTGCATTATGGGGGCTTAAATGTGACTTTCTTCCTCTGCCTGCCTTTCCTCGTAGACTGCTAAAGAAATAGGAAGCCTCTAAAATCTCGCAAAATGCGTCTTGTAGCCCTTAATCTACTTTGAAGTACATTCTTGGAAGGCTTTCTCTTCACCTGGTAAAGCTACCCTAACTTGGTAAAATTGACATGTAAATGGGACGGCTGTTACTGGCTTGAGGACATAATACATGTAGACGTGTGGATGGCTTAGAGACAATTTACATGCTGGTTTAGCAGACAAGCCTCCTGAGGCCTCTTTATATCCACACTGGCCAACTGCGGCTTAATCTGCAAGGATAATGTGCAGAATGTAAATATTACCATTTGTTCCATGTCATCTCAGATCAGACACTAATTTGCAAATGTAATTTATCATGTGTAAAGAAAACCAAAATGACAGCTCTTACCAGTATTTGGTATTTTTGTGTTAACAATAGTTCATTTATGATTGTTATTGTTTCAGGCAGAAACTATGTCTCGATACGTTCTGCTGACAATGTGGGCTTTTGTAGCACAAACCTCTTCTAGCCTTTTTCCACCTTCTCCCTTCTTGTATGCCATTACCTAGCCTGGTGTTTTGGCCGTTTGCTCCTCTTCACTACACTTTTATGCAGCTGAAGGAAATGTTCTGCTAATATTCCAAGTTCTGGGATCTGTTTTTAGGATAGAGACTAATGCAGATGTAGGCTAATGTGAAGACTGAGGGTCACATGTGATCTAAAGTGTATTTTGTCTGTTTTTCGCTAAGGGTCTCCATCACAAAGGAGATACCTAGAACGGTGAAATTATTGGAAAAAAAGTAAAATTGGCTAAAGCCAAAATATAGATGAATTCAGGCTGGCCAATTTGTGACACTCAACTTCAAGGACTAATTAGTGGCTTCACCAAGAAGCCACAATCTCCAAATTGTCTAGGTTTTATAAACCACAGAATACTTAATCTGCCCTAAAGTGAAACCATCTATCTGTGCCGAGGAAGAGGGTTCACTCTGCTTTTTATGTTAAGTGGGTTCCCCTTAGTTCATCATTTGTTGTTGTTTCTTTCTCCTCTTCACGACTCTTCAAAAGTTGGCAGAAAATTCTATGTTGGCAAGTTGATAATCCCTTTTATCTTTGTAAGCCCACTGCCGCACATTGCCCAGCAAACTGTAGAAGGATGAGTGTGTCCTTATGTGACTGCTTGTGAGTTAGACGCCAGGAAGGAGGGAGAGCGCAGTGAATTGCCACCGGCCCTGGCAGTCCGTGTTTCAGAGTGGAGGCCTGCCAATTCCAGTAAAACACTCATGACATTTCAGAACTACGGGATCTTTCTGCTCACTTCTCACATGGAGAAATAGGAAGATTCAAGTATTCCCAGCTGGAAGGACTATGTTTTGTTTATCTTTAATTGAAAACAATGTTCACCATACAATTTATACTGGGTCCTGTGCTTCTCCCAGTGGTGAATGGCACAGGAGATAAGGAGAGTAAGTGTCTGCAAGGGGCCTGGGACTGCAGATAACACCTTTGTCATCCTGATTGGAAAAGCTCGTACAGCTGCTTTGATTCAGTAAAGCTAAATTTCTAAGATTTCCTTGACCTTTACTTAAACTGCTTTTGAGACAGTCTATTTTTGTTATCACCCTGATGAGCTAGACAGAGCTTATAAATTAATTTCAGTGTGAATAAATCATTAAAAAGTACAAGATAACTGATCAAGAGTTCTGAGCTGATAATTATCACCTGGTTGATGGCAACAATGTAAACATCATTCAAGGGGCCAGAAGTTGGATTTTGTGTATTTGGGGCTAGTTCCTTATTTGTCGTGGGCTATGGTTGTTTCCTTGGACTGCAAGGAAACCAAACCAGTCAATCCTAAAGGAAATCAATCCTGAATATTGGAGAGACTGATGCTGAAGCTGAAACTCCAATACTTTAGCCACCTGATGTGAAGAGCTGACTCATTAGAAAAGACCCTGATGTGGGAAAGATTGAAGGCAAAAGGAGAAGAGCGCTGCAGAAAGTGAGATGATTAGATAACATCACTGACTCAATAGACATGGATCTGAGCAAACTCTGGGAGATTATGTAGGACAGGGAAGCCTGGCATGCTGTAGTTCACGGGGTCACAATGAGTCAGAGATCATTTAGTGACTGAACAACAACAACAAATGACTGTTTCAGACATGAATTTGGGAAGACTCATTAGTACTAGCATAACTTGTGTGACGCTCCTGTGGGTCCTTGCATGAAAAGCCTTCGCTTTAGTGCGGGCTGAATTTTCTTCCAGAACATCAATGTCCCTAGGGGTTTTCTTACAGCTTTGCAGTGGTTTCTGCAAAATGGTGTCACAATTGCACCAACAATGACAACAAACAAAAACAAAAAAATCTCTATGTAACTCTGTAGGGCAGAGGGTTAGTAACTGTAGTAAAATAAAGATTACAGTGAAATAGAGATTGCAACTTTACATTTCTGCTCAACATAACTAAAATTCAGTCCGTTGGTTAGCCTTAGATGAGTAGCTTGTTGTAATAGATATAATCTGAAATCCACACAAGAGTATTTGGAACTCATGCCATTGATTATTTATTCAGTGTCATTTTATTATTAAAAGATGTGTGTTGCATCATATTCTTGATTTGTTATTGTTTGTTAAACACATACTACCCTCTATTATGTAAAAATAAAACAAACTCAAACCTCCCAAGTATGGTTTTATCTTAAAATAAACTACATTATATTCTAATCATCAATCATTTTACAGAGTCCAATCATTGTGCATTTTACAGACTTCTTTCATAGTTTCTTAATTCCTTCAACAAATAAATATTGAGTAGGATATGGCCAAGACAGCAGAGTTGGAAGAAATTCGGGCTCACCTCCTCCCATGAGCACACCAAAATTACCACTATTTACAGAGCAACAAACTATGAGAGGAGTTTCCCTGGTGGTTTCGTGGTAAAGAATATGCCTGCCAATGTAGGAGACATGGGTTCCCTGGGTCGGGAAGATCATGGGGCAAAGGAAATGGCAACTGTCTCCTGGAAAAGAATAGCCCTGGTGGTCCATGAAAAAGAGTTGGACATGACCTAGTGACTAAACAACAACAACATCTATGAGAACAATCTGGAGACTGGCAGAAAATATTTTCCACAAAGAAAGGTACAAATAAGGAACCACGATGAAATGGTTATTGAGACAGAGACACAATATAGTCAGGATCCACACCCACAGGTAGATGAACCACAAACAAAAGGATAACAACAATTATAGATATTCTCCTCAAGAAGCAAGGGTTCTGAGACCTGCTTTGGGCCCCCCCAGCCCAGGAACCCTGCACTGGAAAGATGAGTACTCAGAACATCTGGCTTTATGCTGTCTGGCTTTATGTACACCAGCAGGGCGTACATATTGGAGAGCCAAAGAACTGCAGGAAATAGAGATTCTGCCCTTAAAGAATGTGCCCCAAATCTTACATACTCCAAGGCCTGGCACAGAGACAGTGATTTGACAAGAGCTGGGGTCAGCTGCACTTGCTGATCTTGGGAAGACTTCCAGAGAGGCAGAAGCAAAGGGGACTCCTCCTGGGAGAAGCTGGCAGCAGCAATTCATAGAAGCTTGTCTGCCAGAAGGACATTGGTGATGGTGAGAGTCATTTTGGAGTTCTCCCTCTAGCCTTCGAGCGCTAGAGACTTGTCCACCTACCACAGGGCTGAAAGCAACCCCAGGACAACCCAGGCCCGAAAGAGAGCCACACCGGAACACCACCGCACCAAACAGCTGCCCAGCAGCCACTACACAAGACAAGGCCACCCAGTTACAACAGGAGGATGCCCGCGGCCCATGTGGGGGCACCCCTAGAGCACACTGGGGCTTCCCGGGTGGCACGGTGGTGAAGAAGCTGACTGCCATTGCAGGAGACACAGGAGAAGAGGGTTCAATCCCTGGGTCAGCAAGATCTGCCAGAGTAGGAGGTAGCAACCCACTCTAGTATTCTCATCTGGGAAGTCCCGTGGACAGAGAAGTCTGGCAGGCTACAGTCCATGGGGTCACAACAGTTGGTCATGACTGAGTGCTCACACACATTCACACTAGAGCATGCAGTTCTGGTGAAGAGAGGAGAGCGGACTGCCAAGCTCCAGAGGACATTTCCTATATAAGGTCACTTCTCCAGCATCAGGAAATATAACCGGCCTTCATAATATTTAGAAATAAACACAAAGAATTAGGCTAAATGTGTGTTAGACGTTTTCTCATTTTTTCTGAATCCAGCATTATTGCCAGGATGGAAGATGCTGTAGATATTAAACGTCATAAATTATGAATACTTCTCTCTGTGATACAGCTAGGGAGGGACACTAACCAAAATGAAACAAGTAGGAGTAAAACCCTGGAACCAATGATTATTATAACAAGATTCAGGCAACACCAAGGAGTGGGGAGTTAGTCTGAGTTGGTATATTTAGGAAAGGACTTTTAGAAAGAAGATAGACTGTTTCTGAGGGCCAGAGTGTATTGAAAAAAAGAACAGGGACACTACAGGCCTGACAGCACAGGATCAAAGATTTCACAAAGGGTGAAAGGGGCAGTTTTAGAGTCAGAGGGAAGCTTTAGTTGAGTGGAGAATGCACTGGAGGAGGGAGTACAGGCTGAGCTGGGAAGAATTAGGAGAGAAGATTCTTCGGATAGACATGTTGTGAGACTATGCATGCCAGATTGAGGAATCTGGACTTAAGCCTAAAGGCAGTGGAGAGCTACTTGAGAATTTTGAGCCAGAAAGAAACCAGATAATAATAGTCCTTTACACAAGCTATAGCGTGAAATGAGAGACCCTAACAGAAAGTGCAAAGACAAATGCTTAAGTCAAAGCACCAAAGGATCAAGATTTAGATCTTAAAAATAATATTTGGGGATTAATAATGACCTATTTTCTTAAATTGCTTAAAGATATTTCTTTAAGATCACCTTTTCAATGAGACTTCCCTGGTGGCTCCGAGGGTAAAGTGTCTGCCTGCAATTTGGGAGACCTGTGTTCAATCCCTGGGTTGGGAAGATCCCATGGAGAAGGAAATAGCAACCCACTCCAGTATTCTTGCTTGGAGAATCCCATGGACAGAAGAGCGTGGTAGGCTACAGTCCACGGGGTTGCAAAGAATCGGACATGACTGAGCGACTTCATCTCACTTCTCAATTAGATAAATTACCACTCATATTTTACCAGTGAAGAACTTCCAGAGGAGAGAGTCT
Organism: Aepyceros melampus; assembly: GCA_006408695.1. Taxonomy (NCBI): domain Eukaryota; kingdom Metazoa; phylum Chordata; class Mammalia; order Artiodactyla; family Bovidae; genus Aepyceros; species Aepyceros melampus. The sequence continues at coordinate 204,076 of SJXQ01011441.1, forward strand.
GAGTGACAGCTGCTGCTGCTAAGTCACGTCAGTTGTGTCCGACTCTGTGCGACCACATAGATGGCAGCCCACCAGGCTCTCCCGTCCCTGGGATTCTCCAGGCAAGAACCCTGGAGTGGGTTGCCATTTCCTTCTCCAATGCATGAAAGTGAAAAGTGAAAGTGAAGTCGCCCGTCGTGTCCGACTCTTAGAGACCCCATGGACTGCAGCCTACCAGGCTCCTCCATCCATGAAATTTTCCAGGCAAGAGTACTGGAGTGGGGTGCTATTGCCTTCTCTGCTGAGTGACAGAGTCACAGTTTAGCTGTTTACTGAGAGCCTGCCATTCTACAGCTAGAGATGAAATTTAATTACAAAACTGTACAAACTCCAAGAAAAATTATGCTGTGAGTGTAGAAATGGGTATTCAGGGAATGCTTGTAGAAAGAGTGATTGAATCAAAGAGATACTGAATAAGCCGTATTACTTACAATGCTTTAGTGTGGTTCCATATCAAAAAATAGTCAGGTGTGCCTCTGGGCTTCTAAGTCAGCAAGTATGCATACTCTATTCTTAGTTTTAGCCAATTCGAACCACTGTATATCAAATGTATCTGAACAACCACTTGGAGAGTACAAGAGTTTTCTATTGCTGTTGCAACCAATGTCCACAAATTGTGGCTTAAACACAAATTGTGGCACAACACAATGTATTATCTCAAAATTTTGTAGGTCAGAAGTCTGATATAGTTCTCATGGGACTAAAAACTAGGTTTTTACTAAGATGGCGTTTCTGTTTGGAAACTCCAGAGAAGAATCAATTTCCTTGTTCATTCAGGTTGTTATTGGCAGAATTCAGTTCGTTGTGATTATATTACTGAAGATCTAAAACTTGGTTGTTAGCTAAGGACTGTTCCCAGCTTCTAGATGCTCATGGCCCCTTTCCTGCTACTTCAAAGCCAGCAATTGTATGTTGACTCCTCACATTTTGAGTCTCTCCTGCCTCTTCTTCTACTGCATCTCTCCTAATGACTCTGACAATCCACATTTTCTGCATTTAAGAACTCATGTAACCACATTGGTCCACACAGATAATCCAGGATAAATCTCCCTATTTTAAGATCATCTGATTAACAAACTTAATCATATCTGCTAAGTCCCTTTGGACTATAACCTAACATAGTCACAGGTTCTGGGAATTAGGGTGGGAACATCTTGAAGGTGAAGGTGAAGTCGCTCAGTTGTATCCGACTCTTTGCGACCCAGGGACTGTAACCTACTAGGCTTCTCCGTCCATGGGATTTTCCAGGCAAGAATACTGGAGTGGATTGCCATTTCCTTCTCCAGGGGATCTTCCCGACCCAGGGATCGAAGCCGGGTCTCCCGCATTGGAGGCAGACGCTTTAGCCTCTGAGCCACTAAGCATACACAGGGAACATCTTTGAGTCATTATTCTGCCTTCTACAGAGTAGAATGAAGCACACCATTTAATGGATCAGATTAGGAGTATATCGGAGAAGGCAATGGCAACACACTCCAGTTCTCTTGCCTGGAACATCCCATGGGCGGAGGAGCCTGGTTGGCTGCAGTCCATGGGGTTGCTAAGAGTCAGACGCGACTGAGCGACTTCACTTTCACGCATTGGAGAAAGACATGACAACCCACTCCAGTGTTCTTGCCTGGAGAATCCCAGGGACGGGGGAGCCTGGTGGGCTGCCATCTATGGGGTTGCACGGAGTCGGACATGACTGAAGCGACCTACCAGCAGCAGCAGCAGCAGCAGCAGCAGCAGGAGTACATACTTCTTTCATTCAGGATTGCTGAAGGCATGTTTCTTAACTTCATCTTCTTTTCTCATTCATACACCACAGCATATTTGAATGAGAAATAAAGAGGTACATATTGCAGGAAATGCTACTTTATTTAAATATTGAGGCTTTATGGACCAGGCATGGTCCTCTTCTTTACATGTGAGGAGATTTGCATGTTCAGGTGATGTGTTCAGGTGATACTCATCCCAAGTATTCTCTGCTGAATTCATGTCTCTTTACTGGTTACTGTGGCTGTACACAAGGACAAACTGTAATCCTCAAGTTGGCAATGTGGAAGATGTTATTGAATGGAGAAATAAATTACCACAATTCAAAGAAGCACTTCCTACTATATGGAAGTATAGTGCTGTGCAAGTACAAAGTATGTTCCACAATGGAAGTACAAAGTACTGTGAAGAATAGAAGATAAAATATTATCTTCCCTCTGAGAAATCAGGGATTAATTCATGGCATTTGGATATGGAAAAGTAGGTAGGATTTCAACACACAAAGAAGGAAAGAGGCTTTTTGTTAGAATAAGCTTGGCCAAGTAAAACTGAGAGCTGTATATCTTTAAGTACTTGGAATTTCCTCAAACTAAAAAAAAAAAAAGTGTGTGTGTGGCGGGGGTGGGGGTAGGTAAAAAGGTTTAATGGGATGAAAAATGAAGTGTTATATAGATTGGGGGAAAAAAAGCCTCAGAGGGTTACATTTGTCAGGAACAAAACTTTGGACTTTTTTTCCCATAGAGAATGGGAAGAGACCAGAGGCATTTGAGCAGAGCAAGGGTAAGAATAGCACCAGGCATGAGGAAGTGAACTGTGTTCCTAACAAGTGAGATGAAGAGAAATAAGAGCCTGAAAGTGGGAAGACCTGCCAGAAAGCACTTACAACAGGGTAAGAGAGAGATAATGAACGACTTTCTAATGACAGTGGAGACAGTATGAATGTAAGGGAAAATCAGAAGGACATTGCGGACATAGTGATTAGAGGTAAAATAGAGAGGGAGAGAAGCTCATTCCAAGACAGTTCTAATATTTAGAGTCTAGAGAGGAGGCTCTAGGAAAATAGTTTCCAAGAACAGAAAGAAGAGAATCAGGAGGAAACGATGGGTAGAGAGGTGAAGATTGGGAGGTTGATTTTGACCTGTGAATCCTGAGAAGCTGAGAGAAATTTCAAGGGAGTATGTTTGATGTAAGGGAAAGTTCCAACACAGATGAGATGAGGGCCAAGGAGAAGAATGTCCACAAACATGGGATAAAAACAAACAGATGATCAAGAAAATGGAGAAGATCTGTGGTGGGCAGAATGGTGTGAGAGGGTTTCAAAAAAGAATCTTATCTGAGATGCTGGGAAGGTACTGAAGGGAAAAGCAGATGCTGCAAGCGGACGCCCACCTCCATTCCATATGTACGGCTCCCCTTGTCTTTGGCAGGAGACTTCAGAGAAGGAGAACCAAGGTATATGATCAATTTAAAGAATGATTTTTTGATGTTGTTGACTTCCTTGGTGGCTCAGAGGTTAAAGCGTCTGCCTCCAATGCGGGAGACCCGGGTTCGATCCCTGGGTCGGGAAGATCCCCTGGAGAAGGAAATGGCAACCCACTCCAGTATTCTTGCTTGGAGAATCCCATGGACAGAGGAGCCTGGTGGGCTGCAGTCCATGGGGTTACAAAGAGTCAGACACGACTGAGTGACTTTACTTACTTACTTACTAAGAAAGCATTCTGAGTGTAGAATTTAACTCAACAGAAGCGGGGAAATCCATATGGAATACGACAATGTTGGCAAGTTGTCTAAAATTAATTTGGGTGAGATAGGAGATTTTAACTCTTTTATTTCATTTACTTCTAAAAACATCATTTTATCTTATTTGCAAAACAGAATTAGAGACACAGAGAAAAAATGTATGTATATCAAGGAGGGGAAAGGGGGTGAGATGAATTGGGAGATTGGGATTGACATATACACTGCTGCTGCTGCTGCTAAATCACTTCAGTCATGTCCAACTCTGTGCGACCCCATAGACGGCAGCCCACCAGGCTCCCCCGTCCCTGGGATTCTCCAGGCAAGAACACTGGAGTGGGTTGCCATTTCCTTCTCCAATGCATGAAAGTGAAAAGTGAAAGTAAAGTCTCTCAGTCGTGTCCAACTCTTAGCGACCCCATGGACTGCAGCCCATCAGGCTCCTCCGTGGGATTTTCCAGGCAAGAGTACTGGAGTGGGGTGCCATTACCTTCTCCGGACATATACACTACTATGCATAAAATAGATAACTAATGAGAACCTACTATATAGCACAGGAAACTCTACTCAATGCTCTGTGGTGACCTAAATGGGAAGGAAATCAAAAAAAGAGGGAATATATATATATATATATAGGAAATGGCAATCTATTCCAGTATTCTTGCCTGAAAATCCTAGACATACATGGGCCTTCCCAGAAGGCTCAGCAATAAAGAATCTGCTTGCCGTACAGGAGACAGGAGTTCCATCCCTAGGTCCAGAAGATCCCCTAGAGAAAGAGATGGCAACCCACTCCAGTATTCTTGCCTGGGAAATCCCATGGACAGAGGAGCCTGGCAGACTACAGTCCACAGAGTTGCAAAAGCGTTGAACATAACTTAGCAACTAAAGAACAACAACAAACATGTGCACACATAGCTGACTGACTTTGCTGTACAGAAGAAACTAACACAATATTGTAAACAACCATACTCCAATAAAAGGTAATAAAAAACTTAAAAAAAAATTATGTTAAACTTCCAGAATAGGATAAGTACTTTTTGTTGTTGTTTCAGGATTGAAATTCCAGCAATAGAATTCATATGCACATGACCTTCCAATGTATATCTTATTGTTAAATATCATTACTTGAATTGTACATAAGGTTTCTTAAGAGTGTAAAATGCCCAGTCCTGAGTATTAACTAATAAGGCTGTTTGTTTGTCCACAGCATCCCAGATGAGAAGATAGGAAGAATATTTTCCTAGTTTCTACCCGAGGCAACACCTGAGTGACAGACTTCAGGAGATTCTCTGTGTGCCACTGCAGAGTGGTCTTCGGGAATTCGTGAGTGTGAAAAGAATGTGCTGGGAGCCTCCATCTCCTGTTTATCTGAGAGGGAAGAGTAGATAGTGAGCTTGACAGTGAAATTTTAACCCTGAAAACTGATGAGATGCCTGCGTTTTCCTGCCTTGCTGGGGCTGCCAAGGTATCTCTTCTTACTTCATAGGGGAGTGACTGGTATTTGAGCCCTGATAACAGCAATCTTGGTGGGGGGGCTGAGTCAGGGAGGACATTCCAGAAAAGCAGATGGCTGAGGAAAGAGTGGGGGTCTGCATGAGGACAGGGGTGTAGACCTTACACCAGTTGCCACCATCTGGGCAGGGCACCCGGTGGGGCTAGCAGGAACACTTTTCAGGAGGACAAGCTCTCATAAGCTTATGTTTTAAATAGGAGTGGTGAAGAGAAGAAGGAATTATGTTTGGTCTCGGCCTAGAATCACAGTGAACTTTGCTGAGGAATTTTTCTTGTCCCTGATGAGCAACTGGAGCAGGGAGCCTGGACTATAGAAATCCTGTCTGAATAACTGCCACTTGAAATTCAGATCTGCATTCAATAATCCCAGTAGGATAACCAAAAGGAAAGATTATGTTACCCCAGGATTTCTCAGAAAACTATCTGTATACTATGTGGACTTTTCCCATGCAGTTGTATTTCTGTCTCTAGTAACTAAAAATCATAGAACACCCTATGAAGCTAGTCAGAAGGAGAAAAACAAATATCATATATTAAGGCATATATGTAGAATCTAGAAAATGATATAGATGATCTTATTTGCGAAGCAGGAATAGAGACACAGACATAGGGAACAAACGTAGGGATACCAAGGGGGTAAAGTAGTAGGATGGGATGAATTAGGAGATTGGGATTGACATAAATAAACTATTCATTACATGCATAAAACAGATACTAATGAGGACCTACTGTATGGGGAACCCTATTCGATGTTCTATGTCATCTAAATGAGAAGGAAATCCAAAAATGAGGGAATATATGTATGTATAGCTAATTCATTTTGCTGTACAGTAGAAACTAACAATGGAGAAGGCAATGGCACCCCACTCCAGTACTCTTGCCTGGAAAATCCCATGGATGGAGGGGCCTGGTGGGCTGCAGTCCAGGGGGTTGCTAAGAGTCGGACACAACTGAGCAACTTCACTTTCACTTTTCACTTTCATGCATTGGAGGAGGAAATGGCAATCCACTCCAGTGTTCTTGCCTGGAGAATCCCAGGGACAGGGGAGCCTGGTGGGCTGCCGTCTATGGGGTCGCACAGAGTCAGACACGACTGAAGCGACTTAGCAGCAGCGGCAGCAGAAACGAACATAACATTATTAAGAAACTATATTCCAGTACAAATTAATTAACAAAAAAGAAAACTCTACAGTGGCCAATCCTTAATTAAACTCCCAAAATTAAATTTAAAAGCTGCTTACATTTTCCTCTTGGATAAAGTTTATGGGAGGAAACAGCAAGACAGAAGAGAGTGTGGGTTGCTATCTTAAAAACCAGTACAGTGATTGGTGAGTGTGTTTCTAAATTCTAGCTCCATTTGTCACCTTTAGGTGAATTTTAAAGAAGTTGTGAGCTTGTTAGGTCAGCAGCAAGAGACACCATAACACTGTGTATATGAGTAGTGGCAAGTGGGAGAAGCAAAGACTGGTGGTTGAGTAAGACATGGCACATGGGTCCAGAGGATTTCATCTGGCCCAGTGGGACCACAGCGCCTGCTTTGAGAATGAACAAATTCAAATTTTGTGTCATCATAAATACTTTAATGATGGAAAATCAACTTTAACAATGGTACATGCTCCAGGGCTGAGCATTTATTATCTTTCTGAGTAATACTAAAACTTATTCTGTGATGACCACACTGTCCTTACACAAGACATTCAATGGATTTGCACATTCCCACACTCCTTCCTTTCAGAAGTCCCCCAGTGAGCCTGCTAGGTTCTACTGAGTTGGACATTCAGTCATTGTTTCTTTCCCTAACCACTTTTCAGAGTCTTTTGCCTTCTTTTGCTATTAACTTTTTGGCTGAAAGTGTCTGGATTTCCCTGGCAGAGGGCTTGGCAAGTGTCAAACACCCATGCATTACATAAGCATTGGATGGGTTCTTGGCTTCATTCTCCAAAATGTCTCAGAAGCAGAAGGCATTTGCTTTTAAGATGTTAGCCCACTTAAGAGGCAATGTTGTTTCCCTGAAAGATTTATAATGAAGACAAAGACATGGAGTCAAATTCCTTACAAATAGCAATTACATTTTTATTATGCTCCTTTATTTTTTTCATGTTGATCATGTTCAACTCTACAGTTGGTATTGAATTTCCTGCAATCTGTACCCATTTCTCCAAAAGTCTTAGAAAACATTCCCTGTTTTCTATGAAATTCAAGCTCAAGGTCGGATATGGTTAATCCACCAATCAGGCTTAGTGCTTTATATCTTCCTGGGTCAGTATAACACACCAAGAAGTCCTTGCTTAGACAATCACTCTCTTTCTAGGACTAGATTAGATTAGAAATTCTTGTACTTAAGGAAACCCAGAGGATGGAGTGTGAATTTAGCTGGTTGCCCAGATAAAGAAAAAGATGTTACAGATGTCTTGGTCTACACTTGTGGTATCCCTGTTATCAACTGTATTTGTAATACTTTCTTCTCAAAAATATACAACACAGGTATGGTATGTATTTAATCACTTTACCAAAGAAAATGAGAATTTTATTTAACTGAGAAGAAAAAAGGAAAGTTTAAATTGTCCTTAAGAGGGAAAAACATGTTTTGATTGTGGATTGGTGTGGACGGCTAAATTAATTTTCAAAAACTACAATAATTTCTATTGTATATCTGCCTGTGGAACCTCCCCATGCAGGGATTGAACCCAGGCCTCCTGCAGTGGAAGCCCAGCATCTTAAGCAATGGACAGTCAGGGAAGTCTGGATTGCAAGTGTTTTATGTCATTTAATTATTACAGTGATCATGAGTTGGGTAACATTACTATTTTCATTCTACATTTGAGGACATTGGGATCTAAGAGAAGATTTGGTGGAGTAAATGTCAGAGCTGGGACCCAGAGCTTGCCTACTTACACCCCCTAGCATGGCTGCTTTAGAAGCAAATTACTTCGAACATACAAAGCAATAGGAAAGAATAATTAAGTGTTTGAGCTTCTTGGCGAAAATGAAACTGACTAGTTGGTAAGATATCTTCTTATTGTAGAAACTGTCAAGCCATTTCTTTCCTGTGCAACAAGGGAGGTGTTCAAGAGATAAACATTTCTCTTCATTTCATGCCTGGATTTTTTCCCCTATGGCTCTAAGAAATGTGACTTCCTATTTCTCTGAGCTAGGGAAAGGGAGTGGTGGTTGGCCAGTTGACATCCAGGTGACTCGTGGAATAACCGGTGGGGTGCAGTGACTGCTGTGCTGCAGGTGGCCCCTGCATTGCCATGATGCTAGCAGAGAATCCCCCTCCATAAACTTCCTATTCCATGACTATGAAGGTCTTCTCTGTGTATCCTTCCTCAACTGGTCCTCTTGTTTGCCTGGGAGCATAGCTGGAACTTTCCACAGAAGCTGTGGAATCACAGTGTTACTTTCTCTTTGATTCTAGTTTCCATCTTGTTGTTTAGTTACTAAGAGGGTCTTATTTTGTTTGAAATAGATGTGCTCCTGAAAAGTTCAGGATAATCACATTTGGGCTTATTGATTTATATTTGAAACTTAGTATTCTGATGCCAATGCTTCCATTTGTCTTCTTAGCATTTTTAAATGATAAAATTGCAAGGCACTTTATATCTGTAGATATTAAGATACGTAAAGGAATTGAGGCATGCTATGGTCATTGTTTTCTATCTTCTTGAAAGGTGAATAATCTTTTATTTTTTTTAAAGCTCTTCTTTCCCTTAGTAAGATATCTGAAAACAGCCTGTACCTGTATCAGACTCCCAGATAATAGTAACTAGTACAATATTCACATATCAACTATAAAGTTAGACATTTATTCAATTTCCTTAGCTCTCAGTTTCCTCGTTGTAAGGAAGGACACATAAGTCACAAGATTATTGGGTGGGTTTGATGTACTATGGTGTGGTCAGTAATGGCCCATGATGGGGACCTGAGAAGAGTTAGTCCTCAATAACGATCAGTTTGAAACCCCAAGAGTTCTGCCTGAGAGCAGAGTTCTTCAACTCTGGTCTAAATTCCAGCACCTATGAAGTATCTCTGTGACACTTGTTACTTTATTTCCAAAGCACAAGTGAGTTTACTTGTCTAAAATTTAAAGGACTGGACCAAGAGGTTTGTTCTAGGTTTAAAATCAGCATCTATGCCCCTTAGAAAAGGTTTAATTCCATGAAATAGTTTAACTTAGAAACTACTAATAACCAGCTGTTTGACTCAGTTTAGCCCTGGTTTCTGCATGGTCTTATGCCCTCTTGCAGTTACTGCCACTGTTACGGAGCAGGGAGATGGGCTGGCCTCATGCAGGCTCATCCGTAAGGATCACCCTCTTCTGTTTATGTCAGTGGCATTTTTCCTAGGACCTTCATTCCTTTCAAAGTCACCATATTTCTTTTTCTTACATTTTGGGTTCCCCACCCCCCACCAAAAGGGCTGACTTAAAAAATGAGTTCAGCAGCTCAGCGTATTTCAGAGTTGTGATTAATTCTGTGCTCTCGCTCATTTATTAAAAGCTCCAATTTCTCTCTCATCATCCTTTCCTCCTGATAGATTTGCCCTCCTAATCCTCTTTAACCCTCTGGGCTTACCTTATCTCCCTTGGCTCTTTTGCTTCTCTTATCTCTATCCTGTTCACTTTAACTGATGTAATTTGTTTTCCTTGGGTTTCTTTCTCCTCCATAAAGACATGAACACTCACTCTAAATATTTCTCACCTCTTGTGTTCGTCTTTGTCAGCTGAATCCCAATCTACCACACTTCTCATGAAAGTTCATCGCCACGTTCAGGCTTTTCTCATAGTTCTGGATTTTCACTCCTCTTCACAGAGTGTCATATTATACTCAACAAACCTAACTCCTGCAAATTGCTTTTAGATGCTGTTTCTCATCTTCTGATATGAAATTGGTCCTAGTAGCGGATTTTGGCAGAACAGTCCATTTCAGCTTTGAGCAAATATTCTCCCAAGTGACTTGACCCTGTTGAGCTGTCTAGGATTGGGATATATTGTATGTATAGTTTCTGGTCTTCTCCTCTGTAGTCCAGTTGGGGCAGGTCACTATGTCTCTATGGTCTTCAGTAAAATGTCTGATTGAATCTATCATCATCCTTGAAGACAACGGTCCATTCTAAGAGCAGTTCTGAATTTTATTTCTAAGATTGTGCAATCTCAAGTTTCCTTACTTTGGCTTAGTAACTATTTCAAGTCATTATGGGTTGGAGATCTTGGATCAGAAGTTCATACTATATATATATATATATATATATATATATACACACACACACACACACACACACACACACATATATAATTTGATGAGCAACACTGGCAAAGATAACAAATTATATTTAAAATATTCATTCAGGTCAACAATTTTTTCCAAAGCCATGATCCATGGCTGGAAAGAGAGGGAGGAGATAAATGGAGTCTGGACTACGAGAATACTGGGGAACTGTGGGTCTCCAGGGCCCCAGAAGTCTCTTCTGGTTCTTTGGTTGTGTGAGTACATGGCTCATTTGGGGTGGGCTGGAATCTAGTGAGGAAGCTGTCAGGTCTCAGGATCTTGATTCTGACTGAGTGGTTGGATGGAAACAGACAGTTTTCCTCTAAGCAGTTTTGTCATTTTCTGCTTTCACAGAGGATTTGACTTCACAAGGGCAAAGTACATCCTTTAGGATTTATTTAATACTTTTGTGTTTTAATGTGAAGTAAATGTTGCTTAAGCACACTTGGACATTGTCCTTTCTTTCAGTGTTCAAGCTACCAGAAAAATAACCCAGGGATAAAATTTTCTCTCTGTTGATTCTGTTGATTGGGGTGACAAGAATTTGATAAGTCACAGGTAATCATAGAGTCTGACATGAGTTACAAGTCTAAAATTTAACACCGTGTAGCTTCTCAGGAAATCTCAAAACTATTGGGCATGAACCTTTGCCTCATCTAGTGAACAATGTATCATAGATTTTATAAAATAGCCTGTTATGAACTTTTGTGTTGTGGAATCAGAAAAGAAGGCAGAGCCAAAAAAAAAGATCATATTTCCTATTGTTTAACTGTTGTTTGTGTGCTTCGTCATTCAGTCGTGTCCAGCTCTTGTGTGTGACCCCATGGACTGTAGACCATCAGGCTCCTCTATCCATGGAATTTTCCAGGCAAGAATACTGGAGCAGGTTGCCATTTCCTACTCTAGAAGATCTTCCTGACCTAGGAATCAAACCTGCACCTCTTGCATCTTCTACATTGGCAGGAGTATTATTTACCACTGGACCACCTGGGAAGCCCTTTTTAGGTGTTAAGAAACTGAAATAAATGATCAGATAACAATCTTACTGGTGATCTAGTTATAACATATTGGCAACATAAAGCCAAGATTCTAAATGATTTTTATGACATAGAAAGTCATTGCATTGACATAAAAATAATAGCTCGTTCTATGACATAATTTTCAAACATGTCCCTGAAAATTAAAGGAAATATATGGCAATGTTATAGTGAATAGAAACAAAATTTAAACTTAAAAAAAGAAATGTTCATGTAAATACCTATTGCCATAACACAGAGGTTGAGAGTAAAGAAGGTCCTGTAAAGAGAATTGCTTGCATGCTCAGTTGCTTCACTTGTGTCCCACTATTTGTGACCCTATGGATGATAACCCACCAGGCTCCTCTGTCCATGGGATTCTCCAGGCAAGAATACTGGAATGGGTTTCCATTTCCTTTTCAGGGAATCTTCCCAATCTAGGTATCTAACATGGGACTCTAGGGTCTCCTGCATTGGCAGATGGATCCTTTACCAATGCGCCACCTGGAAAGTCCTGTGAAGAAAATGCCTGGGTACAAATTCCAGCTTCATAATTTACTGGTTGTATAACTTGGGATGACTTACCTATCATTCTGTGCCTTTGTTTTCTCATAGGGTGAAATGTGGAATTTATTGGCAATAGTGCCCACTTCTCAGATTTGTTAGATTAAATGATAATACATATAAAGCTCTTAGAAGAGTATTTGGCACAGAGTACACATTCAATGAGCATAAGTCCTTCTGCTCTGCCATCTTGATAGTGGAGTAGAAGGACGTGTGCTCATCTTCTCCTATGAGAACTACAAAATTACAACTCACTGCTGAACAACCACTGAAGAGAGAATGTTGGATCCCACCAAAAAAAAAACCCGACTTCCAAGGGCAAAAGAGTAGCCCCAGCAAGACAGTAAGAGGGGTAAAATCATGTTTAGAATCAAACCCCATACCTGCCAGAGATGCTCAGAGGGCTCAAACAAACCTTGTCTGCACCAGAACTCAGAGACTTCACAGAGACTGAGCCAGAACTGTGCTTGAGTGTCTCCTGTGGAGGTACTGGTCAGCAGTGGCTTGCTTCAGGGGCAGGGGCTCTGGGTGCAGCAGACCTGGTATGGCAAAAGCCCTCTTGGAAGAGATCACCATTAACCCCACCGTCAAGCTGCCAGAACTTACACAGGACTGGGGAAACAGACTCTTGGAGGGCACAAACAAAATTTTGTGTTCAACAGGACCCAGAAGAAAGGAGCAGTGACCCCACAAGAGATTGACACAGACTTGCCCGTGAGTGTCCAGGAATCTCTTGCAGAGGTGTGGGTTGGTGGTGGCCTGCTGCAGGGTTGGGGGGCACTGAGTGCAGCATGGGACCTTTTGAAGGAGGTCAACATTATCTTCATTACCTCCAGCATAGTTTGGCCTCAGGTCAAACAACAGGGAGGGAACACAGCCCTGCCCATCAACAGAAAATTGGATTAAAGATTTACTGAGCATGCCCTCTGAGAAGGCAAAGGCAACCCACTCCAGTACACTTGCCTGGAAAATCCCATGGACAGAGGAACCTGGTAAGTTTTGCTCCATGGGGTTGCTGAGAGTCAGACACGACTGAAGCGACTTAGCAGCAGCAGCAGCAGAGCATGGCTCTGCTCATCAGAACAAGACACAGTTTCCCCCTCAGTCAATCTCTCCCATCAGGAAGGTTCCATAAGCCTCTTATCCTTATCCATAAAACAGCAGAAAGAATGAAAACCACAATCACAGCAAATTAAGGAAACTGATCACATGGACCACAGCCTTGTCTAACTCAATGAAACTATGAGCCATGCCATGTAGGGCCACCCAAGATGGATGGGTCATGGTGGAAAGTTCCAACAAAATGTGGTTCACTGGAGAAGGGAATGGCAAGTCACTTCAGTATTCTTACCTTGAGAACCCCATGAACTATATGAAAAGGCAAAGAGGTAGGACACCGAAAGATGAACTTCCCAGGTGGGTAGGTGCACAATGTGCTACTGGAGATAAGTGGAGAAGTAACTCCAGAAAGAATGAAGAGACAGAGTGAAAAAGAAAACAACACTCAGTTGTGGATGTGACTGGTGATGGAAGTAAAGAGCAATATTACATAGGAACCTGGAATTTACGTCCATTTATCAAGGCAAATTGGAAGTGGTCAAACAGGAGATGGCAAGAGTGGATATTGACATTTTAGGAATCAATGAACTAAAATGGACTGGAATGGGAGAATTTAACTCAGATGACCATTATATCTACTACTGTGGGCAAGAATCCCTTAGAAGAAATGGAGTAGCCATTATAGTCAACAAAAGAGTACAAAATGCAGTACTTGGGTGCAATCTCAAAAATGACAGAGTAATCTCTGTTCATTTCCCAGGCAAACCATTCAGTATCACAGTAAGCCAAGTCTATGCCCCAACCAGTGATGCTGAAGAAGCTGAAGTTGAATGGTTCTATGAAGACCTACAAGGCTTTCTAGAACTAACACCCCAAATAGATGTCCTTTTCATTATAGGGGACTGGAATGCAAAAGCAGGAAGTCAAGAGGTTTCTGGTGCTGCTGCTGCTGCTGTCACTTCAGTCATGTCCGACTCTGTGCAACCCCAGAGATGACAGCCCACCAGGCTCCGCTGTCCCTAGGATTCTCCAGGCAGGAACACTAGAGTGGGTTGCCATCTGGAGTAACAGGCAAATTTGACCTTGGAGTACAAAATGAAGCAGGGCAAAGTTTAACAGAATTTTGCCAAGAGAACACACAAGAGAAGACTACACATGGACATCACTAGATGGTCAACATCGAAATCAGATTAATTACATTCTTTGCAGCCAAAGATGGAGAAGCTCTATACAGTCAGCAAAAACAAGACCAGGAGCTTACTGTGGCTCAGATTATGAATTCCTTATTGACAAATTCAGACTTAAATTGAAGAAAGTAGGGAAAACAACTAGACCATTCAGGTATGACCTAAATCAAATCCCTTACGATTATACAGTGACAAACAGATTCAAGGGATTAGATCTTCTAGGCAGAATGCCTGAAGAAATATGGATGGAGGTTCATGACATTGTACAGGAGGCAGGGATCAAGACCATCCCCAAGAAAAGGAATGCAAAAAGGCAAAATGGTTGTCTGAGGAGGCCTTCAAATAACTGAGAAAAGAGAAGACAAAGGCAAAGGAGAAAAGGAAAGATATAAGCATCTGAATGCAGAGTTCCAAAGAATAGCAAGGAGAGATAAGGAAGCCTTCTTCAGTGATCAATGCAAAGAAATAGAGAAAAGCAATAGAATGGGAAAGAATAGAGATCTCTTTAAGAAAATTAGAGATACCAAGGGAATATTTCATGCAGAGATGGGCACAATAAAGGACAGAAAGGATGTGGACCTAAGAGAAGCAGAAGATATTAAGAAAAGGTGGCAAGAATACATAGAACTATACAAAAAAGATATTCCTGACCCAGATAACCATGATGGTGTGATCACTCACCTAAAGCCAGACATCTTGGAATGCAAAGTCAAGTGGACCTTAGGAAACATCACTACGAAAAAAGCTAATGGAGGTGATGGAATTCCAGTTGAGCTATTTCAAATCTTAAAAGATGATGCTGTGAAAGTGCTACATTCAAAATGCCAGCAAATTTGGAAAACTCAGCAATGGCCACAGGACTGGAAAAGGTCAGTTTTCATTCCAATACCAAAGAAAAGCAATGCCAAAAAAAGTTCAAACTACTACACAATTGCACTCATCTCACACACTAGCAAAGTAATGCTCAGAATTCTCCAAGCCAGGCTTCAATAGTATGTGAACCATAAACTTCCAGATATTTAAGCTGGATTTAGAATAGGCAGAGGAACCAGAGATCAAATTGCCAATATCTGTTGGATCATCAAAAAAGCAAGAGAGTTCCAGAAAAAACATCTATTTCTGCTTTATTGACTATGCCAAAGCCTTTGACTGTGTGGACCACAACAAACTGGAGAATTCTTCAAGAGATGGGAATACTAGACCATCTGACCTGCCTCCTGAGAAATCTGTATGCAGGTCAAGAAGCAACAGTTAGAACTGGACATGAAACAACAGACTGGTTCCAAATCAGGAAGGGAGTGTGTCAAGGTTGCATATTGTCACTCTGTTTATTTAACTTATATGCAGAGTACATCATGAGAATGCTGGGCTGGATGAAGCACAAGCTGGAAGCAAGGTTACTGGGAGAAATATCAATAACCTCAGGTATGCAGATGACATCACTCTTAGGGCAGAAAGCAAAGAAGAACTAAAGAGCCTCTTGATGAAAGTGAAAGAAGAGAGTGGAAAAAGTTGGCTTAAAGCTCAACATTCAGAAAACAAAGATCATGGCATCTGGTTCCATCACTTCATGGGAAATAGATGGGGAAACAGTGGAAACAGTGGCTGACTTTATTTTCTTGGGCTCCCAAATCACTGCAGATGTTGACTGCAGCCATGAAAGCAAAAGACGCTTGCTCCTTGGAAAAAGCTATGACCGACCTAGACAGCATATTAAAAAACAGAGACATTACTTTGTCAAAAAACTTGTCTAGTCAAAGCTATGGTTTTTCCAGTAGTCATGTATGGATGTGAGAGTTGGACCATAAAGAAAGCTGAGCACCCATTCAGAAGGCTGTCTTTTCACCTTGCTTATAGTTCCCTTTGTTGTGCAGAAGCTTTTAATTTTAATTAGATCCCATTTGTTTATTTTTGCTTTTATTTCCAGTATTCTGGGAGGTGGATCATAGAGGATCCTGCTGTGATTTATGTCAGAGTGTTTTGCCTATGTTCTCCTCTAAGAGCTTTATAGTTTCTTGTCTTATGTTTAGATCTCTAATCCATTTTGAGTTTATTTTTGTGTATGGTGTTAGAAAGTGATCTAATTTCATTCTTTTACAAGTGGTTGACCAGTTTTCCCAGCACCACTTGTTAAAAAGATTGTCTTTAATCCACTGTATATTTTTGCCTCCTTTGTCGAAGATAAGAAAATAATAGCAAATGAAGCAACTGACAAACAACTAATCTCAAAAATATACAAGCAGCTTATGCAGCTCAACTCCAGAAAAATAAATGACCCAATCAAAAAATGGGCCAAAGAACTAAATAGACACNTGATCTAATTTCATTCTTTTACAAGTGGTTGACCAGTTTTCCCAGCACCACTTGTTAAAAAGATTGTCTTTAATCCACTGTATATTCTTGCCTCCTTTGTCGAAGATAAGCTGTCCATAGATGTGTGGATTTATCTCTGGGCTTTCTATTTTGTTCCATTGATCTATATTTCTGTGTTTGTGCCAGTACCATACTGTCTTGATGACTGTGGCTTTGTAGTAAAGCCACACCCCTACTTTAAATTTCCCAAAATACAAGTTTCTAGGTCTCACCCCAAATATGCTAACTTTATTGGTCTGAATTGGGACCAAAACGTTTACAATTTTAGCAAAGCATCACAATGATCAACATCAGTGATCTGTGTCATACCATGTAAAATACTTTAAATGCTGGATTTCTTGACATAATTGTTTTTTGAAAACCGGATTGTTAAGGTAGGTTGGGTTTGATTTGTGGGAAGCTTTCTAGCAGCATTAGCAGAAAGTTAATATTTAGGTAATTAACAGTTTAAAAAAAAGACAGTGAAGTGATAAATAGCAGAGAAAACATTACTGAAAGCAGTGTTGACACCCCACTAGAATGTAGAAATTTTTAAAAATCACAGTGAATCAGGGCTAACACCTTTCCTTCGCACCACCAGCATTCCTCAAAATGGTAAGGCTCCTCGGAGACATTGACAGTACTTCTGTTTCCGGCAGGAAGATGTTCTGTGTCTTGGAGCCTGATGGGTCAGGTGGCAGTTGCTACAATAACTAGTTTAAGGCATGTCATTAAGTTACCAAGTAAATAGACTTACAAGGCAGATATGATAGCTGACGTGTAAAATGAGGCTGCCCTGTCTCTCTCAGTGTTTCTATTCTGAATTCCCTTGCTTTCCATATTTAAGTGAGAACACCTTTTCCTTGCAAAAAAAAATCTCCCTTTCTTAGCTAATAGAACTTCATTTGCACGCACAGTTGGCCTTTTTCTTACCTTAGTATTCCATACCTGAGCACTGATTCTCCAGCACTTCCCCAAGCTAACAATAATAGATGATTATTCATAAGTTGGTATACATGAGCCTAGTAAAAATAATTTTTTTTTGGTCAAGATGAGCACGGGGTGGTTCTTCCTCTGGCAAGTGTACACAGCGGTCTCCTCCATACTCTAGGGTGCTGACTCCCATGACTCCATTTACGTGTTAAGACATCTGTTGTTGTCATTGTTCAGGTGCTGTGTGGTGTCTGACTCTGTGAGCCCATGCAGGGCAGCTCCCCAGGCTCACCTGCCCTCCACTGTTCATGGGCATTTAGTCGGTACCACCTCACCCTCTGGTACCTCCTGCTCCTTTTGCCTTCAATCGTTTTGCTTGTGTTTCAGCTACTTTACAAAAATGTTAATATCAAAATTATTGCTACTTAGCTTCATGATTCAGTTTGGAAGAGTGCAAGATGTATACCAACTAGTCTTTCTTCTACCTTCTTTAATTTCTATTTCTAAATCAGCTCATCCATTTAGAAAACAATGTGTGCTTGCCTGTTCCATAGACATGTTTTCACTATGCGACTATAACATTTAACATTTTTTGTCAAAGTTCACCTTAAGAAACACATGAGAGTCGATTTGTAGCTTCACAAAACAGATATACCAATAAACATTTATGTTCTACAGTAAAATATATGAAATTTTTAAATCTAATGAATGGAATCAATTTAACAATATCTAGGTTTGGACTTTTTTTTTTTTTTGTATTAGTGCTTAAGAGCTTTGTAATTTTCATGGATCCTTTTTGGCTGTTTCCCCCCACTCCCCATGGCTATTGGGTAGTTAAAAGCTTAGTTATATATAAGTACAAGAGATTGTCTTAGATTTTTTTTTCTCATTATTTTGAATAGTCATCTCACTTCTGTTAAAATTCTGTTTGGGTGTGAGAAGCAGAGATTCAAAAAGTGGTTAAACAAAAAGCTGCCAAATTCCCCTTAAAGAGGAATCAGGAGGAGGCAATTTAAGGTTACATAGATTGTTGATAAGAGATTCAGCATCTTTCTATCTTCTATGATAGTCTTAGCTCAGGGTTTCCATATTTGAGGTCACCACATGGTTAGTAGGTTTCCCTGGTAGCTCAGCTGATAAAAAATCTGCCTGGAATATGGGAGACCTGAGTTAAATCCCTGGCTTGGGAAATCCCCTGGAGAAGGGAATGGCAACCCACCCAGTATTCTTGCCTGGATAATTCCATGGACAGAGCAGTCTGGCAGGCTACAGTCCATGGGGTCTCAAAAGTCGGACATGCCTGAGCAACTTGCACTTTTACTTTTCATGGTTCGTAGGGGGCTTCGCAGGTGGCGCTTGTGGTAATAAGCCTACACGCCAATGCAGGAGAAGTGAGACTCAGTTTTGACCTCTGGGTTGGGAAGATCCCTTGGAGAAGGGCATGGCAACTTCTGGATACCTCAATTCTCCAGTATTCTTGCCTGGAGGTTACAATGGCCAGAGGAGCCTAGCAGGCTATAGTCCATGGGGTCACAAAGAGTCAGAAATGATTAAAGTAACTTATATATGCATGCATAGTTAGATGGATGGTAAAATTCCAACTGACTTGCCTTTGTTCCAGAAAGAAGGTAGTAGGTTAAAGGGTAAAAGTCATATTTAAGCTGAGCCAGTCCCCAGTTTTAGAAGCGTCTTCCCAGAAGTTGCATCTGGAAAATTCCACTTCTATTCCATTGGCTAGCACTTAGTTAAATAGCCACTTCTACTTGTAAGAGGCCCTGGAAATGGACCAGGCACATTGCCCCACATTCCACTAGAAAGAAGAAGAGAAAATAGATATAGGACAGGCAGCTGGAGTATTTTCCTCTTCACCCTTATTTTCATCTTAATTTCACTAGTTTTAATTTTGCCCTTTTTAAAATTTTCCTCAAATCTGTTTTTGAAGCAGGTGGTACCTAAAAATGAAAATAATAATTTACTAAATAATAACACTAATAGTGCACATGTGCTTAAGAACTGTGCTAAATATATTACCTAAATGTTTTTACGTTATCATTTCAGAAGCATGATGGAGGGGGAGGTTCTATGTTTACCTTCATTTTGCCAGTGATATATTGATATGTAAGAAAAGTTAAGTACCTGCTGAGGTCACCTAGCTAATACATAAGAAATGTGGGTTTCTTTTTTTAAAGTTAATTTACAATGTTGTGTTAGTTTCAAGTTACTCATAGCAAAGGAATTCAGTTTTTCAGATTCTTTTCATTATATTATAAGACCCTGAGTGTAATAACATGTCTGTACTGTAGGTTCTTGTTTATCTTGTGTGTGTACTGTAGTGTATAAATGTTAATCCCAAAGTCCTAATTTATTTCTACCTTCCCCACCATTGTCCACTTTGGTAACCTTAAGTTTGTTTTCTGTTTGTGAGTCTATTTCAGTTTTGTAAATAAATTCATTTGCCTAATATTTTTAGATTCCACATATAAGTTATATCAAGTGATATATGTCTTTATCTGACTTACTTCACTTAGTATGATAATTTCTAGATCCATCTCTGTTGGTGCAAATGGCATTATTTCATTCATTTTTATGGCTGAGTAACATTCCATCGTGTGTGTGTGTGTGTGTGTGTGTGTGTGTATCATATCTTTTTTTGTTTGTTTGTTTGTTTTTTTAGTTTTAAGCATCAAGAGTTTTATTAAACAAAGCATAAAGTGCACTCCCCAGAAAAGAGGAGAGCAGGTTGTCTGTGAACGAGAAGCAGCCCCGCAGTGAGAACAGAGTTCGGTTTTTCAGAATGGTTGAAAGTCCCACCTTGTGTGCTGAATTATCAGATCGACAAGTTGATTAACAGTGCCAGGTTATATGACCGCATCTTCTTTATCCATTCATCTTTCAATGGACATTTGCGTTGCTTCCATGTCTTGGCTATTTGTAAACAGTGCTGCTATGAAGTTTAGGGTGCTTGTATCTTTTTGAATTAGAATTTTCGCCAGATATATGCCCAGGGGTTGGATTGCTGGATTGTATGGTAACTCTATTTTTAGTTTTTGGAGGAACCTGTATACTCTTTTCCATAATGACTGCATCAAGCTAGACTCTAAGGAACAGTGTAAGGGGGTTCCTTTTTCTTCACACTCTCTCTAGCATTAATTTTTTGTAGACATTTTAATGATGGCCATTCTGACTGTATGAAGGGATAGCTCATTTTAGTTTTGATTTGCAACAGAAATGTGGGTATCTAATTATCATATTTCTTTATTGACGGCTCATCTGTTCATTAGTTTAAATATTCTGCCATCCTGCATATGAATGAATTGATCTATAACCTCTTGTATCCTTAACCAGGTTGTTTGGTTCTTTTTTCTCCCACCAATGCTGAGAAAAAAAAAATAATAATGATATTTTCTCCATCTTTCTCTCACGTTTTTTACCTTTATCTTTATTTCATGTGAAAACCTCAAGTCCTGACATCTAGGGGAAGAGAGCCTCAGTTAGAGAGGTCATAGTGTCATTTAGCATATTTGGATCAATGCCTGTAAATCCATCATGTTTGAAATTGTCAAGTATCTAATTGTGTGACATATTAAAGTCTCTCTGAGAGCAGTCATGGTGTTTGTATTTGTCACAGATTTGGTTTCATTCTTAGTACATCACTCGCACTTATTCCATATTCTCATTCATTCAAAAATTATTAAAAACCTCTTAAGTTTTTAAAACTGTAATAGAAACTGTGAAAACAATATTTAAACAAGCCTCATGCAGTGAACCAAGTCTTTATCCACATGAAGCTTATTGTCTGCTATGTGAATGGGTGAAAGTTAGGCCAAAAAAAGAAAAAAAAAATTGATATGTGTGTGATACTTCAGATTTTATAATGATAAGCAGAAAAAAAAAAAGGGAAGGAAAGGGAAGAGAGAAAAAGTGTTGAGATGGGAAATGGAAGAGTTGGCTAAGATTTCTCATTGTTAAAGTGACATGATAATAGAACACAAGGTCATGAAGGAGCAAGCCATTTGGCTATCCGAGAAGAACATTCCAAGAAAAGGAAGCAGGAGGTGCAAAGGCTCCATGGGGAGAGTATGCAAAGCTATTCAAGGAATAGTAAATATCAAGACTATTGTGAAAAGCCCGTTGAAAAGCTCAGGTAACAAGTATAACATTTTAAAGGATAAGAAAAAATTCAGTCATAAGGTTATTATTTCTAGTTCTAGTCATCAGAGATTCCAAATCTTAGAAATAATATAAAGATGTAAAACCTAAGAAGCATATGAAAAACAAACAAACAACAAAAAACTGGTGCCTGCAAATCTACCTTTCAATCTCATGTCCTCAGGCAGTCACTGCCTTCCTAACTATAAGAATGGTTCTTGGCAGTGAAGGGCAACGTTTCCTGCATGGTAATGGCATAATAGATGAGAATCACCAGGTTAGGGGCTTTACATGAAATCATTATCTCAAAAAATACCTTTAACGAACCTGCAAGGTAAAGTAGTTTCTTCTCTTTTACACAGATGGTTTCATGAAAACTTCTGCTCAAGGTCATAAGAATATACTAGCCAGAAGATAAAAATGTCAAAAGTATGTCTTGAAAATTAAATATTCCCCAAATTTAAGACAATGTTATATAGGGGAATTTTCAGAAAAAAAAAAAAAAGACATAAAACATAGAGATTACTTTCTCTTGCTATTATTTTTGCAGTTATAGGTAGTCCAAAACATTTAAAAATTTAAAGGAAAAAATATAGATAATGTAGAAATATAGAACAGTAAAGAAATGCAATTAAAATTATAAAGAATGTCAATATAGGGGTCAATATGGACTCATCAAAATCTATGCCTTAGATCTGAATATGATTTAATGAAGCTACCACTGTATTAATTTATGCATTGATTCATTCCTCCATCACTGAATACATGTATCTGTTGAGGGCCGACTGTATACTGGGTGATATTCTAACAGGTTGAGATGTACAGTGTTTAAAAGACAGGGGCCTGGGCTTCTGCAGCATCAGTCAGTCAGTGCAGTCACTCAGTTGTGTCCAACACTTTGAAACCCCATGGACTGACTGCAGCGCATCAGGCCTCCCTGTCAATCACCATCTCCCGGAATTCGTTCAAACTCATGTCCATCAAGTCTGTGATGGCATCCAGCCATCTCATCCTCTGTCGTCCCCTTCTCCTCCTGCCCCCAATCCCTCCCAGCATCAGAGTCTTTTCAAATGAGTCAGTTCTTTGCATCAGGTGGCCAGAGTATTGGAGCTTCAGCTTTAGCATCAGTCCTTCCAATGAATATTCAGGACTGATTTCTTCAGGATGGACTGGTTGGATCTCCTTGCAGTCCAAGGGACTCTCAAAAGTCTTCTCCAACACTGCAGTTCAAAAGCATCAATTCTTTGACACTCAGCTTTCTTTATGGTTCAATTTATCTGTAGCATAAATTTAGGAAAAGCACTAAATCGTAAATAAAGAACCAGATATTGTTAGACATCCATTTCCTATTAAAAAGAAGAAAAGTAAGTGGATAAAGATTAATGAGAGTGTTTTTGTTTGTTTTTGTTATTTATTTTTATTTATTTTTGGCTGTGCTGGGTCTTCTTGCTGCACATGGACTCTCTCTAGTTGCAAAGAGCAGGGGCTACTCTCTAGTTACGGTGCAAGGGCTTCTTATTGCAATGGCGTCTCTTGTAGCACGCAGGTTAGTTGCCCTGCAGCGTGTGGGATTTTCCTGCACAAGGGATTGAACCCATGTCCCCTGCATTGCAAGGTGAATTCTTAACTATTGGACCCCCAGGGAAGCCATGTTTATTTTTGTTTTTAATAGAGTAGCCAGAATATAACTTTCTGAGGGAAAGACCCTGGAGCAGAGACCTGAGGATGCGTAAGGCCAAATAATGTGATAATCAGGGGATTACAGGTCATACAACAACAAGAGCAATCATGTAGGTCTCAAGGCTGGGGTGGTATGTGTTTGGAAAGATGGAGTTCAACTAATCAACCATTCTTTTTCTTTTTTTTTTAACATTAAAAGCCTCTTGGGTACATTTTTTGAGAAGGTCTGAATCCTGGAGAAAGAAATACATTCAGGTCTGTGATATGCTGGTACAGTTGTAATTCCAAATTATATTGAGACCACCAAATATAATTTTCTGCCTTTTATTAACTTTTGTCACAATGGTAAGCCATTCTTTTCTCTGTGATTACATTCTTTAAAATAATTATTAGATATTTACTGTTTACCAGACACTCAGTATTTGTACATTTGGTAATTCTTGTTGTTAAGTAGTACTAAAACATGCTTTCAGCCCCCAAGAGTATTCAATTTAAAAAAGAAAATATTTTATCTGAATATTTAAGAAATTCCCCTGTAAGGCAGAATATTTCCACATATAATACCATATAAGATAGTAATGACATGAATCATCCATAAGTGTGATATCACTATGTGTGTACTAAGTCACTCAATCATGTGTAACTCTGCAACCCCGTGGACTATATAGCCCTCCAGGCTCCTCTGTTCACGGGATTCTCCAGGCACAAACTCTGGAGTGGGTTGTCGTTTCCTCCTCCAAGGAATCTTCCCAACCCAGGCACTGAACCCTTGTCTGATACATCTCCCACACTGACAAGGTGGTTCTTTACAGCTAGCACAACCTGGGAAGAGTAATATCAGTATATGTGTGTTAGTCACTCTGTCGTGTCTGACTCTTTGGAATCCCATGGATTGTAGCCCACCAGGCTCCTCTGTCCATGAAATTCTCCAGGCGAGAATACTGGAGTGGGTTGCCATTTACTTCTCCAGGGGATCTTCCTAACCGAGGGATCAAACCTGGGTCACCTGCATTGCAAGCAGATTCTTTATCATCTGAGCCACCAGGGAAGCCCTAATATCAGTATAGACCTCAGTTATACTAAGTTTTCATGGAAGAGGAGGGATTTAAGCTTTTGTATATTTGATCTACATCCCTATTGTTCTTTTAATCTTCTGATACAATTTGTAATCAATTTTTTTCCAGATATCTTGGCTAGCAAATAGGCAAGTGAGTGCTTTTTAAGAAGTAAATATCAAGGGCTAGAGGGAATACTATGGCAATTTCAACATAGAAATATGACCTAAATCAAATCCCTTATGATTATATAGTGGAAATGAGAAATAGATTTAAGAGACTAGATCTGATAGATAGAGTGCCTGATGAACTATGGAATGAGGTTCGTGACATTGTGCAGGACACAGGGATCAAGACCATCCCCATGGAAAAGAAATGCAAAAAAGCAAAATGACTGTCTAAGGAGGCCTTAAAAATAGCGGTGAAAAGAAGAGAAGTGAAAAGCAAAGGAGAAAAGGAAAGATATAGCATCTGAATGCAGAGTTCCAAAGACTAGCAAGGAAAGATAAGAAAGCCTTCCTCAGCGATCAATGCAAATAAATATAGAAAACAATAGAATGGGAAAGACTAGAGATCTCTTCAAGAAAATTAGAGATACAAAGGGAATATTTCATGCAAAGATGGGCTCGATAAAGGACAGAAATGGTATAGATGTAACAGAAGCAGAAGATATTAAGAAGAGGTGGCAAGAATACACAGAACTGTACAAAAAAGATCTTCATGACCTGGATAATCATGATGGTGTGATCACTCACCTAGAGCCAGACATCCTGGAATGTGAAGTCAAGTGGGCCTTAGAAAGCATGACTATGAACAAAGGTAGTGGAGGTGATGGAATTCCAGTTGACCTACTTCAAATCCTGAAAGATGATGCTGTGAAAGTGCTGGACTCAATGTGCCAGCCAATTTGGAAAACTCAGCAGTGGCCACAGGACTGGAAAAGGTTAGTTTTCATTCCAATCCCAAAGAAAGGCAATGCCAAAGAATGTTCAAACTACCACACAATTGCACTCTTCTCACACGCTAGTAAAGTAGTGCTCAAAATTATCCAAGCCAGGCTTCAGCAATACATGAAGCGTGAACCTTCAGATATTCAAGCTGGTTTTAGAAATGGCAGAGGAACCAGAGATCGAATTGTCAACATCTCCTGGATCATCGAAAAAGCAAGAGAGTTCCAGAAAAACATCTATTTCTGCTTTATTGACTATGCCAAAGCCTTTGACTGTGTGGAACACAATAAACTGTGGAAAATTCTGAGAGAGATGGGAATACCAGACCACCTGACCTGCCTCTTGAGAAACCTATATGCAGGTCAGGAAGCAACAGTTAGAACTGGACATGGAACAACAGACTGGTTCCAAATAGGGAAAGGAGTATGTCAAGGCTGTATATTGTCAGCCTGTTTATTTAACTTATAAACAGGGTACATCATGAGAAATGTTGGACTGGAAGAAGCACAAGCTGGGATCAAGATTGCCAGGAGAAATATAATAACCTCAGATATGCAGATGACACCACCCTTACGGCAGAAAGCGAAGAAGAACTAAAGAGCCTCTTGATGAAAGTGAAAGAGAAGAGTGAAAAAGTTGGCTTAAAGCTCAACATTCAGAAAACGAAGATCATGACATCTGGTCCCATCACTTCATGGCAAATAGACGGGGAAACAGTAGAAACAGTGTCAGACTTTATTTTGGGGGGCTTCAAAATCACTGCAGATGGTTAATGTAGCCCTGAAATTAAAAGATGCTTACCCCTTGGAAGGAAAGTTATGACCAACCTCGATAGCATATTGAAAAGCAGAGATGTTACTTTGCCAACAAAGGTCCATCTAGTCAAGGCTATGGATTTTCTAGTGGTCATGTATGGACGTGAGAGTTGGACTGTGAAGAAAGCTGAGTGCCGAAGAATTGATGCTTTTCAATTGTGGTGTTGGTGAAGACTTTTAAGAGTCCCTTGGACTGCAAGGAGATCCAACCAGTCCATCCTAAAGGTGATCAGTCTTGGGTGTTCTTTGGAAGGAATGATGCTAAAGCTGAAACTCCAATACTTTGGCCACATCATGTGAAGAGTTGACTCATTGGAAAAGACGCTGATGTTGCTAGGGATTGGGGGCAGGAGGAGAACGGGATGACCGAGGATGAGATGGCTGGATGGCATCACCGACTCGATGGATATGAGTCTGAGTGAACTCTGTGAGTTGGAGTTGAACAGGGAGGCCTAGCATACTGCAGTTCATGGCGTCGTAAAGAGTCAAACATGACTGAGTGACTGAACTGAAGAGAACTGGACTGTGTATATATAAATTAATATATTTTTTATTTTATAAAAATAAAAGAGCTACAAAAGAAATGTGAAAGATAAATTTAAAATATTGAGGTATCTAAAAACATAAGTAATATTGCCCCTGTCAATGCTGAAATCTGGAAATAACTATAAACATTGCCATGTGTTTCCTCCAGATTTTGATCCTTATGTAATACATTTTATACTTGAGTCTTCTGTAACTCAAAAGAATGCAAAATTATGTTTCCTGAAGTTATTAAGTATAGAACACATGGTTTTGCATATTATTGCAATTTTCGGAATTAAAATTTCAAATTAAGGTAATAATTCAATTGATATTTAATGTTAATACTTTTTGTTATTATTATTATTATTATAAACACTTTTGTTATTAATAAAAATTCAATACCATGTTGTCTATGATTTCTTCCTTGATTTTACTAAATCAAAAGATTGGCTATTTGATTTGAACATTCTTAATGTTTAGATTCCACTTATTGAGATTGTTTTCAAGCTTGAATTATCACCTCTAGTGGAGTGAGTGAGCACACAGTAGAAGTAAAAAGACCTTTTTATTTTATTGAATTATTTTGCACATTTCTAGTATTATCTAAATATTTGTTAAATAAATGTCTAAAGGAAGAACACGCACACTATGTGTACATGCGTGTGTGCGTGCGCGCGTGTGTGTGTGTTTGCATGTGCTCATTCGCTAAGTCACGTATGACACTTTGCAACCCCATTGACTGTAACCCGCCTGGCTTCTCTGCCCTTGGGATTTTCCAGGCAAGAATACTGGAGTGGGTTGCCATTTCCTCCTCGAGGGGGTCTTCCCAACAGAGAGATCAAACCTACCACTCCTGAGTTTCCTGTGTTGTCAGGCTGATTCTTTACCACTGAGCCCACCTGGGAAGCCCATATGTATGTATATATTTATGTATGTATATATTATATGTACATATGTGAATATATATATGCATATATAATGTGTGTACACACACACACACACTCACACACACACTTAACTTTAATTTCCAAGATCCCTTGTCAACATAGTTACTTGTTTTGACAATTGCCCAGGAGATTATATTGCCTCAATTTAAATGCAGAGTTGCTGAAATTCAAACATAAGCTCATGCAATCAAAGCTCTTATAATTGTCAGACATTTCAACTTAAGTAAACACTAGCCTTGGCAAAATAAATTTGAACTGGCAGCCAATTCACAAAATTGCTAATTGTTCTTAACTGTTATCTTAGTTGGTATTTGGTCCTTAACTATGAAATGCCTGTGTATAGTCCATCTTATACCCTACTATTATTATTTAAACCTAAGCTCCCTGAATTACTCAAAAACATAATTTGCAAGTCAAATATTTTATATATTTCAGCTAATGTATAACTTATACTAATATATATCTATATATACACATATGTATGTATATATATTTGTATGTGTGTGTCTGTTGATTACTAAAATATTTTTATTCCTTATGCACTCTGTCAACTTGTACTTCTAGAATACATGTGGTGACCTTGAACCCAGGACTTGGAAATTTCATTTCTGTCTTAAGGCATTGGTTCTCAGCCAGGGATGATTATGCCCCGACCCCTCATCCCTCAGACGTTTGACAATGTCTGGAGACGGTTTTGGTTGTCATGTCTGGTGAAGGGTGGCAACTATTAATATTTAGTAGTTAGAAGTCAAGAATGCTCCTTAATATCCTACAAGTCACAGAACAACCCACATAACATACAACTATCTGGTCTATTGCTTATCCCACTGAGACTGAGAAACCATGTCTTGTATGATCTCAGTTTCAGGGTAGAAGGGAAGCCTATTATTATATCAGTGGATTTAAGATTTTAATAAGTACCAAGGATAAGTATTTATGGCAGGGATACAGAGGAGGATATGGTCAACCTTCCCTGGAAAAGAGACTGAGAGTTTTAAGAAAGCGATGTTGAACTGAAGTGGGTGAGAGGGGCCAAGGAGAAATCATTTCAGGGTCAGGAAATTGCTTGAGCTAAGTCACGGAAAGACACTACAAATGGCTTAAGTGAACAGCAGTTCTTGGTGGTGATATGAATCCCCATGCAAAATAATTCTGGATCAGCAGGCAAAGGCTCAGTTATGAAGATTTGGTTTTGTATACTGAAGAGCTTGAACTTTATTCTATAGGGTAAGGAAATCCACTGAAGAGATCTAAAGAGTATGCATTAGTTTAAAAAAAAAATGAAAAGAAAGTGAAAAGAACAAAGATGATAAAATACTGGCTATAGTTTTGGCTAATCATTAAATAGTGCAAGTTTAGATCCTGAGAAGCTGCTCTATCCCACCAGAAGTGGGATTTGATGGTAGCTGTTGTGAAATGACAATGCCAGGAAGGCTGAGGGGATAGAATTTGCCTTTTGATGGAATCTGGGAGTTGAGATGTCAAATAGGACTTTTCAGAAGTCAGTTACTTGTAACATTGGAGGTAGACTAGTTTGTTCAACAAGAACAGCAGAAGAGGAGATTGATCCTCTGAAATATCTCATTGTCAAGCAGAGAAAGAAAAGTTAGATTTTGCATGTTATAATAGATAGTCAGAGAGATGATGGGCCAAGAAAGGTGGTGTGGTGATGTACAAAGAACATAAGAGACATCAGGTCATTATCTAAAATTAAGCTGACACAGAAGAGTTTTATTTCCACTGCAAACAAACCATGAAAGAAGTATTTTGTTTTGTTTTGTTTTAATTGATTTTTATTTTTTAGTTTGTTTTGTTTTACAATACTATATTTGTTTTGCTATACATTGACATGAATCAGCCACGAGTGTATATGAACTCCCAATCCTGACCCCCACCTCCCCCCTCCCTCCCCACTTTCTAAATTCCATATATATGTGTAAGTATACTGTATTGGTGTTTTTCTTTCTGGCTTACTTCACTCTGTATAATTGGCTCCAGTGTCATCCACCTCATTAGAACTGATTCAAATGTATTCTTTTTAATAGCTGAGTAATACTCCATTGTGTATATGTACCACAGCTTTCTTATCCATTC
Organism: Aepyceros melampus; assembly: GCA_006408695.1. Classification (NCBI taxonomy): domain Eukaryota; kingdom Metazoa; phylum Chordata; class Mammalia; order Artiodactyla; family Bovidae; genus Aepyceros; species Aepyceros melampus. Next base: position 233,718 of record SJXQ01011441.1, read on the forward strand.
ATCTGCTGATGGACATCTAGGTTGCTTCCATGTCCTGGCTATTATAAACAGTGCTGCAATGAACATTGGGGTACACGTGTCTCTTTCAGTTCTGGTTTCCTTGGTGTGTATGCCCAGCAGTGGGATCGCTGGATCATAAGGCAGTTCTATTTGCAATTTTTTAAGGAATGGTAGAAATCAAGAAAGTTTTTTTGTTGTTGTTGATGGCTATTCTGAACCGTGTGAGGTGATACCTCATTGTGGATGGTCTGCATTTCTCTAACAGCTGGTGGTGTTGAGCATCTTTTCATGTGCCTCTTGGCCCTCTGTATGTATTATTTGGAGAAGTGTCTGTTTAGGTCTTCTGCCCATGTTATTTTATACACTGAATCTAGAAAAATGGTACAGATGAACCTATCTGCAGGGCAGAACTTGAGATGCAGGTGCAGAGAATGGCCACGCAGACATGGTGGAGCAGGAGGGGTGGGATGAGCTGAGAGATGGGAATTGACACACATATGCTACCATTTGTAAAAATAGCCAGCTACTGGGAACCTTCTATGGAGCACAGGGAGCTTATCTCAGTGCTCTGTGGTGACCTAGAGGGGTGGAATGGGGGGGTGGGGGGTGAGAGGCTTAAGAAGAAGGGAATATATGTATATGTATAGCTGATTCACTTCATTGGATAGCACGAATTAACACAACATTGTGAAGCAACTATACCCTAATAAGTTTTTTTTTTAAAAATCAAGAAAGGGACTCCTTAGATTGCAAAATGAAAAAAGAAAAAAACAATTCAAGATAAGATTAATAATCAGAGGTCCCCAATTTCCAGTTATTGGACTGGAAAACATACCTTAATTTCTTGGTCTGATATTTCAGTACCCTCAGACAGGAGCTACTTACAGAAAGAGACTGAATGTGTATTATCCACAGGACCTTTGAGACAGGAAGGTATCCTACTATGTCCTCAAAAACAAAATTCTAACCACTAGCCATGAGTGAAAACAAGTCATTTTTTAGAAACAGGCAATGTGAAACACTGGAAGCAAATTTGTGAGTTCCAAATTTATATTCCTTATGTGATGTGAGAATGGCAAGTTGAGAACTTACCAACATTCTAATATAAACTCTGAAACCATGACAACAATGAAGAGATGAATGTGAACTGGCACTCAATGATGGATGTTGCTACTAACGGGGGCTCCTGAAGGAGACCAGAGTCTGTGTGGTTTAAACAGCATGTATATATTTTCTCTCGCAGTTCTTGAGGCTGGAAGTCCAAGTTCAAGGTGTTAGCAGCTCTGATTTTTGGTGGGATCGCTCTTCTTGGCGTGTTGGTGGTCTCATCTTCACTGTGTCCTCACCCAGGGTTTCCTCTGCATGCGTTTTCCTGTTAACTCCTCTTCTTCTGAGGAGAACACATGTTCCAATGAATTAGGATCCCAACCTGATGACATTGTTTGACCTTAATGACCTCTTTAAAGACCTTTTGTCCAAATACAGCCACACTGAATGTTAAGGCTTCAACAACACATGGATTTTGAGGAAACAAGTCAGTCTGTAACAACCTCCATGAAGATTCCTTAAGACATTTCAAGTCACCTGTAGGGAGTCATAATTAAAGAGGATCAGAAAATTCAACTGATAGAATTCACAGCCTAGAACAAGAAATAATAAAACTAGTCAGAGGAGACATTAAAGTAAATGTGTAAAAGTTTAAGTAGATACAAAAAAGAAAAAGAACCACAGGCATCAAACTTGAAGAAGGACCCCTATCTTTTTATCTTGCTATGAAACATATGAGCTGTATGATTTGGAGGTTGTAAGTAAATAATTTGGAAAAGATGTAGATAATCGTAAAGTTAGTAACTTGAAAATAGATCTGTTTAAATAATTAGACATTCACCATGGGTGTAAAGATGTGAGAAAGATAAGATACTACAGAAAAGATACAACAGCTTTTAGAAGAGAGAATCAAGAAAAGTAAAAGATACAATAACTCAGAATTTTCCTGGATTGAAGAGATATCAGACTTTAGAATTATTGAGTATACTACATTCTTGACAGGATGATCAAAAATAATTCTACATGCAGATATATTGCCCTGAAACTTCAAAACTCACACAACCAGAAAAAAGTCTTAAAAGCAGACAACGATGAAATATCTATTACAATCAAAGGAATGAAAATTAGAATTACTGAAGATGTCTCACAGTCATGATAGAACCATAACTTTGAAGGGGAGATGACATATACTTGTCAACCTAGAATTCTATAGTCAAAGTATAATTCTTGGGAAGAAATTTAAATTTTTAAAATGTTCATAACAATACCGTGACAATTAACAATTCTAGACTCTCACCAAAAAAAAACACCAAAAAACATGGAAATCAGTAAGAGGAGACTGAACTGTCTCCTCTCCAAATAAGGATGAGATGGATAAGAAATATTTTGATAAACATATAAATGTAAGCAAACTTGGACTGCAGAAAAGACTGATATATTATTAATTTTTGATCATTTTTGACAAGGTATTTTATAGGCACAAACAAGACAACTCAGTGTGGTACATTAGAGGAAGAACTATAGTGTGAAGATATTCTAAAGCCTTATTTGGTTTGAGAAGTGATTAGACGTATTGATTATCTATAAACTGTTAAGTATATATGTTTAAAATTTCCATCCCTCTATCCGTCACTATTTTGGGGATGCATTTGGGAGTAAGTTGCAGACATCAGTGTACTTTCCCTGAAATACATCAGCATATAAATCATTAACTAGAGGTCAGTATTCGTATGAATGAACACAAACAGAAAAGAAAGAATATTTTATATCCAGATAAGGAAAAGAGGGAGGAATAAAGAAGCTTGTATCAACCTAATATAGTATTAAAAAATGGATATAAATGATAGAGACCCCCTAGAGTATAATGATTTTCTCTGGGAAGAAAAGGGAGTAAAATTGAGGAGAATTACAAGTTGGGCTTTAGCTTTTTCTAATATATCAGTTCTGGAAAAATAAATTAGTACAAATTGTTAAGCAAAATGTTAACATGTGCTAAGTCTGTGGATAGATGAGATCTGTTAGTTGTAATGATTGGTATATTCCTATATGTTTTAAATGCCATATTTACAAATTGAAAACATATACTGGTATAAGATAAAGCTGTGTTCTTAGCCCATTCCCTACATATACTATGTAACTTGAGTAAAATTATTCAGTTCCTTTTGGTTTCAATTGCTTGCTTTTTAAAGGTATACATGATTACAATATTCCCTACTTTCAGTGTTGTTTCAACACTGTGAAGTGTATGGTACAGTATTTAGAGAAAATAGAAATAAAATAGTTTATTTCATGCAGTAGCATGAAATCAAAGAGAGGAGAATTTTTAGAAAGGGAAAGGAGGGATTGCTTATATCACATGCAAGCAAAATGTTCAAATTACCGAGACTGGCAATTGGTTTTAACTCTAATGAGGTCACTGATGAGGTTTTCCTAAACAGTTTGGGGAGATTGATAACAGTAGACTACAGATAGGTATTGAAGAGGGGAAGGACAGATAAGAAAAGATTGCAGTATCTTATTTGAAGCAAGAAGGCAAGGAAAAATTGCCTATTTATTTATAGAAGCAAGAGAGAAAACAGGAATTTTAAAAATGGGAGGCTAAATGTGAACTAATTTAGGTAGTTCAGTTGTGAAGGAAAATGGGTCAGAGACGAGAAGAAGACAGAGGATTGTGCATCTGTGTGTGTGTAACAGTAAGGATTTTGGCATTTAACAGACTGAAAGGAGAGACCCAGTAGCAAGGGGGAAAGCAAAAATGTTGGAGCAAAGTAGACCCCTGATACATCAAGGTCCTAGAAGAGACCGTGTGCATGCTCACCCGCTCAGCTGTGTCTGACTCTCGCGACCATGTGAACTGTAGCCCGCCAGGATCCTCTGTCCATGGGATTTTCCTGGCAAGAATACTGCAGTGGGTTTCTTTGTCCTCCTCTAGGGGATCTTCCCCACCCAGGGATTGAATCCATGTCTCCTGTGTCTCCCGCATTGCAAGCAGATTCTTTACAACTGTGCCACTGGGGAAGCCCAAAAGAGACAGTAGGGGTAGGAATTAAGACCACAGGTGGAAGAGCTGGCCTTAAGCAAGAGAGATTAGAAGAAGTTGAACGCGTGTGCTGACCTGTGAGTGAAGGACGGTGAGGGAGTTTGTGACTCTTACCTTCAGATTTGTCTGTGAAAGATTTGAGGGAATTCCTCCACTGAGCAAGTGCGTGTACTTTTGCTATTGTTGTCTGTGGACTTGGCCCTTATCAAGAATAAGGACTCAGGCATTGAAATACTTCATAAAGGATGTTCCTTCCAATGAGAAAAATTAGATTCAGACTCACGTCTCCTTCTCTAAAGTGGGTTTTTTGTATGTGAAGCATCATTGTTTGAGACCTCAAGTTACCACACTCATTTCAGAAAGTCATCAAAGGTCCACGGAGGGGACTGAGGTGTGAGAGTTCCTGGCTCAGCCTTTTGGGAAATAAACAGGCACCAAGACTCCACATTTCCATGTCCTCTACAAAATCGGTTTTCCAAAAATAGACTCACACAAGCTGTAGTCACAGTTGAATGTCATGTTTCTATTATTGCGATGACATAAAATCATTAAAGCGCTGCTAGTAGTAAAAGCAGTCATGTCTGGTAATAGAACTGCTCTGTGCCCATTCACAGGGAATTGCATTTTAAATGACACATGCAGAGCGAGGACAGGAGGGGCAGGGACTGAGGTGTGACTTCCACAGCCTTTTATGACACGTCCTCCTTTGATCTCGCCATAGCAGGCACTCAGGTTCTTTGTTCTGAAAAGCGATGTCATAGTGACTGGAGTGCATGAACACAGGTTGTAAGAAGGTTTCAATTCTTTTTGAGTCATCTGCTATTTTTAATAATATTTTCTATATTTAGTGTACTTGAAAAATTACTAAAAGTTCCTGATATCAGATTTCAACTCCTGCCTTCCTAATTTCACAAAGTTGTTGTTTTTTTTTTTTTTTTTTGTCTAGACTTCTTTGTATGTCACAAATATCATAGAAGCTGAATTATGGATATCTACTATGCCAGGCATGTGATCTCAGTTAATCTCCATACAACCCAATGAGATAGCTATTACTAATATTAATATTACCCTGGACAAATGAATGCATCAGTATTTTGAGACTAAACTCAATCTTTTCAATATCAATTGGGATTCAAACTCACGTCTGAATAAAAATGGTTGAGATTTAAAAGAGACATTGAGTCAAACGTTACTTTAAGTTCTGAACCTATTAAAGAATGGACAGGGAAGTTTTGACTTCCTTAGAATCAGATATTTAATTTTATTGTTAGAAAAGCTGTGCTGAGAAACACACCTGGGTGCATAAGGCCAAAATAGATTTCCTATCCTCCTCCTAAAATGCCCCTGGCACCTTGTATGGTGAGAAGTATAGTTGCAAGTGGGTTTCCCAGGTGGCTCACTGGGTAAAGAACCTTTCTGCCAGTGCAGGAGACTTGAGACACATGGGTCAGATCCTTGGGTCAGGAAGATGCCCTGGAAGAGGGCATGGAAACCCACTCCAGTATTCTTGCCTGAAAAATCCCATGGACAGAGTCTAGTGGGCTATAGTCCATAGGCTCACAAAGAGCTGGACATGCCTGAGGCAACTTAGCACACACACACACACACACACACACACACACACAGTTGCAAGCAGAAATAAAGCCTACCTCTCACCTTCCAGGAGCAGATGGTAGAGGTACTCTTCTCCTGCACAATAGAGCCACTCCTCTTCTTGTGGAAGGGAAATGGTCAGAGGTGTAGGGTTGGATTTCAGCGAACACCTCCAAGACAGCCAGAGGTTTATTAGTAGAGGAGATAAATCATTCACCCTAGACATGGCACATACTATCTCCACAGCATCTATTTCTATGACTTGGATTAGCTTCCTACAGTAAGTATAGGATCATCCATGTAATGGGCTTCATAAGAGTAACAAGTGTGCTAATCAAACCCGCACAAAACTCCGGGAAGCTCACACAGTGGGACTGATGAAAGGACATTACGTTGGAGGCATTCACCATAGTAGAGGTCCATGCTCCCCATTTCCCATTGCACTCTGGGGGTGCACCCAGAAGTCTAGTAAATCTAATCTAGAGTACCAGAGGACTTTTAAGAAACTAATTAGCAAAGTAATAGTCCCTCCCCAGCCGTGATTAAGAGCCAGAATCCATCAGCTATAATTATGGCATAGCCTTAGCTCCAAGTCTTATTCTGCCAAGTTTGACATCCATAGCTCAGAGAACACAGACCTCTTCCTTGACAGGATCAGTGTCCCACCACTTTGTCACACTTGAACATGGCTGAATCAGCAACATCAGAATTTTACTAGAGTTTGGTTGTTTACGTATTTTGCTGTAGCTGATTTCCAAATAACCTGCAAGAGGCCAACAACTTCTTCAGGAGACTGGCATATGGAGAATATGTCTTGGACAAGCCAATTTTTACTTGGCAGTGTTGGCTTGATTTTTGTCTTCTTATTACACCATGACACTTAGTACTGTGTGTTGCAATATATAACTGTTGCATAAAAGAAATAATACACAGATGAGTGAATAAATGAATGAATGATTGTGTAGGAAAAAAGTATAGTCACTTGGGCTTTCACTCATACCACTTCTCCATTTCTCATCTGTCAAGAGGTACAAACAGATTCCTAGGCACTAGTTAGGAGCAGAAGCTTAAGTATCTTCTTAAATAAATCTCCCTTCTTTGATCTGAAACTCAGAATCACTTCATTGTCAAAGAATCTTTACCACATCAACTATGGAGTCACAGACTAAGTGTTCTCTGAATCTCTTAATGAAAGCTCTCGAGTTTATCTTGTAGTTCCTTTAGAGATGTGATTTAAAAACAAAACAAGAAAAAAACCTCTCTTATTTGTATTTAAAAATCCCATGGAATTAAATCCTAAATTCTAATAATAGCTAGCATTTTTTGCATGTTTGCTATGTGTGGGAGCTGTGAGAAACACTTGACATAGATTATCTCATTTAATCCTCACAGAAACCAAATGAAGTGTTTACCGTCATTATCCCTATTTGATGAAGAGGCTACCGATGCTCACAGAGAATTCATAACTTGTCCAAGATCGTCTAATGTCAAGTAATCGAGTGAATGACCCCGCAGCACACATCCCAGCCGAGACCAACCTTGGATTGGGGGGAAGCTTCCAGAGGCAGATCAGCAGCAGGTGAGCCAGCTTCTCAATGCCGGGTGCACAGGGAAGCGTGGAATAAGACATCAGACTTGAAAGGGCCTTGAGCTGTGGGGCTCATAAGCTTCACGGTTGGGGGAACACCAGCCCTTCCTCTAGGATGGTTTGGGCCTGCGGTCCATACTTTGTGGTTACAGTTCTGTGACGTACCAGAATTGTAGCTTCCAGCACTGACCGTCACCCTCAGCATTTCTAACAGAAGACTTGTATTTTGGTGTGATCAGAGTCCAGGACCCAAGCCTTTTGTTTCAGTTATTGACCTTCAGCTGTGTTCTGTCTCGTCAATCAGCATTTTATCAGGAGTCCTGCTTAAGTACTCAGTTGCAGCCAATTTCCGTATCTTTGGGTTTTAATTTCCAAAAGATGCTGCTCTTTGAGGGAGTGGGGGATGACAGCTGTCTCTCTGAAGAACCTAGCCTACTGGGTATCTGTGTCAATCAAAGGAATCATTGCCTATCACTTAGCTATTACATGATGGAAGCATATTCAAGTACTGTAGTCTGATGCCAGGGTCTTCCCAGTCTTAAATGGTTTGCAATAAGAACTTGATATTACTACCTGTATGTTCATTTCAGGTAGTATTATATTCTATAGTATACACTTCTCCTGTCATTTTTTTTTCTTTTATTTTAGTTGGCCATTTAAAATACGTCTGCAAAAAAGTATAAATACTAGTTGTCCTCCATATTGAATTAAAATGCAATTTTTAAAATGAGATTTTATGAACTATCTCTCTCTTTTTTAATACTGTTCACAATAAAATTCCTTAAACAAACAAACAAGAAATAAAATAAAATACGTCTGCGTTATCTACCTGTTTCTAGACCTTATAGTTCACTATCCTGATACTCTGGACTCTGTTAGAATGGGAGATTTCACTTGGCTCTGAACCGTCAAAAGAGAATATGTTGCTGACCGTGGAACTGATAGACTTATTTACTGGAGTACCTGGGGATGCATGATGGGAAGATCCTAAGAGGTAGAATTCCTTCAAAGAAATGACAAGTTCAAATTCAGAGTTTGTGACTTTTGTGCTATGTATGGGTCTCTTTAGGAGATTTTAAACTAGAGCTAATAATATTAAGAACTTGTCTTTGCGTTGGTGGATTATGTGATTACAGTTCTTTGATACTTTGAATTCTATTTGTTTGTCACAATGTCTCATTTCACCCTTTCAAATAGTTCTGACTTCAACTTTATGAATTTACAGAATTTATAAATACAGAATATATTGACCTAAGAGAAAACATCAGTAATATAATGATGATATCACCTTTACCATCAAGAAAAGGTTCATGAAGTCAGAGGTGTAATCTGCTTTATGATTGCCATATATACCCAGTGCATAGATACTAAAGCAAATTGTTGCTCAGTGCTTATTGTTTTCATGAGGAAAGTAATAAATGACTCAATTATTAAATTATTTGAATTGTCCTGGAATTTCAAGGTATTGGTTTAGTTTTGTTTATTTCTTGATTAGAGGTGCAAAGAAGGATTTTTCTTTTTTTCTTTTCCCCAATCAAGTTATTTTATTTATTTATTTTTAATTTTTATTTTTACTTTATTTTACTTGACATTACTATATTGGTTTTGCCATACATTGACATGAATCCGCCTCGGGTGTATATGAGTTCCCATTCCTGGAAACCCCCCCCCCCCATCTCCCACCCCATATGAACTCTCTGGGTCATCCCCATGCACCAGTCCCAAGTATCTGTATCCTGTATCAAACATAGACTGGTGATTCATTTCTTACATGATAGTATACATGTTTCAGTGCCATTCTCCCAAATCCTCCCACCTTCTCCCCTCTCCCTCAGAGTCCAAAAGTCCGTTCTATTCATCTGTGTCTCTTTTGCTGTCTCACATACAGGGTTATCATTACCATGTTTCTAAATTCCATGTATATGTGTTAGTATACTGTATAAAAATATGGAACGCTTCACGAATTTGCGTGTTATCCTTGCCCAGGGGCCATGCTAATCTTCTTTGTATCATTCCAATTTTAGTATATGTGCTGCCGAAGCGAGCACTGGAGAAGACTCTTGAGAGTCTGTTGGACTGAAAGGATACCAAACCAGTCCATCCTAAAGGAAATCAGTCCTGAATATTCATTGGAAGAACTGATGGTGAAGCTGAAACTCCAATACTTTGGCCACCTGATGCAAAGAACTGACTAATTGGAAGAGACCCTGGTGCTGGGAAAGACTGAAGGCAAGAGGAGAAGGGGACAACAGGATGAGATGGTTGGATGGCATCACTGACTTGATGGACATGAATTTGAGCAAGCTCTGGGAGTTGGTGATGGATCTATTATTTTCTCCCATTCAGAAGGCTGTCTTTTCACCTTGCTTATAGTTTCCTTTGTTGTGCAGAAGCTTTTAATTTTAATTAGATCCCATTTGTTTATTTTTGCTTTTATTTCCAGTATTCTGGGAGGTGGATCATAGAGGATCCTGCTGTGATTTATGTCAGAGAGTGTTTTGCCAATGTTCTCCTCTAGGAGTTTTATAGTTTCTGTTCTTATGTTTGGGTCTTTAATCCATTTTGAGTTTATACCAAGAATTCTTTGTGTATGAATTGAATGGGATGGGAAATGTGATTCTTTATTTTACTCCATTAAAATCATTTGATTTTCATTGGTTAAAGGGTTAAAAAAAGCAACTTGTGATTGTAAGTATTTTTAAGTGTGTAGAAGTGTTTATGTGTGTGTGTGTGCATGGGGAGGGCACTTAATGGTTTAAAAAATACCCCCATTTCTTGTGTGATCATCGTTGGTTTGGGATATACAACACCATTCCAGAAAAGAGAAAAATAATGTTAAATAGGAAGGGACAGAGAAATCCTTACTTATGGATCTCTCCATTATAGACAGTTCAGTCAGTTCAGTTCAGTTCAGTCACTCAGTCATGTCTGACTCTTTGTGACCCCATGAATAACAGCACATCAGGCCTCCCTGTCCATCACCAACTCCTGGAGTTCACTCAAATTCATGTCCATTGAGTCGGTGATGCCATCCAGCCATCTCATCCTCTGTCGTCCCCTTTTCCTCCTGCCCTCAATCCCTCCCAGCATCAGGGTTTTTCCAATGAGTCAACTCTTCACATGAGGCGGCCAAAGTACTGGAGTTTCAGCTTCAGCATCAGTCCTTCCAGTGAACACCCAGGACTGGTCTCCTTTAGGATGGACTGGTTGGACCTCCCTATTAATTAAGATGCTAAGGACTTTTTTTTTCTAATCGTATGTCCTTGAACAAGTTGCTTCATCTTCCTGTGTTTGATTTCCTCATTGATGGAAAAGGAATAATAATAGGACTGACACCATTTTTTTTTTTGTGAAGAATAAGTGAATTACTACCTGTGGAGCGCATAGAGCAGTGCCCAGTGCAGACTAAGTACATAGCAAACCTTATCATTCCTGTTATTGTCATATGCGAATGAATAAGACATCACCTTATCCGAGCAACTTAATACAGTCAAGAGTTGATGATCTCCGAGGTTGGCTCCAGTGTTTCACGATCCTATAGAGAGCCTTTAAGACTCCTTTGTTGTCTCTGAAAATGTAGATCAAATCACAGTGAAACACATGTGAGGGACCACAGAATGTCTGCTGTGTGTTAATGAATTCAGTGCCCTAGGACCCCTCCAATCCTCTCTGATGTGTCTTCAGCCTCTGAGAATGGGCTTCCTTTGTAGGGTGGTACTGGAATTATCCTGAGACTGACAGTGGTGGTAGTGAGGTGCATTGTGTGATGGGACCTCTAAAACCTCAAGTCATCCACTCTGCTTGCAATCCCAGCTCAGCAGAGTTTGGAAGGAGCAGAGTGAGGTGAACACTTGATATTTTCCCCTGTCAACATTATTAAGTTGTGGCTTGTGATGTTTCTGCTAGGCAAAAGTATATGGCAATGAAAAATAATATGACTATACCTTTACATCAAAACACACATACACAGCCAACCAGCAGCCTTCAAGAAGGTGTGAAGACTCGTAGAGTATTAGTTGAATGTAGTCTTGTGATTTAGATTTCTGTAAACTGGCTCTGGTGCCCTTCTCTCTCTTTCCCTGACCCTTATCCATATGACTTTCTTCCCAATGACCCACTCTCTGGCTTTCTTTAGATAACTTGAAAATATTGACAGTACAGATGCCAAAGGTGAAAGGGACCTCTATCCCCACTGAACTCCAAATAGCAATTGTCTTTTCTCACTCCCAGAGAAATGCTTGTAATCTTGTTGGAACTATTTCTGCTGTACTATCAACTCTCCAGGAAAGAATAATGAACAAAGCCTCTCATTAACTACATTTTAATGAGCTTTGTTAAAAAGTCAATTTACCCCAGTCTCAAATTGAAATAAAATTTAAAAAAGTTTTTGACTTAGTAAATGAAATACACATATAAAAGTCAAAATATTTTTTTAGTCAAAATAATATGATGGGAACAATGTAGACTCCAAAGTTTGCAGGTCCAATGGCATTTTTTAATTAAAAAGTAAAAAAGCCTTATCCTTACAAAACAGACATACGCACAAAATATTGGGTCGGCCAAAAAGTTGCATCGGAATTTTCCATACCATTTACAGAAAATCCTAATGGAATTTTTTCCAACCCAAATCTATAAATTTTTAAAGATAATTTCAAGAGATGTATTTCCTGAAGCCTATTCATTCAGATGTATCAGATAAAAATGTATAAATCTCAGAGTAAAACCCTTGCATTAGCTGAGGTTATTGCCAGACCCCTGCAATCAGTTCATGACAAGACCCTACATGTGGTGAATGGGTTACAGTTAAACCTAGACCACAGGCCTTGCCTATCTTCAAGACAGAGAAATAGTGCCAAGGGGACCTAAAATTTCAGGCCTTTTTTCCTTTCATTGTGAGAAAGCATGACAATTTCCCCCACTAAACCACAGAAGTTGTATTTCTACATGATCTTTTTAAAGTGTTAAATGGGTTCAATGCCGTTGATTCTCTAACCTTGAGGAATTCATATGTACAAGGTTGGGGAAGATAGATGTCCAGGTATGAAGCTGACTCCCATGTGCCACATGTGAAGTCCTATGGGACCGCAGAGGAGAGTCAGATCGTCTTTATTTGGGATGAAAAGCATTCACTGGAGAGGCTGAGGACACTGAACTCTGGGGGTTCATGTTCACCTAAAGGAGGCTCTGCCACAGTGTCATTTTGCAAATAATTTCCTGTTACAGTATTTGAAATGTGGATATAACACAGGTAATTTAATTGAGCCCTTTCTTTTGTCATTGGGTTAGTTCCATTTTTTGAACAGCATTGAGATAAAGATGTGTGTGATGAAATCATAGTACATGCGTATGATTCTCTGAGAAAACAGCTCAAGATATGAAATTATAGCCTCAAGGATCAAAATTTTTTAACGTGTAAATGATTCTTTTTCAAGCTAAGATTATGAAAGAGTAGGACTTTAGGGTCAGACAAACTTGAGTTCAAAATATAAACATTCCTTTTCTTGGTTATTGACCTTGAGCAAGTTGCCTAAGCTCCATTACTCTTAGGTTCTGCCTTTAAAAAATGAGAATCATAATACTTACCTTGAAGTACTGCTTAAAAACTGTACTAGAGCTTAATAAATACTTATTGAATTGCCTTCATATTTTTGACAATAGATACCGGATAGCTGCTAAATCCTAGCAATAAAATTCAAGTGTTCTGAATATTTTACTGGTATTAATTTCTAACAGGAAATGTGTGGTATAGTTGCACTCAATTCATTAAATGGCCTCCATTTCAAAAATCCTGACTCACTGTCCATATAAATAACTTTTAAATTGCTTGGCTCTGGCCTGAAATTTACTCCTAAAATATAGGAAAGTTCCAGAATTGCATCAAGAGCCCAAAATCTAGGATAAAAATCTGTATTCTTCCACCTATTTCCTGTGTTATTAATCTCTCATCAGTATTTTCATCTGAAAAAAAAAAAGGAATATAAAGTTACATTTTCTTTCTGCTTCAACAAATCAGATGAGAAATATAAGAGAGAGCTCTTACCTAGATCTCTAAATTGATATTCTGGTATGACCTATTATTTATTTTGGTTTTAATAATCTGCCATGAATCTTTCTACTTATTGAAAAAATAGGCGTTGTGTAAACTGTACACTTCTCTCATGCTTGTCAGTGTATCATGAGTTTTTCATTTTATATTGATGTGGGGCATTGACTTGAAGGATCCAGATTTATTTTTGAACTCTTGTCAGCACTCCATAATTAACATTGCCCAGAAGAGAAATGCTATTTTGCCTCTTGCATTATCAACACAACTGTCAGCAAATAAGGAAGGCATCTTCTTTACCATTATTATTGCTAATGTAAGAAGCAGAGAAGAACAGCTGGATTCTCATCAGTGGGTTGTTAGAAGCCCTGCATTTAGTTGAAATCTGCTTTCAATTTCTACCTACCTTTATCTGCTTTAAGAATGTATTCAAAGGGGAAACATCATTTTTATCCCAAAGACTATATTTGAACTCCTAATTTGAGATCTTTACAGATCTCAAAGTTGTTTATCTCAGTGTAGCTTTTCCTCCTTGACATAAAAATGCAAAGTTAATGTTGATTGCTTACTGGCTATTTCATGTATCTACATTTACTACTCTATTCTCTCTGTGTCCTAAATTCTCTGTAGTGTTCCAGTTGCTCTCTGTTCTCCAATTTGGCTTAAATTTATAATGGCAATGGGTAGCAATAATCTTTTAAATGAAGAACTAGAAGGGCTAAAATCTTGCTGCAATAAAAGGGCAATGCTATAGCTCAGTTATTTGCTCTTTAAAAAGGCCAAAAAACAAAACAAAACAAAACAAAAAACTGTAGCCTCTATAGTTATAGTGTGCCGAAATTAGGTAGTCTATATGGTAATTTCGTTAAATCCGTTTCTTTTTTATACTGCATGTGTGGTGAGATTGTGAAACAGTGCATCCGCTTTGGAAAGCAGGTTGGCAGTTTCTCAAGATGTTAAACATATGATTTAGAAATCCTGCCCATAGGTACATATCTAAGAGAATTAAGTATTTATATCTCTGCACAAAATTTTGTACGTGAATGCTCATAGCAGCACTATTCATTATAAAGTGGAAACAACCCAAATGTGTATCAACTGATGAATGAATAAATAAAATATACGATATCATAAAAGAAAGTGATTCACCATTAAAAAGGAATGAAGTGCTGATGCATGCTATAACATGGGTAAACTGTGCAAACACTATGAGTGAAGTCGTTCAGTTGTGTCCAACTGTTTGTGACCCCAGGGACTGTAGCCTACCAGGCTCCTCTGTCCATGAGATTTTCCAGGCAATAGTCCTGGAGTGGGTTGCCATTTCCTTCCCTAGGGGATCTTCCCAACCCAGGGATCGAACCCGGTTCTCCTGCATTGTAGACAGACGCTTTATGTCTGAGCCACGCAGGAAGTCACTATAGGCAATGAAAAAAGATAAATACAAAAGGCTACATATTATATTATTCCATTTATAAGAAGTGTGCAAACCTGACAGATATACAGAAACAAAAAATAGATTGCTAGTTTCCAAGAGTGAGAGGCAAAGGAGACCAAGGAGTGACTATTAATGGGTATGAGGATTCTTTTTTGAAATGATGAAATGTTCTAAAATTAGATTCTGGTGACCATTGTACAATTTTGTGATTAAGCTATTCAATAAAACCCCTGGATTATATATTGTAACAGGGTGACTTTTTGGTATGTGAAAAATATCTTAGTAAAGCTCAGATAAAAAGTAATATACATTCATTAATAAAACAACATAGAAATTGGGAATGGTGGAAATGAATGGGAAAATCATGACTAAATAGTTTATCATCTTAAGCCTTTCAGGTTTAACATTCAGTATAAAGTATTTTTATTTTAAATAACTTTGGAATTAATTAATTTAATTTAATGACTACAGTTTAGTTAACCATTTCTTTGTTTCAAGTATAGATGATTGCCGACTATTCGCAACGGCACCCCACTCCAGTACTCTTGCCTGGAAAATCCCATGGACAGAGGAGCCTGGTGGGCTGCAGCCCATGGGGTAGCTAAGAGTCGGACACGACTGAGTGACTTCACTTTCACTTTTCACTTTCATGCACTGGAGAAGGAAATGGCAACCCACTCCAGTGTTCTTACCTGAAGAGTCCCAGGTATGGGGGAGCCTGGTGGGCTGCCATCTATGGGGTCGCGCAGAGTCGGACACGACTGAAGCGACTTAGCAGCAGCAGCAGCAGCAGCAGCAGCAGCAGCAGCACTAGTATATAGTTGTTTTTTTTTTTTCTTTCTTTTTTTTTAATGAGAACTGGGAAAACTATCTGTGGTTACCGATACACAGTTGGTATTGTGGTCAGTATTCTAGGACCTGAGCATGTACTCCAGGAAATAACTAGCAGCTGGCACCGGGATCACTGCTGTTATTGTAATCATTCTAGATTCCTACAGACTTACAGTGACATGGCTAACAGTAATTGAAACTGTCTTTCATATACTCCTTATTTGGGGCAATATGTTGGTGTCCACTTTTTTTAATCATTGAAAACAGATTTCAAGGCTTCTCATAGCTAAATGTGGCAAGCAGGTAATTCACAGACTTGTAGATAACAAACTCTGATAGTCTAGGCTGGAGAATAGGGCAACAGGTTAGTTGAAAAGCTTCATGTGTCTTTTTACTAATGCAAGCTTTAGTACATTTAAGGATATTATAATGAGATCAAATCAAATTTACAGGAGAATGAACAAATGAGAATAGCAAATGGAGGTCAAAATGTACTTCCACAGTTCTCTGTTACACCAGTTAGAACTACAAGGCAGGGACTTAATGCAAGTTGATGTGTGATCGCTCCAGTTTTAAAGCGATGCAATTCAGTTTACATCTGATTTCATTAAGGCTGTTGAGATGGCATTTGAGTAATTCAAAGAGAGTAGAAATGGGAGGGGTAGAGAGTGTGTGTACGGAAGTGTATTTTGATCCTGCACTTTATTGTTATAACACGCGTGGGTCTAGCAACTCTTTAACATGTAGTCTATGATGATTTCATCTTGTATAACTGCGAGCTAACAGCTTTGCCTCTCAAAGAAGTGATGTGATCAGCCCACTAAACCTTTTGCCATGTGAGACATTCACTGTGTGGTGGAGATGATTCAGAGAGAAGACGTAGACACACAGTCACGTGACGTGTTGCTTAAACCAAATTAAAATGAGTGTGCTAACACTTTGTCAGTTTTCATCTCTTCAGCCTCATAGCTATTTATGAAAAGGAAATGTTTGTATGCGAAGAGGTCCCAGTTGGGGGTTAATGCCCAAGTCTCTACAAAATTTTACATAAAATAAACAAACATTGTCATAGGATTTGATGTTTTACTAAATCATTTCATGGAATAATTAACACATATCCTGTCATAATTCTATGAGAATATTTATATTATAGAGTTTACACTATATAGAACTGAGAATCAAAGTGATTTTAACTTCACAATAATCAAAGTGTAAAAGCAAGAACTAGGAAAGAAAGTAAGAAAATCAAATCTTATTTATGAAGCCCCTGATCCAGCACTATTTGACAAGATTCTAAAGTGTTAACACATTA
Organism: Aepyceros melampus; assembly: GCA_006408695.1. Lineage (NCBI taxonomy): Eukaryota > Metazoa > Chordata > Mammalia > Artiodactyla > Bovidae > Aepyceros > Aepyceros melampus. The sequence goes on from SJXQ01011441.1 coordinate 250,607, forward strand.
AATTCTCTAGAAGTCACAGGAGGTGGACTTATTTTCATTTCACATATAAGAAAGCTGAAGGCCTCACGTCACAAGCCTAGGTTTAAGCAGATTTGCAATTTAGCGCAACAGGTTTTAAGATTTACATTTTTACTGTAGACCATATATTCTAAACACGGTCACGATGTTGAGAAGATACCCAGTTTTACTTTTGTGATGAAGATGGAGTCATCACTATCTTGCTGATGTTGATCAGTTTCTTAATACAACAGTCATCCTCATGTTTTATTTGCTACATGTGTTTTCATAAAGGTAATTCACTCTTTGTTCAGGGCACTGGGAAAGTCCCAAATTAAAAATAATCCTGATTAGAAAACAAATGCTGTGGAAAGGAAGACGGGCCTTTCTTTACATGTTCAATATTGTTCTTGATGCAGACCCTCCCTCCACACATACCTCAGTCCATACCCTAAAATAAACAGACCAAAAGGTGAAAACTAGTTGGCCTCGTAGTAACTGGGGAAGTATATGGATGCCACAGCATCCACTAGAAGCTGACAGGCCACTTCAGCCCTCATCCTACAGCGGAGAAATCAGTGAAAATGCTGTCAGCCTGATTATTAGAGCACCACCTCCGTCTTTTCTAAATACTGGTCCTTCTTACTATCTAACAGCATGTAATTCAAAATTATGCATGCACCACAATTTCATCGCAGCAGTAGTTACAATAGCCAGGCATGGAAACAATCTAAATGGCGAATAGCAGATGAATGGATGAAGGTGACGGGTACACAGATACAGTGGAATGAAAAGAAGTGAAGTTCGGTCATTTGCAGAGATGTGGAGGGTACTAGAATCTGTCAGACAGAATGAAGTAAGTCAGGAAGAGAAAAAAGAAAGACATGTTAATGCCCACGTGTAGACTCAAGGAAAAAATGGTCCAGATGAACCTATTTATAGGGCAGGAGTAGAGACACAGAACAGACATAGAGAATGGACATGTAGACACAGAAGGGAAAGGAAGGGTGGGATGAATTTGGAGATTAGGACTGACATACACACACCACCATGTGTAAATAGATCGCGAGCGGGAAACTGCCCTAAAGCACCGGAAGTTCTGCTCTGTGCTGACCTAGAGGGGTAGGGTGAGGGGGGTGCGGGGAAGGGAGGTCCAAGAGGGAGGGGATATATGTATACACGTGGCTGACTCACTGTTGTACAGCAGAAATTAACACAACATTGTAAAGCAATTATAGTCCAACTTAAAAAAAACTCAGTGTATAAACAATAAACCATAACACTCCGTTTCTTTCACAGATTTTTGAAGCTCTTTCCCTTCTATATTTCCTCCATTCTTAGGCTGGCTTCACTAGGGCAGAAGGATGGATGCCAACAACTCCTGGACCTAGAACCTTCTAGATCACATTGAGATACTAGACAGCTGTTCCACTATACAACTGACAAGAATCACTGTGACAAAAAGATGTAGTATTAGTTAGCTCAGGCTGCCATGGAGAAATTTCATAGACTGGGAGGCTTATACAGCAAAAAATCATTTTCTCCAATTCTGGGGTGTGGAAGTCCAAGTCCAAGATCAAAGCACCAGAAAATGGTTTCAGGTGAAGCCTCTCCCCTTGGCTTGCACGGTAGCTGCCTTCTTGCTGTGTCCTCATAAGCCCTTTCTTCTGTTTGCATTTCACACACTGCTGGTGTCTCTTTCTCTTCTTAAAAAGGCACTGATCCTTTTAGATCAGGGCCCCACCCTTTTGTGGTAAAGGCAACGGCACCCCACTCCAGTACTCTTGCCTGGAAAATCCCATGGACTCGTGAAGAGTTAGACATGACTGAGCGACTTCCCTTTCACTTTTCACTTTCATGCATTGGAGAAGGAAATGGCAACCCACTCTAGCATTCTTGCCTGGAAATCCCAGGGACAGAGGAGCCTGTTGGGCTGCTGTCTATGGGGTCACACAGAGTCGGACACAACGGAAGCAACTTAGCAGCAGCAGCAGCCACCCTTTTGACCTCATTTAACCTTAGTTACCTCCTTAAAGGTGTTGTCTCCAAGCACAGTCATGTTGGGGGTTTGAGCTGCAGCATAAATTTCTGTTTCCCTGGTGGCTCAGATGGTAAAGTGTCTGCCTGCAACGTGGGAGACCTGGGTTCAATCCCTGGGTCAGGAAGATCCCCTGGAGAAAGAAATGGCAAACCACTCCAGTACTCTTGCTTGGAAAATTCCATGGACTGAGGAACCTGGTAGGCTTCAGTCCATAGGGTCGCAAAGAGTCGGACATGACTGAGTGACTTCATACATTTTAAGGAGACACAATTCAGTCTGTTACAGATAAGATTGCATTAATTTTCTCAAATTAATTTGTATTCCAGCCCTTGGATCTTTGTAATCACCAGAAGGACAGACAGAAGAACTTTAACAATGTTCATGTCCAGGCTATACCCCAGAACAATTACATTAGAAGCTTCCATGCCAGAGAAGGGCATAATAAGCAGTTTTAAAAAGCCAGATAATTATAAATTTATATCTAGAATTAAAAACAGAGACGTACGTTATGTAAGACCTACTGGTCCAATGTCTAATGCATAGAATGTTGAAAAGAAAAGAGTTAATGCTGGCTTTGTAAGCCTATTATAATGTACATATAAAGAATATGTACTGAATATTATCTTAAGTTGTCTCTATACATTATATTGGAGCTTCCCTGGTGGCTCAGATGGTAAAGAATCTACCTGTAATGCAGGAGACCCAGGTTCAATCCCTAGGTTGGGAAGATCCCCTGGAGAAGGGAATGGCTTACCCACTCCAGTACTGTCACCTGGAGAATTTCATGGAGAGAGGAGCCTGCCAAGTTAGAGACCATGGGATAGCAAAGAGTTGGACATGACTGAGCGAATGACACTATGCTTTATATTGTTTGATATACCAATTACAAACACTATATACCATGGTATACTTAGAGATGTAAGTAGAAGATGATAGAGAAAATTTTAAAATCAGGCAGCAAGAGTTCCAACTGTGCTTACATGATCTTCGCATTTCTGAGAAAAGTAAGAATGATAATAACAGTGTCCACCTATGTTATGAGATTAAACGAGATAATACATGCAAAGCTTCAAATAATCCATCAGTATTACTATTAGCAATCTAGCAGTGGGTCGCGGAAAAACCAAAAGTGTCTCTTTCCATTTCTTTTCTCTCTAATACCCAAAGATCCCCAAGCTTTGAGATTCAGCAGTGTGTCCTTGCAAAGGCTAAATTAGCTACATTTTACATATCAAAGTGGAGGGACCTGGGACAATCAAAGGGCATATGGAAATAGCAGAAAGAGTGGTTAAGGTCATGGTAGAGATATTGGACAGGCTTTGAGCAAACTCCTAGCAACTGGAGGTGATTTTTGAGCTCTGTGAGGACGCTGCTGCAGCCCTACAGAACATACAGGCAGCTCTTTTTAGGTCACTCCTGTTCTGTTGGAATATTAGATTTTTTGTCATTAATTTTAAGAATCCAGAAACCCAACTTGCTGAGAATTTTCAAGAGATATCAAACAAATGTGTTTTGAGTTGAAGCTGCCCTATGCTTCTCAGCTTTTTTAAAAACACTGAGCAGTTCAGTTTGGCATTTCAATCTGTCTCCTCTTACATTTATATTAGAAAAAAGCAGCCCTGGTAGAAATGTTGCTTCGGAGCCCTGAGAATGGTGAAAGGATAAATCTTTTGTTCCCTTCTTTTGGAGATGTTTCCTTTTTCTCTGAAATGTGTGGGAAGCCTTGCCTGTCTAATCTTTAGCATTTTGATGGAATTACCATAAAAAGCTTTTCTGTGTTTTATGTGAATCTGTATCTTAATTGGAGGTTTAAAAGGGGCTTTTTAAAGGGGGCTGTTTTTCTGGGTATGTTTCAAGTATACCACATCTGTGTAGAAACACTGACCCACTAAGAGGCTTCGTCATAAATGTTTAGTGGTTAAATGCATGGCTTCAGAGTTAACCTGCCTGGTTTGAAATTTTGCTTTTGATATTGACTAGTTTAACTTCTCTATAACTTGGATTATGCATCTGCAAAAGGGTAATAATAGGTATTTCATAAAATTGTCAAGCATTAAGTTTGCTACTGTACAGGAAACAATACTTCTGACTCCATGGCCAGCATCACTCCGTGTTAAGGATTCCTAAAGCTTATTTCAAGTTTCTTTTGCTAAATCCACTAAAGGCACTCATCTAAAGGCCAGAAGCTAAAACAGCTCACCTCTTAGCCACAGTGGTCTGGGTTTGAATCTTGACTCCTTCACTTAGGAAATGAGTACTGTTGGCAGCAATCACTAATGCCTTTGTTAACTCATCTCTAAAATGGTGCAATTGCAAGGTTTCCTTTGTATATTTGTTGTAAAGATTCAGTTCAGTTCAGTCGCTCAGTCATATCTGACTCTTTGCAACCACGTGAACTGCAGTACACCAGGCCTTCCTGTCCATCACCAACTCCTGGAGTCCACCCAAACTCATGTCCATCAAGTCAATGATGCCATCCAATCATCCCATCCTCTGTCGTCCCCTTCTCCTTCTGGCCGCAATCTTTCCCAGCATCAGAGTCTTTCCCAATGAGTCAGTTCTTTGCATCATATGGCCAAAGTATTGGAGTTTCAACTTCAACATCAGTCCTTCCAATGAACACCCAGGACTGATCTCCTTTAGGATGGACTGGTTGGATCTCCCTGCAGTCCAAGGGACTCACAAGAGTCTTCTCCAACACCACAGTTCAAAAGCATCAATTCTTCTGTGCTCATCTTTCTTTATAGTCCAACTCTCACATCCATACATAACCACTGGAAAAACCATAGCCTTGACTAGATGGACCTTAGTCGGCAAAGTAATATCTCTGCTTTTGAATATGTTATCTAGGTTGATCATAACTTTTCTTCCAAGGAGTAAGCATCTTTTGATTTCATGGCTGCAGTCACCATCTGCAGTGATTATGGAGCCAGAAAAATAAAGTCTGACACTGTTTCCACCGTTTCCCCGTTTATTTCCCATGAAGTGATGGGACTGGATGCCATGATCTTCGTTTTCTGAATGTTGAGCTTTAAGCCAACTTTTTTCACTCTCCTCTTTCACTTTCATCAAGAGGCGCTTTAGTTCCTCTTCACTCTCTGCCATAAGGGTGGTGTCATCTGCATATCTGAGGTTATTGATTTTTCTCCTGGCAGTCTTGATTCCAGCTTGTGCTTCCTCCAGCCCGGCATTTCTCATGATGTACTCTGCATATAAGTTAAATAAGCAGGGTGACAATATACATTTTTGACATACGCCTTTTCCTATTTGGAACCAGTCTGTTGTTCCATATCCAGTTCTAACTGTTGCTTCCTGACCTGCATGCAGATTTCTCAAGAGGCAGGTCAGGTGGTCTGGTATTCCCATCTCTTTCAGAATTTTCCACAGTTTATTGTGATCCATACAGTCAAAGGCTTTGGCATAGTCAATAAGGCAGAAATAGATGTTTTTCTGGAACTCTCTTGCTTTTTTGATGATCCAGCGGATGTTGGCAATTTGATCTTTGGTTCCTCTGCCTTTCTAAATCCAGCTTGAACATTTGGAAGTTCACGGTTCACGTATTGCTGAAGCCTGGCTTGGAGAATTTTAAGCATTACTTCACTCGTGTGTGAGATGAGTGCAATTATGTGGTAGTTTGTTGTAAAGATTAAATGAGGCAAATTTACCCTGTGACTGAGTTTAAGCCACTATTTCTTACCTCTTGCCTTCAGGATTGCAGTAGCCTCACAATTGATCTCAGTTTCTGTTCTTACCCATTTATAAGCCACTCACTGTGTAACAGTTTAAATAATTTAAATGCAAATCAAATCATGATACATGATTTTTTTTTCTTTTCTATCATTTTTGAAATAAATGCATATCTTACAACCATAGTGTATGTGACACTGAAATAATTTGTCCACACCTAAATCTCCAAGCTTGTTTTGAGCACTGTTTACTCTCATTCAGTAGAAAGAGTTGTGTCTGACTTTTTGCGACCCTATGTACTATAGCCATCCGGGTTCCTCTGTCCATGGAATTTTCCTGGCAGTAATACTGGAGTAGGTTGCCATTGTCTTCTCCAGGGGATCTTCTCAGCCCTGGGACTGAACCTGCATCTCTTGCTCTCCTGCATTGGCAGCAGATTATTTACCACTGCACTGCCTGGGAAGCCCATTCTGGTCACGCTTGCTTTTTCGTATGTTCTTTGAACAGGCCAAGCTCTTTTCTCCCTTTGCATATCTTTTCATGCTCACAAAATTATGAGCTCTATAAAGGGTCACAGGTCCTTTTCCACCTGTACATTTTTACTCAAAGTCATCTCTTCAGAAAGGCCTTTCTTACTTTCTTACCATCTAATCTAAAGAGGGCAACCCTCCAGGATGATGTTTCTTACCTCATCTCTTTAGAATGTGTTATTATGCTTTATAATTATTTTATTTATCTGTTTTGCATGCGTGTGCGCTTAATCCTTCAGTCATGTCTGACTCTTTGTGACCCCATGGGCCATAGCTCAACAGGCTCCTCTGTCCATGGGATTTCCCAGGCAAGAATACTCCAGGAGATCTTCCCAACCCAGGGACTGAAGTTGCA